>MUZC01000134.1:544678-572508 GCA_002072015.1 Radix auricularia
GGGGGGGGGGGAGGGGTGTTATGACGAAGAAAATTATGTGGCGCGGGAGGGGATATGGCGGGGGCAGGGCAGCCGAAAGGTTGGGGAGTGGAGTTGCCAAGGGACTGGGGGAATTGTTGAGTAGTGCTGTTATGGGCTGGAGTGCCCTCAAAATAAGGTTTTCTTTATGTATCCACAGAGCGATTATCTGAGAGGTCAATAAAGTATTTAGATCTGTAAAAATTAAAAAAGAAAACTAAAATATTTCCATCTAGAGTTCAGTTAAAAATAGAACTGAACAATTTAAATGACTGGAAAACGACTATTTTAGAGTCAGGAATAATTCAGCTTTCAGGATGCCAACACTATCTCTATTAGGGGACGTGATAGAGAGACAGGGAAGGAGAGGTAGCAATGAAGAGACGGGGAAGGAGAGTTAGTAATGAAGAGACAGGGAAGGAGAGGAAGAAATGAAGAGACAGGGGGAAAGAGGATGAAAGGAGATTTGGAAGAATTCGGAAAAGTAAGAGAGGGATGATGGATTAGGATAGAGAGGGCGTAGTGGTATGAGAGAGAGAATGGGATGAAAGAGATTTCAAACCAAGCCCCACAACACAAGACTAACAATCATGTTAAAAAACAACACAATACTTTGAAATGTCCCCAGAAGCTATCAAATTATTCATGAAGTTTATATTTAGATATCCTGTATTTAAATACAGTTGATCTTTGTCATTTCTTTCTAGGATTAATTGAACAGCGAAGAGACATTTTGAACGACATTTTATTTCAAAACCCACCGAGGAGACTTTCAACCAAAGTGCATACAAAATAGTATAACATTTGCCGTCCAGGGAAAGTGTGTGTTGGGGTGGTGGTGGTGGTGGTGGTGGTGTTGGTGGTAGTGGTGGCGGTGGTGGTATTGGTGGTGGTAAAGGGGTGGTTTTTAGGACTTGTTTTCAAGATGATAAATCAATAATCAAATCAATGAGATATTTGAAAGGTTGTATATATAAATTTTGAAAAATAAATATTTTTTTTAAAAGAGAAAAATTGAAAAGAGAAAAATTGAAACGACAAAACGACAAAATAAAAAAATAAAAACTTTAAATTATTACAAATTAACAACATAGTCTTTGGAAGATGTTTGTGTACTTTTTAGACTTAAGATGTCTTCTGTTTAGTATCAACATTCAAATATCATGAAATTGAGTGGTGCCAATTTCCTATAATCAAATGTTCTTATAATTAAGGGAAGTCGAATATTCAGTACAAACCCGTTCCTGTCCATGGAGAAAGCCAAACATTTTCAGAAGGATAAAGTACCATTTATTTGTATAATTATTATTTTTTTTAATTTTTAAATTTTATTTATTTATTGTTATTTTTGCACGAACATATCTCAATTTAAGGTAATTAAAAATAAATCGTTCATGGCTATGTTAGTATAATATCAATCATTCATCATGGAAGAAGCGGAAATCGTAAATTTCTTGATTCCGCTTGTAATCAGTGTCAATTACAGAAAACTCTTCAGGAATGTCTGACCCCTCCCCTATCGCCCCCAACCTTTTCCTACACACACACCAAAAAAAAATTTTAGCACTTAAAATGTATTTACTTATTCATTTATTCAATTATTTCATAGTACATTATTTTATCTTATCTTATCTTTGCTTATATGTTACAGACGCTCCTTCTGTAGAGAAGATTATTGCGTCCTACGTTTATCTATGGTTTGCGTTTAGTCCTGTATTCTTATTAGAGTTTTAAATGATGATAAAGTGTTGGCCTGCCTGGTTTCTTCACGCAACCCATTCCACGCCCGAATACCGGACGGGAAGAAAAAAACTTGTATGAGTTTGATCTTGCATAAGGGATAAGAAAGGTGTTATCTTTGTGTTGTACTTCTAAATTATTATCTTTTACAATTAAACATGAATTGTCCCCTTCCATTCCTGTAGATTTGTTATTTTGATGTTTGTTTGTTTGTTTTTTTTTGTTTTTTTTTTAATAAATGAAAACTTGTCATGGAATCCACACAATAATGATTATCATTAAAATGCAAATAAAGTTTAGACTTTATAAAAAGAAACTTTGACAAATGCAATAAGAACACATAACTAAAATGCTAACTAACGTTGGTCAGACCTATACTAGAGTAGCCATGTACTGTAAGGGACCCATAAACAAAAAAAAAAATAATAATAATAATAATAATAAATAATCAAAATTAAAAAATTTATAGTATATTAAATAAATACAAAAAATATTTTTAAAAATAGGGAAATTAAAACAAACGTCGCTCCCCACCCTCCTTTACTTAACTTCGTTGCCATATCTTTCTTTAGACAAAAATGTTCAAAGTGACTGAAATTCCGATCTACCCACCAGCAAAAAAAAATATTTTTTTTTTAAATTTTAAAAAATTCAAGCGTCACTTTTCGGCTTCTTCTAGGATTTCTGCAGACCTTTATGAAAGTTGTTAAAAGCGGGTGTGCACCCACTGCTAAAGACTTTTTCACAGATTGTGTCCCTTGTACCACTTTCTGCTCCCGCACGAATTTATAATTTAAAGGAATTTTCGATATCAGAATTGTAATTTATACTGTTTAGTCATCGAATTCGATACATGTATCATCTTAATTGATTAAACATTACTTACAAGTTATAATGTAAAGGAGCATCTAAAACACACATGGCCTCAATTTTTGTTTCAATCTTCGACTTGTCAAAATAACTCAGAATCGAACATCAGTACTAAGTGGGTACAAGTTCTATCATAAATATTTACTTAGGTCTAGTCACTAATTCACTTTTTTTTTTTTTTTTTCAATAATATACCACATCAGCGCTCGTATCGCAAGTTAAGAAATGACAGTTTCATGAGGGTTTGAAGCATTTCGTGTTATTCTATTTTTTATTTAATTTACTATTGATAAAAAAGCCCATGAGATAATTACAGACAATTAAAATATATTAAAGTAATGTCTTGTTGTTTTGTTTTTTTTTAAATTTAAACTAGAGCTGGGGAAATTAACGATTAATTTCTCGATTAATCAGTAAAAATATTATGGATTAAAATTATTTTAAACAATAAAATAGCGATTAAAATAGCAGAAAACTATTTTTTTACTTTTTTTCGATTTATTTGTAAATGATTAATTAATAATAATTAGATCTAATAATAGTTTGCTTTTTTTAACGTACACACTTCTCCATTAAAAAACAGATTTTTAAAGTGTAAACTTTAAAATAATTTTTATAATGAAAATTATATAAAAAATTAAACTTTGTTTTTACTTAATTAACAATAAGAAAATTTGAATTCCTTGAAATTATATTGAACTACACGTAGATCTACTTACATTTAAATTTTAAAAATGTTAATTGCATGTTTATGTTACTTCTCTTGAAATTTTTTAGTTAATGACGTCATACGTCTTATTTTTATCTTAATCAAAATTATCGCTTAACTATTCGGTAATTTTTCAAAAGTTAACGATTAAATTTAAATTAATCGATAAAAGCCCTTTTTAAAAATGTTTTATTTTTGTTTTGTTAATTAACTTTTTTCTGAATTCCCCTGAAAATTGTGTGCAGTTGATAATAAAAAAGCAACAACATTTAGTGAGCAAAAATAGGGAAGAAATTTAAAACGTGAGAAACAGACAATAAACCAAAGACCGATCAATGCCGACAGGTCACGGGGTCATATGCTTACATAGCTTTCTGTAATTATATGCGTAATTCTTACGAAAAAGACAATGACACATTGTTGCTCATTTTTGCGCACATGGACGTCGTGGAATTAAACAATTCAAAAACATAAAAGAAAAACATTATTTTTTTAAAATCCCAACTAAACTTCTACAAAAGATAAACGGATAAGTTCGTTCTTTCGTCACTATTTTCTTTTAGTTTTATTGAGTTAAGCTAATGATGACAAATATAGCAAAGCCAGTTTATTTATTAATAGAAACATTTATAAAAATAATTTTCTCATAGCAATAAAAATAAAAAAATAAATTAAAAAAAATTAAAAATTAAAAAAAGTTCTTGACAATAAATCCCTCATGAGACGACATAACTAAAAGTAATGATTTAGTTCAATAGAAAACGTATCATGAGACAGGCCGTCATGGACCGCTGTGACATTAAGGGCTCCATTTAACCGTCAGGTCAGCTATAGCAGACAGTTACACATGCCATATAGAGATAAACTAAAAATTCATTAATTTAATAAAGGTACAATCAATCAATCTGAAAGTTAGATACAATGCATTTTTAGGTGACACAAGTCTGTGTCCAAAATTTAAGCTCGATGAAATAATGGGAAGTGGGTCTTTTTTTTACTTTTGTTTTTCCGCCGATGGGCGGGCGCGCGGGATCACAGCAAGACGGTGAAATTAATAAAAGGAATTTTAAAATAATGAGAATAGAACATAATCTGTGTCAATATCTCGTGAAAGCGGCCATTCGCAATTTTAAAATAAGAGCGCTTGGTACATTTTATAAAAAATATGTATTTAAACTCTTAAATCTCAAGATATGGGTTTGGCTTTTACCACTGGCTCTAAATACATATTCCACTTGGCATTGACGAAGGATTTGAACATGATGCAACTAGCCCAGTTTTAGACCCTCTAAATATCTCCTGGTTATGAAGGGGGAAATGGAAGTCTTTCTAGCTTGGAAAGTCATCTTTGTTGACTTATCTTATCCTATCTGCTACAGACGCTCCTTCTGTACAGAATATTATTGCGTTGACTTCTAATATCCTCAGGGAAATTTTGGAGTCCATATTTAATTTTTATTTATTTTTTGTTTTAACTAAAGACAAAACAGATACTGGTACTGGGGTGACAAATCATATGTGTAATTACTTCCATCAAATCGTATGAACGTCCAACAAATCGTATGTACTATTACTTCCATCAAATCATATGAACGTCCAACAAATCGTATGTACAATTACTTCCATCAAATCGTATGAACGTCCAACAAATCGTATGTACAATTACTTCCACCAAATCTTATGAGCGTCCAACAAATCCACATATGCAATTACTTCCACCAAATCGTTTTGCCATAATAATTGGGCAGCTGTTTGATCATTCGTATCACTTTAACCTTGAGAGCCTCCTCACCGCCTCCACCCCCCCCCCGACCAATCAAGACAGCAGGCGACTCCAGGGTTACGGTGGCCATGGCACAACGTTCACTTCCGGTAAGGAATATGAAGGAAGTGGAGAGAAATCAATAATAATGGACCTGGCTAAATTGGTGTCTCAATCACTGGGTTGGACAAATTGGGGCTTAAATTTTCTCTCTGCCTCTCTCTCGGCATGCAGGCATTGCTGAAATTACACGTACACTTATTTAATATCCTGGATCATTTGGGGTTATTTTCGTCTCAATTTATTTAGTATTAGTCAGCCTTCGTATTGTATCAAAACTGTACCAATTTAAACAAGGTCTCTTGGCCCCTGCTATAGGAAATACACTGTTCCATGTCCTTGAGATTAATTTTTGCTACGGATTCAATACAAAGTTGGATAGACAGCATAATTGTATTGTATAGATGCAATAATTACAAGCATTGACCTACAATACCTGACATAACATCACTTCAAATCTCTATAAAATATTTGACCTCTCCGATGCTAAAATGTCACTAAAACAATGAAGAGGATACATTCAAATAAACTTGTAGTAAGAACGTTTATCATGTCTTTATGTCACAATGTAATTTTTTTTTTAAAATTCTGTCGCATTTTTTTAGCATGTCACGAACATGACTTTTGATGGGTATTTAAAAATATAATTAATATGCATATTAATTGGGTCTTCCCGATTATTATTTCTATTTATATCATTACAAACTGTTTTGTATCTACGTAATTATTTATTTTTCAAACTTTAATTTTAACTTTCCTATAAAACGAGTAAAATATTTTGTAAAACTTGCAGTAATTATGTATAGATTAGACTAGACCTGCTCAGTTCAGAAGTAAAAATAAAAACGGGGAGGGGGGTAAATGAAAAAAAAAGATTTTTCATGAATATAAGCTAAAAACCATTAAACATCTCTTCTTTCCCCCACACTAATGCAACCAAGCAACTATCACACAGCTCTGGTCTCAGAATTCTATATTTTCTCCCATTTTCCATACATTTCCTCCACCCCTCTCCCATCCCCACCTCGAAAACAACGTCTCAAATTAAGCAAATGACATTCATTTCCGTAAAAAACCGGAAACGCCGTCTTCGTCGCCATCATTTTTTTCCGTCTTGCCGTGGCCTATCAAGAGTTATTGACTATTTCTTCTTGTCATAAACTACATATAGCTATGGATCATGTATGTCTTGATGTGACCTACATAATTTCTAATTTAGAAATACAACACAAAGATAGCCTAATACAACCCTCAGATAGACATAAAGATAAAAACACCTTTCTTATTCCATATGCAAAAACAAACACATACAAGTTTTCTTTTTTCCCGTTCGATATTCGGGCGTGGAAGGGTTGCCTGAAGAAACCAGGAAAGCCAACACTTTATCATCATTTAAAACTCTAGTAAGAATACAGGACTAAACACAAACCAAAGAAATACGTAGGACGCAATAATCTTCTGTACAGGAGGAGCGTCTGTAATATATAAGATAAGATAAGATACATAGAGTTATAAGACTATGTATGTCTGTCGTGAGCTACTTGAGGAGAATATATCATCTTTAATCTCAGATAATTTGATTCGGTTGGGGGCCGTCCATAAAGTACGTCACGCCCAAGAGCGGGGAGGAGGTGTAAGAAAGTGAGAAAGTTCGTGATAGGGGGAGGGGCGTGTCCGGCCATGTTTGACGTCACGGTGTTTTATATTAAATTTTAATTATTTTGTTAATAATAAAATATTTTAATTCCAAAGTGTGACATACTTTGGGGCGGGGGGGTTACACGTTTTGCGACAGTTTGTGACAGGGTAGGGGAGGGAGTTAAATGGTAAAAAAAATAGCGTGTCATACTTTATGGATGGCCCCTAGTTGATTTCACTGTCAGATAAAAGGGTAAAAACAAAACACGATCAAAATATAATTTCATTCAATGGTAAAAGAAATTGGCAAGATAAAAATGATTAATCAATTGCTTAAGTGCCGTACTTTCTAATAGTAGCCCAACATGTCATCAATTAATTCTAAATATTAGCTACTGGCAACTGATGTCAGAAATGTCACCTCTTTCCCGGGGGGGGGGGGCGATTTGAATACTTAAATTTTTGTAAAATAAATTTTTCTTCATTTTTAATAGCATGAAAACACTGGCACTAATTTGTATGTCATTAAACAGTTCTTGTGTTTAAAGAAAATGTGTGGCTATCGACTACTGAAAGTAGGATTGAAGAAAAAAAAAAGAATTGATACACTATCGGAAAACGAGATCTCATTGTCAAAATAGAGGGAATCAGAAAGTCAGATGTCACAAGGTTCTCTAAGTTACTTTCACAATGTCAGAGTACTAAAGTCAAGACAGAGCCGGCCTAAGGGAATTGGAGGCTCTTGTCGAAGTGAATTAGGTGGCCCTAGATGTAATGGAAATTTTTTAAAACTTAGTATGGAAAGATTCTTGTGCTAGGCTCCTACTAATGATTATACTAATCCAGTGGTTCTCAAATAATGGGGCGCGACCCAAAGGGAGGCGCAAGGCTCAAGTAAAGGGGGGATCCTTTGACTTCAGCAGAGGTATCCTTAAAACAATTTTAATGACAAATGATACTTTTTTAAAGTCGCGCGGGGGGCGCGAAATGTTTTTTTATTCCTGTGGTGTGGGGTATGACAGATAATAATTGAGAAGCACTGGACTAATCGGAGACCAAAGGTGGCTGCCTAGTTTTCCTATGCCTAAAGCCGACCCTGGTCAAGAGTTCACAATGTCACTCTGTCCTGGGCACAAAATGTCACAGTGTGCCTAAAAACAATGGGCTCACGTGCCGAATAATTTGAACACGCCGGGACGCTTTTCTGAAAGAAAAAAAAAAAGGGGTAAGTTATTATCATCCCTGCAGCCACTTCATAGCCCCACCGGAAATGACGTTAATTCACAACAATACCAGCTGGAAGCCCACGTGCCGACATTACGCATTAACGCGTCATAATGAACAAAGCCAGGGATTCTCAAGTTTGGGTCAACAAGACCCTTTTCGTTAAGTGAATAATTCATAAACTTCATGAAGGATGGGGCGGTTTCAAGATAAGTTACATGATGTAAAAAATGTGAAAATTACATCTAAATTCAACTATGACCACCTATTATAATAGGGCAACAATAAGGCAAAAACATTTTTTTAAATATTATGGGTGGCCTATGGGATTACAAGTTTCAAATTCCACATCTTCTTAGCGTATGTATTATACAGAAGCTCCTTTTTGTAATGAAGATTATTGCGTCCTGCGCTCACCCATGGTTTGAGTCTGGTTTTTTCACATATATATTAGAGTTTTGAATTGTTCCCGTGTTTGTTTTCCTGGTTAGGTTTTTCATATGATGCCCGAATGCCTTAGGATAGACGTGGCCTATCTTTTTTTTACCAAAGGCCACATTGAAAACGTTATGGTTGTTTTAGAGGAGCCACACATAAATTTTTTCTTCAATTACAATTTACAAGTATAAAAATATGAATTAATGATAATAACTATGTGTTAATATTTTATGTCACATTTACACTTTATTACGCATGCAAATTACATTTTAAAATACGAACTGAAACAACTTTTAATTGGAAATCGATTTATATCCTTACAATATATCTAGCTTGGAATCAAAATACCCTGAATAAAATTCAGAAACATAGCAAACATTCTAAACAAAGAAATGTCACATAAAAATAACTTTGTATATGCCTAACGGGCCGCTTAATAATGTCCGGCGGGCCGCATGCGGTCTGCGGGCCGTGGTTAGCCCATACCCTTAGGATAACATGGAAGAATAACATAATAGGATAATTTGATAAGATTACCTGTTAGGATAAGATCACATGATAGAATTGCATAAACGGGATTATTGTCACATCGGTTGCCGGGTGGTTAGTGTATTAACAACTGATAGAAAGTTATTTGTAACACATAAAAGTGTTTCAACATTAAACTATAACATAACATCATATAAGTGTTTCAACATTTAACTATAACATAACATCACATACGTGTTTCAACATTAAACTATAAAATAACATCATATAAGTGTTTCAACATTAAACTATACAATTACATCATATCAGTGTTTCAACATTTAACTATACAATTACATCATATCAGTGTTTCAACATTAAACTATCAAATGACATCATATCGGTGTTTCAACATTAAACTATCAAATGACATCATATCGGTGTTTCAACATTCATCATATCGGTGTTTCAACATTAAACTATCAAATGACATCATATCGGTGTTTCAACATTAAACTATAACATAACATCATATAACTGTTTCAGCATTTAACTATACATAACATCAAATACGTGTTTCAACAAAATATAAAATGTCATCATATCGGTGTTTCAACATTTAACTATAACATATCATCACATACGTGTTTCAACATTAAACCATCAAATGACATCATATCAGTGTTTTAACATTAAAATATAACATAACATCATCATGATGTTTAATTTTCACAATTTATGAAAACGTTTTAATTGGTATGAAAAAATATTTTTCAACATTTACGATAATTGTAATTTAAATCTCTACTTTGAAATGTCTACAAATGTTCCACAAAATATTTTCTATCAATTTAATGTATGTATTTTGTTATAGTATATTGTCTTACCAATCAGAAACTATTTGATGTAGAAATGCTATAGTAGTTTTCTGGGCAAATATATATGATATAGAATTTTATCGGCATTCTGTGGCCCAACATTTGATGTAGAAATGTTGTGATAGTTCTATCTCTGGGCCTACATTTGATGTAGAAATGTTATGATAGTTCTATCTCTGGCCCAACATATGACGTAGAAATGTTATGATAGTTCTATCTCTGGCCCAACATATGACGTAGAAATGTTATCATAGTTCTATCTCTGGCCCAACATATGATGTAGAAATGTTATCATAGTTCTATCTCTGGCCCAACATTTGATGTAGAGTTGTTATGATCGTTATATCTCTGGCCCAACATTTGATGTAGAAATGTTATAATAGTTCTATCTCTGGCCCAACATTTGATGTAGAGTTGTTATGACAGTTATATCTCTGGCCCAACATTTGATGTAGAAATGTTATCATAGTTCTATCTCTGGCCCAACATTTGATGTTTATGATAGTTCTATCTCTGGTCCAACATATGATGTAGAAATGTTATCATAGTTCTATCTCTGGCCCAACATTTGATGTTTATGATAGTTCTATCTCTGGCCCAACATATGATGTAGAAATGTTATCATAGTTCTATCTCTGACCCAACATATGATGTAGAAATGTTATCATAGTTCTATCTCTGGCCCAACATATGATGTAGAAATGTTATCATAGTTCTATCTCTGGCCCAACATTTGATGTAGAGTTGTTATGATAGTTATATCTCTGGCCCAACATTTGATGTAGAAATGTTATAACAGTTCTATCTCTGGCCCAACATTTGATGTTTATGATAGTTCTATCTCTGGTCCAACATTTGATGTTTATGATAGTTATATCTCTGGCCCAACATTTGATGTAGAAATGTTATCATAGTTCTATCTCTGGCCCAACATTTGATGTAAAAATGTTATGATAGTTCTATCTCTGGCCCAACAAATGACGTAGAAATGTTATCATAGTTCTATCTCTGGCCCAACATATGATGTAGAAATTTTATCATAGTTCTATCTCTGGCCCAACATATGATGTAGAAATGTTATCATAGTTCTATCTCTGGCCCAACATTTGATGTTTATGATAGTTATATCTCTGGCCCAACATTTGATGTAGAAATTTTATCATAGTTCTATCTCTGGTCTAACGTTTGATGTAAAAATGTTATGATAGTTCTATCTCTGGTCCAATATTTGATGTAGAAATGCTAAGATAGTTCTATCTCTGGTCCAACATTTGATGAAAAAATGTTATGATAGTTCTATCTTTGTGCCTACATGTGATGTAGAAATGTTGTGGTAGTTCTATCTGGGCTTACACGTGTTGTTAAAATGTTATGATAGTTCTATCTCTGCCCCAACATTTGATGTAGAAATGTTATAACAGTTCTATCTCTGGGCCTTCATGTAATGATAAGATGTGATGATATTGGAAAACCTTTAACTATTTTATCATAAATTTAATTTTTCGTAAGGCCACAATTGATGAAGTATTGTGATAGTAATTCCGTGAGGTATTAGTCATATTACTACGTATGATCGATTCCTATATCACACTGCAGGCCGACAATTTATTACTCCACAAACGAGAAGAATTCGGTCACATTAAGCACTCAATAGGAATTCATTTGTTCGAAAGGTGGGGGAGGGGGTATGTTATGGAAAATGTGACCTTAATTTCTCCATTGGTAGTGAGCCATTTAACGATGTGATGGCTACGTCTTTCTGTCATTCTGTACAGCAATGAGTCTGTCATTCTGTACAGCAATGAGTCTGTCATTCTGTACAGCAGTGAGTCTGTCATTCTGTACAGCAGTAAGTCTGTCATTCTGTACAGCAATGAGTCTGTCATTCTGTACAGCAGTGAGTCTGTCATTCTGTACAGCAGTGAGTCTGTCTTTCTGTACAGCAGTAAGTCTGTCATTCTGTACAGCAATGGGTGAGTCTGTCATTCTGTACAGTGGTGAATCTGTCATTCTGTACGGCAATGCGTCTGTCATTCTGTACAGTATTGAGTCTGTCATTCTGTACAGCAGTGAGTCTGTCATTCTGTACAGCTATAAGTCTGTCATTCTGTACAGCGGTGAGCCTGTCATTCTGTACAGCGGTGAGTCTGTCATTCTGTACAGCGGTGAGTCTGTCATTCTGTACAGCGGTGAGTCTGTCATTCTGTACAGCAGTAAGTCTGTCATTCTGTACAGCAGTGAGTCTGTCATTCTGTACAGCTATAAGTCTGTCATTCGGTACAGCAGTGATTCGGCTGCTCTAATAAACATGTACCCAAAATACACACATAGCACAACATAAAAGAACTAACGAAAGATAATCACAAATATATAGAATCTACAAAATACACAAAATACCAGTGGAATACAAATTACAAACAAATTGTGTAATGGAAACAATAAATTTATGCTTCACTTTTTAAACTTTAACGTTACATTATTGTGTACTGAGGAAAACAAAATCCAAAACATTTACTCTTTTATTTGTTAAACAATAATGCTTAATGTTTTTGTTTTTATGCACAATTTTTTTATTTTATTTAAAAGCTTTCTCGAAGTCCAATTATAAATGATAACTCACTCGGTAGACCCACACATAGGGATGGCAAGTCCAAAACACAAGAGCGCAATTTGATATCTAAAAATAAACCAGACTGAATCTAAATCTTAACTACGAGAGGTCTTCAAACTTCTGATATTAGTTATGTCTTATGAATGAGTGAAAAACTTTAAACTTCACTACAACCATATATGTGGAAATAGAGACATGTATGTCCGTCAAGTGACCTTGAAACCAGTGAAAGTGACTTTGACTCTCGCCATTTTGATAACCCTTCTTGTGGCAACGCTGCCAAAACTTGTGGAGTTACGCGCCCTGGGGCCAACACGTCTATTGCCCGCCCCCAGACTCTACCAAAAGCACTGCCAACAACGCAATAGCTGTTACGTCATAGTAGTTCAGACCTTCAATTTCTGTGTCCAATCTACCCTCACCCAGCCCGCCTACACCCCCATCACAAAGATCAATAACAACAGAGCGCTCAAGCTCACGGGGGGGGGGGGGGGTACAACTTGAATGAAACGCGAGCACAGCGCGTGAGGATGTGCGCCAGATGACGTGTCAGAGAGGTAAAGTTGTGAATAGGGTGACATTTAGCGTGAAAGGCAGGAACGGCACCCGAGCAGGTTGCCCGGTCGTGGCCGGCAGTACAAAGGGGGAAATAACTAGAGTAATGTAGATATTGATCCCAGGGCTGACTCTCGCTCTTAGACAAGGGGCTACTAGGAAATACATTCATAGTCTCCCACCGGCCCCACCTGCCCCGCTTATAGTAGCTCCTTTAAATTTGATTCAAAACCGGTGAACAAAGACACTGTAGTTAGAAGACTAGTTGACGTTCACATACAATATGACAGATGACAGAATAACGCCTTAGAAACACATTACGTCCGATATAATGTGTCCTCGTGTCTTGATCGGCGAATTTTTTGAGGATATACAGCGCACCATCTGCGAATCAAAGAATCCAAAACATTTTTTATACATTAAAGTTATGTTAAACTTGTTTAAACATTCGGCCATACAGCTAGTCCAATGTAACCTGTGTAAAGTGATAACTTAGGAAAATTATGAATGTTTTTTTTTTATTTTAAAAAAGATATGTGTAGGTATGACAGGACTTCATAAAACGTGACGTACAGTCAGGCCTTCATATACCATGTTAAAATATCATATTTCTTTTAATCATTACTTGCTGGATCAAAGTCTCACACACTCTTACAACTTTCAACCGCCGTCTTCACAGCTGGAAGATGTCTTCTTTTACACAACCAAATAAAGGCCCTTAAAGACTCTTAGTCTACTTTCTCTCTCAGCTCGCATGAACCATCTCTTACAACACATACTTTCTTTTTAAAGCCCCATCTACTACTTTCTCACCCATCTCTAACAACAATCACACCATCGTCCATGTTCTACTTGCCACCCATCTCTAACAACCTTCACTCATCTACTGCTTCTCACCCATCTCTAACAACCATCACACCATCACCCTCCTGTCTTGCCAGCCATCGCTAGCCACCATCACACCATCACCCATCTACCTTCTGTCCCATCTATATCAAAGCAGCTCGCCGTCTCAGATCCGTTGATATCCCAACAAGGATCAAAGACCCACCACGTCCTCCAACCCGCCCACCTCCCCCATGTGAAACAGTACTGCTCAAGGTCTGATGTCCCCACTGGGAGACGCTCTCAAATGTCACGAGTACGAAACCGCTGCCAGTAAATGACAACACCCCTTTATAACGGCGACTGCTGTCACATGGCCAAAGTTAACATTCTCATTAATAACTTATCATATACGACTTAGTTCGTTTAATATAGTACATCAATGCTAACAGTCTGATACATTTTATTTTAAGTAATCTGTAATTAAGACTATCTCCTCCTTGTGTCTAGTATTTATTATTATATATATATAGTATTGTTTTCTTGTTTGTATTTTGTCAATAACAAATTGACAAAAAAGTAAAATTTGCTGAAGTCTGGCATTGTTCTTCCATCTACGAGCACTGAGGCATGAGATGCGGGGAGGGGAGTGTAAGGTGTGATCTGAAATGGGATGGGGTGAAAGTAGAGGTCAGCGGTCAGTCAGTCAGCGTGGGCCCTTCGGTGCAGAGTATTTATTGGCTAAGTTTGTTAGCAGAACTCTCGCACCGACGGGCTTATATATGTGTAGGTTTTCATGTTAATTACGTTAATAAAGTATTATATAAAGATAATTAATGGTGGATATTGTTCCTTGAGTCCGTGACTGTGTAATTGTTCACTCACAACCCAATAGACAACGACGCCACACCAACAATGATTTGTGACACTTAGATGACTAGTGAATCATTGACATCGGGGCAAACATAGATGCTTATATGTATATATTATATATATATTTTTTTTTAATTTATATATATATGTATATATATACCCCTTGTGCTTAAAAGACTATTGGACCATTGATCTTTACAATACCTTATATACCATTTGTGCTTATATCGCTAGTGAATCATTGAGATAGGCCCCATATATTCATATGTCACGTGTGCTTACGAGATTAATGAGACACTTATATAACGGCTGGATAGCGAAGTCAATGGTGCGCTTGCCTCACAAGCTGAGGGGCGTGGAATCTAGCTCACATAAATAAAGCAACAATAAAAAAAAGTACTTTTTAAAAAAAAATCTTTTTTAAAAAGGACACGCTTTTATTTACATATAGAAAGTGTTACAATTTCACCTGTAATCATAGAAAATTTGTATTTTCTTCTTTTTAGTGCACTTCCTATATTTAAATAAAAGCGTGTTCTATTTAAACAAAGATTTTTTAAAAAATTATACTATTTTCTACTTTTAAGTCTAAATTTTTTTATTTTTTTTTAAATTTGGGTGCGAGAAGGGGCATAATGGATATAGATCTAGGGAATGTTTGAATAATCAAAACTCCTGTTGCTCCTCTTGTATTATCATGTCTATTTACATGAAGTTATGTATTACTGAGCTGTTAAACACGGGGAATGTGGTCATCGATGGCTGAGGTGAACTCGTTTGGCACGCACATGGAAGTCAACAATAGCAGACGCGGACACAGATGCTATATAGAGATAAACTAAAAATGCGTTAATATAATTACGATACATTCAATCAATCTGAATTTTTGATACAATGCAATTGTCATCAAAGATCTATTTGTGGTAAAATTTTGAGATATCTTGGATGATCAGAAGTGGTTTAATTTTACGTTACAAGATTTGACGGATACAACATCCAACAGCGACTTAAGTAACAGCGTGTAAAAATAATGATGAATGACTATCGCTAAAAAGTCCTGCGCTAGCCTGGAGAGGAGTTTTTACAAAGAAAGTTCCAATGGAAGCATAAGAACCCCCTACGACCACAAGGTTAAGGGAGACCCAAAAGGATATAAAAAAATAAATATTAACATAACTATATCCACCCTATAGCTGCGAGTGACGCAAAACTTCATCCTGGTTCTTAATCTATATCCCTGCTTCTCTTTATCGGTGACGTCATCGACTTTGTTCAACTATGACGTCACCAACATTATTTCATTTTTACGTCATAAGCAGCTCTTAACCATGACGTCACGAGCTCCAGCCCATGCGTCACTATAAGCTGTGCTTGATTCTGAGGTCCCTAGCTTTGTTACGACTCTGACATCACCAGGTACGTCTAATCCTGACGTCGTATAGTAAACGTGGAGCGCCGCAGACGCTAACAACAAACAGACTCACCTTCTTGGACGTGCCGACCTGCTCCGCGCCAGATGCACTGCTGGAGGCAAAGCTACCCCTGGAGCTACCGGAACTGCTGAGGGCGCTCCCGAAGTTGCTACCGTAACCGAATCTGTTCATAGGTGGCTTCGCTTTATCCATACTGGCCACGAACCTCGGCCTGCCCATGTCTCAGCTCAACGCTGTATCGGGCGCCATTTTAACGGGTCGTCTTTAATTGACAGCTCGTATAAGTAGCTAAATCATTTCTACCAGACTTGTTTAGATATGTTGAGGAGCTCTCCGGCCCGAGTGGCTTTGGAAATACACAGATACAGTAAGTGGGATTCTTCACGGGCCTTCATCGTGTTACTGTTTCCATATTTTTTTTAAAAACGTGTTTCGAATTTCTTCACATTTTCCGATAGTCCAGTTGTGTTCTTAAATGTTTCTCGTTTTGTTGAAACCAATATTACAGACATGAATAATCTAGTGAGTTTGAGAACATACATGTTCCTTAGAGCAAATCGACATCTTATAACGTTAATAATGTAACAGTTATCATTGGAGTGAAGGCTTTCACTCATTAAAAGTTAATCAAAGCAAGGATTAGAAGGTTCACAGAAATTATTGCTCGCTTTAAAGTATTAAAACTATATTAATAACAACGCTTTATTCCAAACATGACACAACGTTCTTCCTAACATAACTGCCAGGACTTAAACAGATGAAATATCTGTACCTAAGTCTTAATCAGGTAGATATCGTCACAGAAAGGAATTCGCTAGAAACATTTTTTTTTTTGCTATTTCTATAACTACATATAGAAAATTATAGATAATAAAAATCTGACGGCAGTTAGTGTTAGATTTGAAAACAAAAAGTTGGTGATTAAATAACGCTATACTGGAATAAATGCCTATATGAAGGCTTAACGAATTTTTGAGCCCTTATGTTTTCAACGTGAGCCTATTTCCACACATTTTTTAATCGATTAATGTTATGTTTTATTTTAGGGTTTTATTTTATTGTTCTTTTTTTAAATTTTAATTTACAAAATTTATTTTATGGTTCCCACTTCAAAACTGTTATTGGACTACCTGAAAAGTTTTTACCGCAAAATCGATTTTCCCCCTTTTTATGGCCCATTGAATCTTGGACAGGGAGCCACGTGACTTATGAAATATTCATGGTGATTCCAGCGATCACCGGGTTTTATTAGGATTACGATTGGACGCTGCCAGTAATCTAATGGCCATGTTAAATAAAAGATTGGCCAAGAAAAAATGTTGATGGCCAGTTAAGAATACTTAAAAGGGAGACCTTGTTGAGACATGTGACAGGTTTTCTAAATGTGCTCTTTTGTGGTTTTTTTTTTTGTTGTTGTTGTTTTTTTCCCCTTTTATTTGTTCTTTTGTTCATAGCATAGTGATGTTAACCGAAAGAAAGTTTAACTAAGGGGTTGCTCCCATAGAAAGATGGTGGTATGTTCAGTGGTACAGTTGTTAAGCTATGGGAGGGGTTCCTAATTCGAAAGCCCCCCCCAGCCCCCACTTTAGAAAGGGGGAAAATTAGTGTCAGAATTCTTTACATCAAATATTATGCACCGCCATGTATGTGGTCCCCCCCCCCAAAGAGATTAAGCCCCCAAACCCCTACAAATTCCTAGTTACGCCACTGCAGTGGTATGAAAAGTAATTCTGATTAATATCATGAACTTGATGAATCATGAAATTTAGTTGTTTTTAATATTTAACAAGGATGTAGATGCAAAAAAATTAACAAAGATTTTTGTCCCACATTAATCGTTTAGCTTTCTCATTCCTTTCCTTTTAAGTTTCATATTAACAGCCTTATAATGTCTTCTGGTTACGATAAAAGTCTTTCTTTATACAGGCTTGAAATGTATCCGGGTTGGAAACCGACAGATGTGGGTCACATTAGCAATGCTAGTTACCAATCCGTAAACCAATGGAGTATAAAAGCACCAGGAATTCGGTTCAGTGATGACCACAACTAATTGACCGACATAACTACATCTGGGCCCTAACGATTACAGCATTCAGAGACGTAACGACGTGACGCAGCTAATGTCCGGCGACCAAGCGGTCAGCGGTGTCATGAACTCTGGTCATTTCCAATAACGGCGAGGAGGCCAGTACTATTTCAACCAGACAACCATTTCGAAGTACATCTAACAGAAAAAATGGCGTGTAGTAAATATAAATTACACCAAGTCACACGGAATAAAAACTGACTATCACTGTTGAACGAACTGAACTCTCCTTACCAGAGATACAGTGAATTTGGAGAAGAAATGAAAAATGTATTTCAATACATAACATTATGACGGTACAGCGTGACTTAAGATGGGCTTCAAATCTACATATTTAATTCAGAGAGATGCTGTCCATCTTAATGTATAGTGGACACACAAGAACTCAACAAAATGACCAGTAATTCTTTTAAAAACTAATTAACAAGAAAAACGGAAACAAGGCATAGCCAAATCAAGAAAGGAATCAAATTTTTTTGAGGAAAAAGGAAAGTCATAACGTTATATTCGTGCGTCATGGAACAAATGTGAAGAATTTACAAACCTGCGCAGGAGTAAATCCAATAGAAATTTTTTTTTAATTCTTTAAAACTATGGACGACAATAAGCTGGTTATTGATTTTGTTTTAAAACATGAATAGCGTTTTGTTCTAACAGGACGGATGCAGCATTATTTTAAGATCAGCACATAGCAAAGTGTCATGAGGAAAACAAAAAAACACGCCACTAAGATTGCGCAATAACTTTCTTTAACATTAATATCAACATTATAGAAGCTAACTTATATCAAATGGTGAATTTGATAGAGTGTTTAAATTACAGTTGAGCGGGTCAAAGATGGCAGTAGTTGATGGTGAAACCTTGTTTAACGTAATTACTTGCTATTCAGTTAAAAAGGGAACAACGAACTAAAATTTTATTTTATTTTATTAAATTAAGGGGATTTTTAATTGCACTATTCTCATTTAATCTTATACACATTCTCCCCCGCCTCACTTTCACACATTAACACATCAGTCAGCCCCTACACATCAACACATCAGTCAGCCCCTACACATCAACACATCAGTCATCCCCTACACATCAACACATCAGTCATCCCCTACACATCAACACATCCGTCAGCCTCTACACATCAACACATCAGTCAGCCCCTACACATCAACACATCTGTCAGCCCCTACACATCAACAGATCCACCAGCCCCTACACATCAACACATCCTTCAGCCCCTACACATCAACACATCCGTCAGCCCCTACACATCAACACATCTGTCAGCCCCTACACATCAACACATCCGTCAGCCCCTCACATCAACACATCCGTCAGCCCCTACACATCTAATACATCCTCCCTCCAAACACACCTGCCCGCCCACTCACACACACATCATCCAATCCCCCACATAACCCCCACATGCCCTCACATACAAGTTTGTCCTTGTAATAAGGCGTTTTTTCCGTGAGAGATCGATAAAAACACGAGATTATCAGGTAATACGAGCTGGATGAAATGTGGAAGGAGCAGTGGACACAGGGAAGGTCTGCTCGATCCAAGTCCACGTATCCAGAGTGGAGTGGAGCCGGAGGAGGGGGGTCCATTGGCCAGGCAGGTCGAAGGCTTAAAATAGATTTATGTGGTTTTGTGCGCGTGGGTTAGCGTGATGGCCAACAGGTGTTAACGGTGCCAGGTATTACTTGAACTCCAACCTGCATGGCCAGGGTTCGCCATTAACTAGATTGTAAACTTTTTTTTGTATCAAATTTGGGAACTTAATGAACGCAGCGAGTAGGAATTAGGCCATTACATCAAAATTTTTAACTTTAAAATATTAAGAAAATAAGTTTCTGTAATAAATCTAAAACGATTTTTTAACATTATATTTATATTTTTCTGGGATACAAAATGTTTGTTTTGTGAGTATGACCAATGAATTTGTACAGTGCCGTCTTAACGCATAGGCCCGCTGGGCATTTGCCAAGGAGCACCCAAGCATAGGGGCCACACGGGCCCAAAATTGTATAAAGACGGCTCTGAGTTTGTATCAGGGCATATCAAGGAGGGTAGCGCTGAATGGGCTAAAGCCATGGGCCGGAAATTCAAGGCCCATGTACTTATTACATTGCTTAATAAAGTGGCTGAACCGGGCCCCAGGTAGAATTACAGCCCGGGGCCCCGTACAGTCTCGATCCCAACCCTGGATTGTATAAAGCAAAATTTACCAGAATTAATGTCTTTTTAAAAAGGAAAAATAAATAACAAGTTGGAGAAATCAAGAGTCATAACTGATTCCCTCATTAAAGAATGTAAAATTTCGTGAACTTATATTCTTTCTTCGGAGTTAATCACATTTTTTATATACACTACAAAAAAATAGTCTGTTATTAGACCTCGGGTGACTCTAACTTTATATATGTTTCATACATTAGCTATGCGTGATTAGGAGCTAAGACAGAAACTTGAAGAATAAAAAAAATACATTAATGTTATGAACTAAGACATAAATCTTGAAAGGAAATTACAGCAATGTTAGGAGTTAACATGAAAACCTTTGAAGGACAATACAGCAAAGTCTGAACTTAAAAGGCCACAATGAAAACTCCAGAATCAATATCAGGAAGGGAAGATTAAAGGCCGTCATTAGAGAGAGCAGCTGGGAGTGTGTGTGGGGGGAGGGGTGCGGGAGGATGTGGCGAAAAGAGAGATTGGATGTACGAGACAGGGTGACAGAGGGAGTTGATGGATGGTCTAAGACATGTAGCGTCATGAAGACATGTGGCACAATGAAGACGGAAAGGTCACAGGAAGACGAATAGCCACATAAAGGCAGTGACGAATAAGATGACAATTTAGCAAATTAGCAAGTGAATGTTGAATTATTTCATTGAAATATACATTTCTCTTGAGCTTTCAATGTTTTTTTATTTATCGAAGGCTGAAAAAAAAATAAAGTCATTTCTAAAACCCGACCATTTAACATAGGGCAATTCTTCATTCGGCAAAGAAGTAAATAGGCACTTACGAATTGAATCAATTCGGTGTTTCTAATCAAACAAACGATCAAGAAACATTCAGTGTTTACAATGTTCCTCGGATTATAAGGGTTGTCTAAAACCGAAATCTCATCAGTTATCGGAGAGAGTTGCTGTGTACAGTATTTCCCGTAGATCACTTATACGCCCCACTATAACAACTGTTTAAATAAGAAAACTGCTCGGGTATTTAAGGATGTCTTAATCGAATAAACACTAGACGTAAAAATGACCACTTGGGGAAAAGGAATAAGAAATAGAAATCGTTGCTCCAGACTTTTCACACACAGAAAAAATAGAAGATGAGAATAGATTTAATGTGATCACTTGAGAGAATAAATAAACCTTTATTGTTGATTTTAGCCATGTGGTGATAGGGGTTAAAAGGAATGATGCAACAGAAACAGAAAAGACCATTTCGAACCTCTTCGAACAAGAAATTTCAAACAGAATTGAAACCCTTTATCAACCAGTGGTAAATTTGAATTAAAGTGAAAGCGCTGGACGGTCAAACTATAAAACTCAAAGTCTTCAAAGACATAGGAAGCAACATGTCGGTCACACGCCTTAACCCTTGACCACGCGGTTACTCGTGGTTTTAAACAAGGCCTGGGTCATCTCGTCTGTCCGAGAGAAACTCAGACATTCGCGGGTCGACACCTTCAACCTTTCAAAACTAATATTGGCTTGGCCTTTCACAAAATATCTGGCAATTAGATAATGGCGCAGACGTGTTTCATTCCCTCATTGCCTTTTTGTCATCGTGACATATTTTCATTTAGCTTCCGCTGTTTTTAACGTATCCCTACCCACCCCACCAACAACGTAAGACGGTCTTTATCTCAGTGGTTCTCAACCTACAGATTCGACTCAGGTTGTGTCTAGGTAATAGAGTACCATCATATTATTTAAAGACCATCTCGGGGACGTTTGTATTATACTATTAACGTCCTCCCACCGACCGCATCACCAGTATACGTGACAAAACATTATGATAAGCAACACACAAGAATAGTTATTTCTTTGTGGAAACGTATCTACTAATTTAACTGCATGATGTTGGAGTCATTCGAATTCAAAAAAATTTGTTGTTGTTGTTTTGTTGTTTAGTGGTGAGTAGTTACTTTCCTGTATGATGTATTTACTATTCTATCGTTCATTGTGCAATTTTAGGCCATATTTTATGCGGTGTAAATTATAACTGATCTGGACGCCTTGCAGTGCATTACTCACCAATCTTCCTCCCCCCCCCCAACATGACACGACCCTGATCGGTCCAAATTATGTGCAGTACCCACCACTCCCACCCCGATAAATGGTAGTCACAAATAATTGTATATAAATGTAGATATTACATTGCATTCTGACACAAGGGCAATGAATTAAAACACACCACAAGTAGGGAATGTGATGGCTTAAGTATGATACTGGGTTTCACTGGGCCCATCAACCATGGCGTTTTGAGAACCTCAAGATGGAGAGCGTGTTTACGGGACTAGAGACTTGGCGCATGAAGACATGAACACAAAGGCTGAAGGTTAGTGAGTACAATCGTATTAGCACCAGCGTATCGCGCAATTCATTCACTTTCTTCTGATGTATTGTTCTAATGGTGGGTGTGGTTCCTGGGCGCTACACGCCATTTTCAGCCTCTGTGTGGCTTAGTTTGGGGCCAATCTTTCAAACGTTGGTTTGTGTTTGTTTATGGAAGTGAATATTATCAATGATTTAGGGGGTCTCCAAACTAAGGCCCGTGGGCCAGATGCGGCCACCGAGGCCCTCTCACCCGGCCCCTGGAGACCTTCTAATCTCCAAACAAGATATTATTTGTACCTGCAGTTTAACACAAACTTAGTATTTGGAGGTTACTGGTGTGAAAAGTTTGAAGGCTTCTGCTTAAAAAAGGCTTGTTTTAACATCTCCACACACCCAGGCAAATAAAATCTTTGACTGGGGACTCCATTTAAAAGTTATAAATATATACCGTATTTACTCATTCTAAAGCTGACCTTTTTTGGACAAAATCTAAGGGAAATTATTATTATTATTATTTATTTATTTATTTTTTTTTTTGGGGGGGGGTCAGCTTATGAGCGGGTTATAGGTGATTTCTGCATGTACATTGTGCATTGAATATCGGTATTATGAGGGAGTAAAGTGGGGGCGATGTGTCGGTATGTCAAAGTTTGAATCAAAGTAAGTTGGCTTCCTTTCATGTGAAACATCTATTAATTACTGCGCGTAAGCGCCATCGAACCAAAGCTTTTGCAAGCGCTGGCACATCAGAAATCGCCTCTTTCCAGTCAAGCCTTTTAGCTAGTATCGCTGTTTCACCCCCAACCCCCTCTCAGTACCAAAATTGACATTCATTAATCTGCGCTTAAATGCCATTATCCCTCACTTTTAAAACTTCGTAGGTCTAATTTTATTTTTCGGGTCACTTTGAGTTTGACTTAGAGAAGTCCGATTGTAGTTTTACAAAATATGTACCATTTTGTAAACTCTGTCCTATTAATTTTTGGGATCGGCTTGTGAGCGGGCTTACACTTTTTACACTATTCTCTTCCAAAAGAGGGGAGGGGATCGACTCATGAACAAACGGGATAAAGTACGAGTACATACCAGTACATGAAGGGAAAGTTTTCACGTTTAACCCGTTCCTCAACTTTTCTTAATTGTATCAATCCTTCTTATTAGTAATAAGAATTAAATGAGGCTGAGGAGAAAGGAAGTTAAGGAACATGGTGTTGATAGGTGAGGAAGAGACACAAGAATATGAACGTATCGGCAAGAAGCCTTCCTCGGGTAACAGGCATTAAACACAAAACAAAAATAAGCCAAAAATTAAAATGAAAAATATTGCTGCGAGATAGCTCCAAGCAGGCAGTGGAAAAGTAATGGAGGAAGGGGGAGACGGAGGTATGCGAGGCACCAAAGGAAAGGAATAGAAACGTTTATTAGCGTGGGTGTAGGCGCGGATACAGGCCTCAACGCTTCGGGGAGAAAAAAAAAGATGCCCAGGTGGTAAGGTGCATTCTCATTGTGAACACTACACAGAGTAAATGTGTCCTGTCTCTTGGCACTTCAATAGAAAACGCCATTAAGTTGCGATAGATCTGTCTTTTATCTTAACTGTGTCCTGTCTCTGGACACTTCAATAGAACACACTATAAAGTTGCGATAGATCCGTCTTTCATCTTAACTGTGTCCTGCATGTGCCGTCACACAGCCAGAATCTAACTTGAGGACAGATACTCAGATTTGTCACCCTAACTATTAGATCCCAGTGAAAAAGACTTTGTAAGAAATACGATCACATTAAGTCAAACACTTTGATTAGATGTATTGCCATCAAACATGAGAAGACGTGCCTAGTTTAAGCACTCATGCCAATCAGAAAGTCGATTTAATTTCGTGTAGAAGATTCCTGGATGACAGACAAAGAGGTAATTTTTTTTTTTTAAAGATGTTTGATAATTGACGTCAAGAGCATGTTATGCTCTTGACTTTGTAATCCGCCTTTGAAGTTAATTTCAAGAGCAGAAATGGTGAGTTAAGATTTTATTTAAAATATATAAGTCTTCTCGGAACATTACTGAACTGTATGAGAACGATTTAGCTCATTACGTTTAAATAGATTTTTAATGACATGCTTTTTATTTTGTAAGCCAGACAATCAATCTGTTAGCTTTATTTATTTTCAACGTAGTGACGGGCGAATCTAAGTTTTACCTCGCCCCACAAACCCCACTAGCCCCACTAACATCACCAGCCCCACCAGTCCTACTAGCCCCACCAGTCCCACTAGCCCCACCAGCCCCACTAGTCCCACCAGCCCCACTAGCTCCACCAGCCCCTATCCCTTTAAGATCGAAATCCTTATTCCTAGTTCCGATCCTCTTATCTTTCCGTTGCTGAAATGTTAATTCTTCAGAGATAGCCATGTGCTTGACCTCTGGCCAGCATCATGAGATGTTGTTAGCGTCTGGCACTGGTGATAAGAAAACGTGTTTGTTGGCTGCTGTCCCTGCGGCGCCTCAGTAATATCAATTGGTGCCCTTCATATCAATTGGTGCCCTTCATATTCAAGTGGTGTCCGATTTTATCCTTTTGGTGTATGTTACACCCATTGGTGCCCTGAATATCAATTGGTGTCCGATTTTAACCATTGATGTCCGTTTGATACCTTGATACTTACTTGTTATATTCATTGGTGCAATTTTATTTCTATTGGTGCCCTCTTGTAGTTAATGGTGCCCCCAGTATATGAATTGGTTTCACGGCGTGCCTCTATTTAGCCCCGCTGTTGCTACACTGATTTAAAAATTGTTTCGCACACTTGTGCAACAAGAAGTATTGTAACCATAAACACTTAAAACAGTTTACTGTTTCTTTTCTTTTCTTGCCATGCTGTATAAATCTAAGCAGTTTCAGAATGGTAGTGAAGGAACAAAAACTATTACCAATTATATTTAGTATCGCATTATTGTGATGTCCGTTTAAAGATTCAAGGATTTATCATGGGTATCACGAATACAGATCTAAGGGCCACGAAACAGATCTAAGAGCCACGAATACAGATTTAAGAGCCACGAATACAGATCTAAGGGCTACGAATACAGATCTAAGAGCATGTAGTTAATTTGCTAGATTCTTTTTTGCAGTGACATGGGTCCTAATATAGCTTTTATACTCAAATATTTCATAAACGTCAAAATAACAGTAGCCTTAGTATTTCTTGAAATATCCTAAATGTACACAATGACTAATAAACAGAATAAAATATTCCAGAAAGATCGTTTGTCTTACGGTCTCATCTATTACTTTTTTAACTATCAGTTTTATCTAGATCGATTATGTTAAGAGTAAATAAGTACATATATAATACTAGTCGCAGCGAAATGTTTGACGAAAATTAAAACACGGACAATGTAATCAAAGACCTGACAATAGAATGTCATTGGTTGGTCAGGGAAACACGGGGGGGGGTAGTTCAGCTGAGATCAGGAGCGGCGTTTGGGGGTGGCAACTGGGGCGACTGCCCCAGGCCCCGCGCTTAGGTAGGCCCCGCGTTTCGGTCCTGAACATGTCTCGTCCTGGTTAATAGCCTATACATGTAGAACCAAAGAGTGGATGGTAGAACGTATGGTGGAAACGATTGAAAAAAAACGAAAGAGGCACTCTTGTAATCCTTTTTGAAGGTCAATTCCGTAGCGTAGCTCTAGACGTCTTTGAAAGCATTACACCGTTAGCGGAAAATAGGTCAGATGTACCATTCAGCCAATCCCCTATATTTGTGTACACGTCATTCACAATAGATTTATTAAAATAGTTACTTTTAGAAAACTGTGTCATCGGAATGGCAGTTTCTCGGTAGTGGTGCGATCGGAAACATTAATTAGCGTCATCAAAGTGATTTCTCTGTACGATATCAACATGAGTGCAAGAGATCGCGATAGATTTCGCAAATATGACTCAGGCGCAGAAAAAGCGAAAAAAAAAACGCAAGCTAAGAGAAGAATTCGACAGAAGTCAAAAGGAAGCACTGGATAAGTACTTTCCAAAACAAGCAGATCAACAAGACTTTGATTGTCCTGCGTTTGCTGCTGTGGACTCTACCATAGCGACCACTGTTAATGATACAAGTGACAGTTATTGTTGCGAATCTACCACCGCGTCATTATTGGATATGAAGTCACCACACTGTGAATTTAGCGGCAGTGAAAGCGGCTATAGTGAAGTTGTTTCTGCAGAGAACAATTTATTCCCAGGTATCGCAAAAGACATCTACGATCCGAGTAATTGGGAACATTTAACCTGTGCTTTACGTGATTTGCTGGTTGAAAAGGGGCCAATCAGGTTACCCGATGAACATGAATATCCGACAAACGAAGAAAACAGGCGTTTTCAAACACCCATTACATTCCTCAAGATGTCAAACGGAGAACGTGTGGACAGACGATGGTTGAGTTATTCTCAATTAAAAGACGCAGCATATTGTTTCTGTTGCAAGCTCTACGGGACATCTTCCGATGAAAAATTGGCAAACGAAGGTTGTAATGATTGGAGGCATCTTGGTGAAAAACTGAGAGCACACAAGATATCTCAAGAGCACATCAAAAGCATGCAAAAGTGGCTTGAAGCTCTAAAGCGAATGTCAAGGTCCGATGGGATAGACAAAATGATGCTGGAACAGATGGAGAAAGAAAAGCTTCATTGGCGCGGAGTCCTGAGAAGAATCCTGGCTTTTGTGCAGTATCTTGCAGAGCACAACAGCGCTTTTCGTGGAAAGAAAGAAAAGCTTTATGATCAGAACAATGGCAACTCTTTAGGCTTGATTGAGATGCTGGCGAAATTTGATCCAGTTATGGAAGAGCACGTTCGGCGCATCAAAGATGAAGAAACACACGATCATTATCTTGGACATCAGATTCAGAATGAACTCATCGAGTTGATGGGGTCTGAAGTAAAGAAGATAATCATTGATAAGCTGAAACTTGCTAAGTATTTCTCAGTTATACTTGATTGTACGCCTGACGTAAGCCACAAAGAACAGATGTCTCTGATAGTGCGCTTTGTAGATACGTCACAACCTGATGTAAAAGTA
>MUZC01000134.1:582206-595969 GCA_002072015.1 Radix auricularia
CTCTTCCCCCCCCCCCCGGGCCGCATATCTTGGAACAACAAATTCTTCCAGTGCCCTTTCGTATCTTGAAGCAATCGTATCTCGAGGTACCACTGTATCTATTCTTTATTTGGACTAGCCAAAATTTACATTCTTATATACTGAAAAACTCATCAACGCCAGAATATAAAGAGTGAAACTTAGATCCCTAACCCCAGTGAAATAAACACACGCACGAGATAGCCGTGAAATTGGCAATCGGGGAGCACAGGGCTTTGAACAAAGCTACTCCATTTGAGCAATGCCAGTTTGAATAGAATATCTGGTGTCATTGGGGAAAAACCCGAGATCCTTCAAAATATTGTTTCTTAAAACAGTAAAGTGTAAACAAAGAGACAAGGGCGGCTAATCGATAAATTAATTTTTCGTTAAAAAATATGACATTTGTATTTTTATTTATTCGTGAAATATCCAATCAAACATAAATAATCATGAAATTCAATTTCTTGTGTCAGGTGAAACATAATAACGCGATGATGGTCTGGGTCGGGGTTAGGTTAAAGGTTATTAACTACCGACAGATAATCTTCTTTTTTTGTCTTGACCTCATTATTGTTGTATTTTCTCGCAGGTTTCTTATTGCTCGATCTTATTGCTCGATCTTATTGCTCGATCTTATTGCTCGATCTTATTGCTCGATCTTATTGCTCGATCTTATTGCTCGATCTTATTACTAATGCATGGCACTGTCTGTTCTGACAATCTCCTTCTTTTCCTGGCCTCATGCCAGCTACAAGTGGTCCAGGCACTGACTTGTGGGGCGGCCACGGGGGTTCGTTACTGGGTCAACACAACAGGGCCATCAATAATGGACACGACGAAGCGGGCGAGTTTGTAGAAACTGTTATATTAGAACGGCGCGGATGGTGTGTGTTGCTGGGGTGTGTGTGTGTGAGCATTGTTAGGGTGTGTGTTAGTGTTGGTGGCAGTGTGCGTGTTTGTGGGGGTGGTGGGTGGTTCTTGATAAACATCGTTTTTCTTTTCCTTCCTTGTAACTAGTTGAAAATCAGGGTTTTTGTAATAAAAGTTAGAGCTCTAGGGTTGCACTCGGCTACGTGCACAGGGTCTGGTGACAACATGACCGAGGAGAAGGCTGCGATAACTGGTGCGATCAGAGTCGTGTCTCAGAGAGACTGAAGTTGATCGGAAATAAAGTGCATCTAAATGGTAATTATTGGGGATAACAAAAATTAGTATTGATTTGTTCTTACTAAATATCATGATGCATAAATGTGTGTGTGTGATTTAAGTTCTATTTTAATATGTATTAACAAACATATGATCAGTGGCGTAGCTACAGGATTAACGCCGCTCAAAAAGGAGAAAAACTTTGCCACAACTCTTTCAAGTCAATGAGTCTAGCAATAAGGCCCCACATTCTCCACCTCTTTATAAACACTAGCCTCATTCGCAAGATAACGCCAAATTCAAGTTCGATGTCTGTGTTTTGTTTCTTCATATTTTTAATCTTTAAAAAGTTCAGCACAGTATGCTACTAATAATGATTTCAAACCTACGATAACGACATAAACTTACACTGTTTAACAACATTGTGTTCTAAGGGATGGTGTTTTCACTATTGTTAATAGAAATATATCATACAGAATGGGACTGCCTAAAGCTTTTTAATAAAAAAAACAAATTACACAAACTATTTGTGTAAGAAAACAATAAATTTAAGCTTTATTATCAACTAAAACAAATAATGGTAAAAGTTTCTGCTCATGCCTTCATCAGTACAAAGTAAAATAACATAAATAGTTACTTACATTACATATATCTTAAAACATATTAGAGCCTATCTGATAAAAAATGAAAAGAAAAACAAAAACAAACAAGGACACAGAATATAGGAAAAAACTCTAATAAACGTATAAAGGCTAGACATATTCCGATAGTTAAGCATAGGACGCAATAATCTTCTGTATAGAGATAAGATTTGTCTGTGAAAGATAAGATTTAAATAAACCCAATTTTCGGCAAAACGACAGTCGTACCAAAGACCTTTAGTTCTTCAAGATAAATGGTTTTTCAAAGTCCAATACATTTCACCATCTCCCAGTCTCATCGTACGATTGAATCATCAACAGCTAAGCTCCTCTTAAATTCCTTCACATACAATTCTCAAACCTCTCCTTTAACCCCTCTCTGAATATGCGTCAGGGCGCCACTAACAGTTCTCAGACTATCGGGAAGCGGCTCGAATTTCCAATCCAGTCACTACTATGAAATAGTTGGTCCAACATCGGTGTCACGTCTCGTGGCTTCCCGCTCTGAGATCAATGCCACGAGAGTACTTCGAGGGGTCAAGAGGTTTCAACTACGAGTTTTACAGGTCCTGTTTGAACCAGGCCGGGTGCTAATAAAGATATTGAACCCATCCCCCATCCTTTCCCGCACTATCACCTCATTTAACAGCCACAAGTTGACAGATGTCAAGGTCCCACGATGTCCTATTGTCCTCATTTGAAAAAAAATTGATATCAAACTAAATCCTCTAAATAAATGCCTGCTGTATTTTGACAAAGTTTTTTTAAAAGGAAACTTTAATTCTTCAATTTACTCAAGAAACTCGTAGCATGCCTCCCAGTTGTGTGCTAATAACAAGCATTTGTGTCACAACGTGATCAAATTTAACTACTTATTCAAATGATAAACGTTATTCAAATATATATATATATATATATATATTGTCGTCCCATAACCCCTTTTTTCGAGGTCGTAGAGGATTCTAATATTTGCATTAGAACATTCTCGGGCTTAATAGACACTGGCGGAGGACTTTCTTAGCGTTAGTCATTTATCAACGTTTATATTGTGGCTTTTCGTGGGCTCGATCCCACGCCCCTCAGCTTGTGAGGCGAGCGCACTATTGACTTTGCTACCCAGTCGCCTATTTAGATATTACAACTTGTTAAAATGTTACGAGGTTTTTCTATGTGAAAACTATTAATATGTTAAAATTTATTTAAAATGTGTTAACTTATGTTGATGTTGCAACTAATCCCAATGTCACAGCCAAATTCTTTATAACACAATGTTATTGAACTTTAGAGATTTATTGTTGCATTCCTTCCAATGAATCGATATTGTGATCATCAAGACTGACATAGGATCCTTCTTGTGGTTTCTTTGAACCATGTGATTTCCTCTTCAATCTTCTAATGTTATTTAAAGATCTGTCATGATATCTGCCCTTTTGCTACGCCATGGATTGCTCTAGTGTTTCATACCTCGTTCAACGGGTCTGATTTTGTTTTCTTTTTCATTAGTAAATATTAGTATGATTTACATTAAAAATCAGATTGTTTTTTTTTAAAGTGAGTTTCATACTTCATAAGCAAATTTACTTTCGGTGAATTATTTACACCTCTATTAGTGTAGAAAATATATATTCATTTAAATATAATCTTCACTTCTAATACCAAGTATGTGTCATATCTTTTCTTGAATACATCAACACCAAATAAAATGAGGAACATATAAGGTCAAAAATATTTTGCTTATAATATTCTTTTTATCTCATCTAATCTATACCGACTGACTTGTAACATTTTATAACATTTCTATCAATCTTAAGTCGTGTCTGTCTCATTTAGTCTATACCAAAATATTTGACCAAAAGAATGCTGAATGGTAGAATGGTCAATCTAAAGATAGCGTAGATATGGACTTTGATTTCGCGATACTCTCCGGTCAAAGTAGCCGTTTATGGCAAGCAATCGAGGGACACAGTGAACATTGTAGATCGTCTTAATATTCACTGAGCGCTTATATGGGTGGCATTAAATGCTGAACACTTTATTGAATGAACTTATATTGTTTTTGAACAAATCATCAAGAAAATACCCAGCATTTGCTCAATACAAACTAGGAAATAAATAATGTGCCCAAAATATCATCTGGAGAATACTACGAGGAAACAAACATCTGAAACAATGACCTCTTAGCCCGGAAATCATGTGAACAATTCTAGCTGTACATAAAATTATTAGTCCGAATGTATTCCTTACATTCTCTGAAAATTTGCCAATGACCCCAAATTTTGGTCAGAAAAAAAACAAACAAAAAAACGCACCTAAAACAAATTCTCTGAAATTGCTCAATGTGCCCCAAAGAAGGTCTAAAACAACTCAATGTGCCTCAAACGTCATCTGAAACTACTCAATGTGCCCCAAACATCGTCTGAAACTACTTAATGTGCCCCAAACATCATCTGAAACTACTCAATGTGCCCCAAAGAAGGTCTAAAACAACTCAATGTGCCCCAAACATCATCTGAAACAACTCAATGTGCCCCAAAGAAGGTCTAAAACAACTCAATGTGCCCCAAACATCATCTGAAACTACTCAATGTGCCCCAAACATCATCTCAAACTACTTAATGTGCCCCAAACGTCATCTGAAACTACTCAATGTGCCCCAAACAACATCTCAAACTACTTAATGTGTCCCAAACATCATCTGAAACTACTCAATGTGCCCCAAACATCATCTGAAACTACTCAATGTGCCCCAAACATCGTCTGAAACTCACGTGCCCCAAACATCATTTGAAACAACTCAAGGTGACCCATACATCGTTTGAAAAAGCGCAATGCGCCCCTAACAATATTAAGAAAATGACCAACGTTTCCCATGCCTCAAGACAACACGGACGAGCAATAAAAATGCTAGAGAATTGCTCAGAGCCACTCATGCATTCTGGCAACACCGGCTCGTTGAACTCCAGGGGAGCGGACCCAAAATGACTTAAATCATGACTCACAGGCAAGGGCAACCACTCACGAACGACGCAAGTTTTTGAGGTGTTGAGTGCAAAAATTGAGTTTAGAACGCTCGTTTCGCGCCACCTTGTTCTGTCGCTCTTCATTCGGACGATGCACGAATGGCAAAATAATAATAATAATTGCGCGTTGTCATTTTGTCTCTGCGATTATCTTATTTATACTTTACAGGCGCTCCAGTTTTACAGGAGTTTATTGCGTCCTACGCTTATCCATGGTCTATGTGTAATCTTGAATTTTCATTAACGTTTTGAATGTTGAAGTGCGTTGTTTTTCGTGGTTTGTTCGATTCCATACCCGAATGCAGATGTGAGGTAATAGGATATGAATGTGTTTGTTCGTCGTTTGTGTGAAATATCTGAGAAATGTCTACCCTATCCCAAAAATCAGTTACAAATAGGGAGCGGAGTGAATTCGTTACATTTCCGAATCGAATCTATTAGAAGGCAGGTTGCGAAAATGGGGGCATAACTTCATCAATCCATTACCACTTCGAGTTACGGGGTCTTCATTTGGCCGTTGGAACGGCTAACGGGGATTATCTCGAAACGTCCAGTCACTCTGTTGGCTTCATCTTGTCCATGGCCTCTGTTGGCCGTTAACTTTTCCACGGCCTCTATTGGACATCTTCTTTTCCTTAGTCTATGTTGGCCATTGTCTGTGTCGGCCATTGTCTGTGTTGGCTATTGTCTGTGTTGGCCATTGCCTGTGTCGGCCATTGTCTGTGTTGGCCATTGTCTGTGTTGGCCATTGTCTGTGTCGGCCATTGTCTGTGTTGGCCATTGTCTGTGTCAGCCATTGTCTGTGTCGGACATTGCATGTGTAGGCCATTGTCTGTGTTGGCCATCATCTTGTCTATTGTCTATGTTTATCATTATCTTCCCAATAGCTGATGATAATTTGTCATTTAATTTATATTTTCTAATCAAAATGTTGTGGGTTTTTTTTAAGGCAATTTTTTATAAGTATCTTAAATGTAAAACTGTTACCATGAACTTGGAAGTACATCTCTCTGTTTCCCATTTTTTTTTTCAAAAGTATTGGTGTAACTAACAAGTTTCCCTTCATCTAGCTGTAGAGTTCAACGTGTTACAAATTTCCACTGAATTGCTGGGATGCATCAGTTGCCACAATATTTATTTCTAAAGAAAAAAACTCTCCTTGGTCTATAGGGCTTAAAGTATTCCAAAATGATGCCATTGAGATCTTTTCATAAGAATGCACAGGAATTGCTTTTATCAAGGACGCACTTGTGTGTTTAGATTTAGGCGGCTAGCTTTCAATTTTGTATGCCATAAGACTTTACTTTTTTTTTTTTTTTTTTAAATGCAATACTTTAAACTTTGCCCTGATCGGCTTACTTAAGACCGACCGGATTTCAACCACTTCCACACATTTCCCACCACAAACCAACCGTGAGATGTGATTGGTCAAGTCATGTCAGTTTACAGGCTCAACAAATTTGCTGTTCACTTAAACATGTCGGCTCCATCCAGTTGCACGTTAGAACATTTTACTTGTCAAGGTCAATGAGATCGCTACGCGCCATTCTTCCATGACGTGTCAAACAGATCCAATCAAACGGTGGCTCGCGATGTCGTGAGGACGCCTTGTATTAAGTTTGAATGGGTTTGTTTTTTTAAATCTGTACTCATGTCTTCATATTTAGTGACACCATCTCCTAAAACAACGAGACATCATCCATGATATGAAATAGGTCATCACGATTTATCTGGTACGGGTATACACAAAAAACTATATCATAATTTGATATCAGAAAGCATAAAATAGATAAAGGTACAATGGATTTCGGCTCCGGCAAGTCCAGAATCCGGTCATTTTTACAAATCCGGCTCCGGCAGAACGTCACTTCATAAATCCGGCAAAATCCTGCTCCGGGCGGATTTTTAAATTTTGAATTTTGAACACAAGAGTAACACCATTAGTTAAATCATGAAACCTTGAAAAACTAGAGGATAGAAGAACCAAAAACAAATAGTAATTATACATAAGACAATTAATTCTAATGTAGAGATACAACACAAAAATAACTTAATACAACCCTAAGATAGACATAAAGATAAAAACACCTTTCTTATACCATATGCAAGAACAAACACATACACGTTTTCTTTCTTCCCGTCCGGTTTTCGGGCGTGGCATGGGTTGCCTGAAGAAACCAGGAAAGCCAACACTTTATCATCATTTAAAACTCTAGTAAGAATACAGGACTAAACACAAACCATAGAAATACGTAGGACGCAATAATCCTCTGTGCAGAAGGGGAGCGTCTGTAACATATAAGATAAGATAAGATAATTCGGTACAGCCCTAGTAAGAAATATTTGGTGATTCACATTAAGAACTATGTAACATTTCTTCTTTTGCAAGAAGACCAATAGCGGAATGACTGAAAGTGGATTGGACAAGGCTGCAAGGTTGACTAATCTCTCTTTCGTTTTTTGTTGTCAAGGCGGTGTCAATATTTTGGTTATTCAATATTCATATCTGTTGGCAGAAACACGGAATGTTCTATTAGAACCGAGACGCCACCGCTGGGTGTCCTCGAGAGAACTTTTGTTTCAATATGTTATAACTGTACCGGTGGTTAGTCTCTTATATGTGTCTGGTGCGCATAATCGGTGCGCATTTTAACTATTTCTTAAATAGGTCTTCTTAACCCTTCCAATTCATCTCTTTGATTGTTGATACCCGTAGATTGACCTAATAGACCCTAGTTACTGACCTTTTTATAACACAATGTTTGTCTTAAGATTCCTAAAATGTTGACCTTGAATCAACTTTTTTTTGGGTTAAATCTTAACCTGGGAGTCTTAAAAACGAAGACCGCTATGTTTGGAAAAGAAAACATTGCAGGACTTTCTTATAGCTAAAGAACTTACGAATTGTGAGAATCGCATAACTTTGATTTCAATAAACACCCTAATAGATTGTTCATTGGTTCAACAAGAGAAGCCATCCGCACAATGACATCATCTGCCGAAGTTTGGAGTGAGTAACTAGTCGCTCTTTTGACAAAGTATCAGAGTAGATGAAATTGTTTTTTGAGAGTCGGATCATTGATCACAATGCGGACATAATGGAGTCGCGAGGGATTCACTAATAAAGGCCGAGACAAGCTGAAATAAGTCAAACTAGTCGCTGAATGAATGGCTAGTGTCAAAGTGACTCACACCCTAAACCCCAGGGTCAAGGACGGGAGAAGTGGAGGGGAAGATATGAGGTCAGCAGATTTGTTCCCACCTTAGACGTCCTCGGGTCCCGGACTCTCGGGGGAGACATCATGTGTCAGGGGAGGCAACCTGCACGGTCACAAAGTGATGGGTAAGAGTGTTGTCGGACCTGGTGATGTACGTCATTGACTTATATTCCTAGACTATCTTTTCGGGGTTAAGCTCAAGGTTGATATTCTGATTGTATGAATCAACTGGACATTATCAGCACCAACCATCTACATCTCACTCACATTTCGTGAATGGAGAAAGTGGTGTTAATGGCTATTTTATGTCACGCATATCTGCTGATGTAAATGTAACCCAGCTGTAAATAACCCAGATAAAATTCTCGATAGATGTAATACTTATTATTTCATTAATTATAATACAATTTATACGGAAAAGAAAAAAGAACTAAATTTAAAAACACAATATAAATGAAAATATGTACACATATGCTGGACTACATATAGTTATTCGCTTACTTTCTCATCTTATATCACTTACTCGCATTATTTTTGTATAGATCTAACGGTCAAACTATAAGTTGTCTTATCATTATCAATAGTTTAACATACAGCAATAAGGTTATTTTTTTTAAATATATAAACAAGATAAGGATAAATAGCGACATAAAAATTTTAATCACGATAAATTTTCGAAAGAAAAACATATTTTCAAGATGAAGAAAAAAAAAGGATCAAAGAGAACAAATCCACACATAGAGTCTTTAATACGTCAGCTAAGACAGACGGAGGAGATATGGCAAGTTTCTTGTGTAAGGCTCTCAATACTAAGAATTTCGAAGCGGTTCCTTATACGAAAAATATAATGCAAAGTGTCAAGTTTCGCAGCTATAGGATTGCCTTGCTATCCGCTTGATCTCAGTAAATAGGTAGCTGACACGAGTTATATATATAGATATATATAGGTAGCTGACACGAGTTATATATATATATATAATTATCGGCCTACTGATTACGTAAGATATTTTTGTTTTAAAATCTACTGACAAAAACTAATTTGGATTAATATATAGAATCTATATATTAGTCCAAATTTTTTTTCAGTAGATTTTAAAATAAAAATACCTTAAGTACTCAATTGGTCGATAATTATTTACTAACATTTTTATGTACTCGCGTTTTTACAGAGCGTGACTGAGGGGTTTTCTTTTTATTGACGTTGTCATTCAATTCTAACAGATCTTTGCCTGATGTGCACAGCTCTGACAGCATTTGCTTCCATTTTCTAGAGAGTTGGTTTGAAGATCTACTTTTTTGTTTTAAGTAAACTTCGTTCTGACACGATATTACAAGTATTCGTTGTTTGAAAAGTAAGTGTCTATACCTTTTTTTTAAAAAAAAATGTTTTATTACGATCTGTGAGGAAAAATCAATTTCACTAAAAATGACATCTATCAAAATTGTGCAAACAATTTGTTTTTTCAAAGACATACATTAGTGAGAGAGGGGTTTTTGTTTGTGAAAAAGGTTACACACTTTGCTATTCACATAAATAGAAAAAAAAAGTAATGAATGTTTCTAGTGGCAATGTAGTTCATAATAATCTATCCCTTACTATCAACTGCGTGGCATCGGGCGAAACACGGACGTGGTTAATGTCAAAGTATGGCATCTGCACAATCAGAACTTTTAGCACCTTTTTCTCTGAGAGACTTGGTCAACAGAATAGCGCGTCATGGCACGTCGGTCTCAGGGCGAAAACCTTTTGTCTTTTGATTTCGCCGGTAAGTAATGACATTCTAGGTATGGGTTACTATTTCACTAAATTCACAAAAGCTTAAAACATTTGGAGCTGTTCATTAAAATTGATAAATGTAAAATTTATTTTTAACTAATATAGTTTTGTTGTTTCTTTCTTAAATACACCGCATATCATTTCATTAGAATCATTTTCCTTTTAGCTGTCAGTTGGCAGGAAGGGGAAATATAACCGAAAGTGTCATGTTTTTAAATTCTGTCGGACTCTGAGGAGAAAAAGGTAGGGAAGGGGTGGGGGTGAATGTACCCGGGACTTGATCTGTTGAGGAGATAGTGAAATATTCGGCTTTTTTCCGACTTTATCGTTTTATTATCGAGGCTGTTTGTATTCGATTTCTTCTGGGATTATTCTTTCCTTCAAAACCTACCTCACAAAGGTTAGAGAATACAGACTGATCGACAAATCGAATACTTTCAAAAATGTTTTGTAACTGTATTGACTTAAACGTCATTAATTGATCACATAATCTTGGGGCTTTCAAAGTGCAGCAGATTTGAATCAATGTGGAGTGGAGGGAGCTCGGGTCTAGTAATCCAGCACCAGAGTTTGACTAATTCCATGTTTAACAATTCATTCGATGACTTCTTGCAAGAATTGATTGGTTTAGTTTCTGCTAGTTTAAATTATATGCCATTCCAACCATTTTAATTCTTACTCTTTATTTGTTAAATACATGCCAATATTTTGGTAGTGTTAAAATATTGCATCCTTTTTTTATATTTTTACCACATTTTTAGTAGCGTTATAAATAATGTCAAATTTTTGGTAGTGTAAAGTTATGTCAAGTGTCTGCTAGTAATAAGGTAGTGTCAAGTTTCTAGGTAATAATAATGTAATGTTGAGCTTATTAAATGTTTATAGTACTTTAATGTCATGGTTGGAATAATAATAATAGTAATAATACATTGATTATTTATATAGTCCTGTATACTAGCAAGGGACCGGGCTCGCAGCGCTTTAAATGGAGATAAATACATAAATATAATAATTAAATAGCCATTCATATCATAATAGCCACATAAATGACAGTACGTTACACATAAGCTACGTTAATATTTGAAATACGACGGATGTTTAATGGAATAGGGAAATAGCGTTAAAAAGTGCCTAAAATAAATAAGCGCTGACACTCCGGAAGTTTCCATGTGAATTATGTTATTTGTTGGGGAAAAAGTCGCTAAAAATAGCTCGCCTGTTTTAAGTGAAGTATTGAAATCAGTTATAAAGTGCATCAAAGCTTTTAAAGCTTAAGCCAAATGTGAACATCTTTTCAAAACATTTTGTAAAGAAAGAATCCACATTTTGTAACATAGTTACCTCACACTAAATATAGCTTTTGAAAGACGTTGTTTAAAAAGACGGGTGGAAATATGCAATAGACTTTTTTTTAATTTTTAAGCGACCTTTTTGAAAGCCTAACAAAGAAAGGCTGAGAAACAGATAATCTCATTAAAACTAATATCTAAAAAGTTGGTTGTAATCCGTGCCAAGAGAACTGGACTTGGGGTCAATCAGCTGTTTTCTCTAGAAGTCTCTAGCACAGACTGCGACTTTTGCAAAACGTCGGAGGATAGATCACTCATGGCAGACGGTATGAATGGGCAGACGACCGGAATATAATCAAACGAGCTTTTTGGTAAGTGGCTTCGTGTCGTTTATAGTGATAATGGCATATGTATAGAAATAGTGGCTCTATTTTAGTAGCTGACTCTTGTCTAGTGACAGTGGCCAGTAATAGAGGCTGAAGCATACTGGTAGTGGCTCTTGTGACAGTGGCTAGTTATAGAGGCTGAAGTATACTGGTAGTGGCTCTTGTGACAGTGGCTAGTGATAGAGGCTGAAGCATACTGGTAGTGGCTCTTGTGACAGTGGCTAGTGATAGAGGCTGAAGCATACTGGTAGTGGCTCTTGTGACATTGGCTAGTGATAGAGGCTGAAGCATACTGGTAGTGGCTCTTGTGACAGTGGCTTGTAATAGAGGCTGAAGCATACTGGTAGTGGCTCTTGTGACAGTTGCTAGTAATAGAGGCTGAAGCATACTGGTAGTGGCTCTTGTGACAGTGGCTAGTAATAGAGGCTGAAGCATACTGGTAGTGGCTCTTGTCTTGTGACAGTGGCTAGTAATAGAGGCTGAAGCATACTGGTAGTAGCTCTTGTCTTGTGACAGTGGCCAGTAAGTAATAAAGGCTGAAGCATACAGGTAGTGGCTCTTGTCTTGTGACAGTAGCCTGTAATAGAGGCTGAAGCATACTGGTAGTGGCTCTTGTGACAGTGGCCAGTAATAGAGACTGAAGCATACTGGTAGTGGCTCTTGTGACAGTGGCCCGTAATAGAGGCTGAAGCATATTGGTAGTGGCTCTTGTCTTGTGACAGTGGCCGGTAATAGAGGCTGAAGCATGCTGGTAGTGGCTCTTGTGACAGTAGCCAGTAATAGAGGCTGAAGCATACTGGTAGTGGCTCTTGTCTTGTGACAGTGGCCAGTAAGTAATAAAGGCTGAAGCATACAGGTAGTTGCTCTTGTCTTGTGACAGTGGCCTGTAATAGAGGCTGAAGCATACTGGTAGTGGCTCTTGTGACAGTGGCCAGTAATAGAGGCTGAAGTATACTGGTAGTGGCTCTTGTGACAGTTGCTAGTAATAGAGGCTGAAGCATACTGGTAGTGGCTCTTGTCTTGTGACAGTTGCTAGTTATAGAGGCTGAAGCATACTGGTAGTGGCTCTTGTCTTGTGACAGTGGCCAGTAAGTAATAAAGGCTGAAGCATACAGGTAGTGGCTCTTGTCTTGTGACAGTGGCCTGTAATAGAGGCTGAAGCATACTGGTAGTGGCTCTTGTGACAGTGGCCAGTAATAGAGGCTGAAGCATACTGGTAGTGGCTCTTGTGACAGTGGCCAGTGATAGAGGCTGAAGCATACTGGTAGTGGCTCTTGTGACAGTGGCCAGTAATAGAGGCTGAAGCATACTGGTAGTGGCTCTTGTCTTGTGACAGTGGCCGGTAATAGAGGCTGAAGCATACTGGTAGTGGCTCGTTCTAGTGATTGTGAGTCTAGGCTAGATTCATTGATGGGCCAGTTAGAGAAGTTTCGCTGTTTAATGTGTTTACGATTAAACTACATGCCGCTCAGATGACTGAAGGACGCCGCGCAGCAAATTTTGTTAAATAAAACACACAAAATGTAAGCTTTTGCAACTTTGCACATGTACTAACAAACTTAAGAGGGACCATTGGTCTACACCAGGGGCCGGGAAACTTATTGTCTGAGAGAGCCCCTAAACACCGCATATTTTGAATGGTAATTCTGTGAGAGCCGTACATTATATTTAAAACTAAACATTCGAGTAAATATGTGCACTTTGTGTAATATCAAAACCTCAGTACAATAATTGTTTTTGAATTCTTTTTTATATAATTGTTATGTTGTTTTTTTTTAAAAATATATTACGTGTAATTAATATGGAGATCAAAGGTCTCTGAATAAACATCTTTTTTTTTCAATAATCGAACTTTTGTCTCAGAGCCAGAGGCAGCCATAAATAGAGCAACATCTGGCTCGCGAGCCATAGTTTCCCGACCCTCGGTCTACATTGATGAAGAATTGTCACCAATTTTGGGATTTTCCGAAAGTTTGACGGAATTCTCTAAAACATGACATGATGGCTATAGGAATGTGGTGTTAATTAAACAAAAAAAGTAAACTACAATTAATGCATAACATCAACTTAAATTTATGGAGTATTGCAAAGTAACAGTAACGCGTTGTATACGGACAGCGGTTCACAAACCATCCACCCTCCTTAACCGTTAGCTGGTTAAACACAGTCGTTTTTACCTATGCAGCGCGACGGCTTTGCTCACCAATTAAATATTCTGTTCATTATTGGATGAGAGCTCGGTTTCTGGGGGGGGGGGGGGGGGGG
>MUZC01000134.1:599303-629402 GCA_002072015.1 Radix auricularia
GCGTGTGTGTGTGTGTGTGTGTGTGTGTAGGGTGAGATCTTTAAGATTTCTTACACAAGCACTCGCAACTTGCCGTCTACTAATGTCAAGAGACAAAGTATCTGACTGAAAATAACAAACTATATTTAAATGAACCGATTACTAATTTATATTGATTTCCATGAAATATTTTTTAAATTTTATTAAATATTTTAAATATTTTTTTTAATATCTAAAAATTTTGTTTTGACACGTCACTGGTGTTTTTTTTTATTTTTAACAAACAGCATGAATTGATTTATTGAATAAAAAATGTCATGAAAATTAGTCTGCATTTATTTCAAAGCGTGATCATAATCGCACATCATGGAGGATGAATGACATGGTGAAAATTTTGATGTTTAGTTTACTTTAATCTACTTTTTAAAAAATGCAGGAAATAGCGCGGAATTATTATTATATATATGTGGCCCAAACTCAAACAATAGCTGAGTATTGTAGAATGTAACAATTAAACTTTAGGATTTGATTATTTTTTAAAACTTCAAAAATAATAATAGAGAGAATGAAGTTGATATTTGATTCTGAAAAGTTTTATTACATTAAACCCACTCTATGTATTGAAAAGAAAGGCGCATGTGGCGTGTCTATGAAGAGAAGAAACATCAATGTTGAGCATCAAACAAAGTATCATCTTCTTCATAACGAGATGATTGAAACATCAATGTTGAGCATCAAACAAAGTATGATCTTCTTCATAACTAGATGATTGAAACATCAATGTTGAACATCAAACAAAGTATGATCTTCTTCATAATTAGATGATTGAAACATCAATGAAATCGAAGCTTGATTAGCGAAGCGAGTTTGTTCTTGCCTCACTTGATAATAACACTCTACATGTAATCGATTCGGTTTTGTAAGTGTGGATGATGCTGGTATCCCAACAGCTAACGAAGTGAAGACAATAGTAATTTAACAATTAGCAACGAAAGCTTTAGATTTTCTCTTTTTAAAACCGTTGGATTACATAATTTGTATCCAAATATACATAAATTATACAATTATATCTTAAACTATTAGGGTGAGCAAATAGGAACAATATTATGACAGTGAGAGAGAACACTTTATCGTAAAATAAATCTAATTATAACATCTGATGTATATTACAATTTATTTGTTATTGTAAACATTTTATGTACATTACAATTTATTTGTTATTGTCAACATTTTATGTACATTACAATTTATTTGTTATTGTCAACATTTGATGTAGATCTACATTAGAATTTATTTGTTATTGTCAACATCTGATGTATATTACAATTTATTTGTCATTGTCAACATTTGATGTATATTACAATTTATTTGTCATTGTCAACATTTGATGTACATTACAATTTATTTGTGATTGTCAACATTTGATGTACATTACAATTTATTTGTCATTGTCAACATTTGATGTAGATCTACATTGGAATTTATTTGTTATTGTCAACATTTGATGTATATTACAATTTATTTGTCATTGTCAACATCTGATTTATAATACAATTTATTTGTCATGTCAACATTTGATGTACATTACAATTTATTTGTGATTGTCAACATTTGATGTATATTACAATTTATTTGTCATTGTCAACATTTGATGTAGATCTACATTAGAATTTATTTGTTATTGTCAACATTTGATGTACATTACAATTTATTTGTCATTGGGGCGCGGTGGTCAAAGTGTTAGTGCGCTGCGGTACAAAAACAATTCTAAAATAAAAATAAAAATCGGTCACGGGTTCAAACCCCGGTTCTGGCACCCCTACGGGTAGATGATGCTCGTTAAAACCTTGGCTGGTAGTTCATCTAGGAGAAGGAAACTCCGAATACAAATCCTCCGCTGCCTTGCGGCTATACCTGCCTTGCGGGAAAGGCTAAGGGAGTAAACCCTGAAAGAAAATCAGGAATTGGAGCACCTACAGGCGGTCTATACATAAGACTTATGTACATACCGGCAGCTCCTGCGACGCCAATGGCAGCCAAGCTGCATCGACGCAAGTCGTTCCCTTGGTTACACCATTGACGTGGAGAGGGGGATATGCTGTATGGGCAGCAGCTAATTCTCCATATTACCCGCCCAGGCTTGCATCACCTCTGGAGAGGACACTCCAGCGTCGCCGCAAGGTGTCGACAAAACACGGGAAGCAGCAGTTACCGGTTATAAGCCAAAGCTCAATTGACGTAGAGCTAGGCGCCAGGGGCTGCTTCCGACGGTGAGAGAGACTACCAATGTCTCACTGGACAGCTACCGCCCGCCTCAAACTGGGCAGCCCCCAGTCAAATAGGTGCTATCCCGTCATGGCCTGCCTTCTCCACTGGGTGCGTGGAGATTAGAGTACCACTCAACAAGTGGGCCACTAAGCCCTGCACCAAGAAATACAAAAAAGAAAAAGAAGACCCCAGCTCTTCGAATCGCTAGCTGGAACGTGAGGACTATGTGTCCCGGCATCACTGATGATCTGCAGTCCATAAACGACACACGGAAGACAGGAATAATCGATAGAGAACTTAAAAGGCTAAAGATTGACATAGCATGCCTTCAGGAGACCAGGCTCCCAGACAACGGTTCACTCAAAGAGGCCAATTACACCTTCTTCTGGCAAGGCAGACCGAAAGACGAACCTAGACAGCATGGTGTGGGTTTCGCTGTTAAAAACACTCTTCTACCATCCATTGAACCACCGTCATCAGGCACGGAGAGGATCCTCACTCTAAGACTCAGAACAACTGCGGGCCCAGCAAACATTCTTAGTGTGTATGCCCCAACACTCTATTCAACTCCGGAAGAGAAGGACCAGTTCTATGGAGCGTTAGACCAGGCAATAGCCGGCATCCACAAAGACGAGGCAATCTATCTCCTAGGAGATTTCAATGCTAGAGTGGGGAGCGACCACGAAGCCTGGCCCACCTGCCTTGGACTATTTGGAAGAGGAAAGTTAAATGAAAATGGACAAAGGCTTCTGGAATTGTGCTGCTCACGAGGCTTGTGTGTGACCAACACTTTCTTCAAGTGCAAGGATATACATCAAGTATCTTGGAGACACCCTCGATCCCACCAATGGCACCAGCTGGACCTCATTATCACCAGGCGTGCACAACTAGCTAGCGTCCTACTCACTCGCAGCTATCACAGTGCCGACTGTGACACGGATCATTCCCTTGTCGCCAGCAAAGTACGAATAATGAGGAAAAACTCGTACCACACAAAGAAAAAGGGAAGTCCACGCATCAATACCTCCTGCATGAAAGACCCTGCGATAGCGCAGCTGTTCAAAGACAAGGTGAAGGAAAGTCTCTCAAAGATGTCCCCATGCGTCACCATTGACTCCAAATGGACGCAACTGAGAGACACAATCTATACATCCGCAATACAAGCCTTTGGCAAAAAATCTCACAAAAACACGGACTGGTTTGATGAACATTGGGACGACATGAAACCCGTCACTGAAGCAAAAAGGAAAGCTCTTATGGCTTACAAGGAAAAGCCTACACCTGACAATTTGCATGCTTTAAAAACAGCTAAGTCACTTGCCCAAAAGGTTGCACGTAAATGTGTCAATACCTACTGGCTTAAGCTCTGTTCCAGTATACAATCAGCTGCAGACATGGGCAATGCAAAAGTCATGTACGAAAACATCAAAAAGGCAACGGGCCCCTTGACGTCAAAAGCTGCTCCCCTAAAGTCCAAAAATGGAGAAATTATTCAAGACCAGGCAGCACAGCTAAAACGGTGGGTTGAGCATTATCTGGAATTGTATTCAACAGTTACCACAGTCTCCAGCACCGCTCTAGATGACATCCCAGATATGCCACTCATGGAAGAACTTGATGTCGTGCCCACACAGGAAGAGCTGAGCAAAGCAATTGACAGTCTAGCTTGTGGAAAAGCGCCTGGGAATGATGGAATACCACCAGAGGTTCTAAAGAGTGGCAAGACAGCTTTACTCCAACCATTGCACGAGATTCTGTCCCTCTGCTGGGAACAGGGCTACATCCCCCAAGACCTAAAGGATGCAAATATAGTGACACTATATAAAAACAAAGGTGATAGGAGTGATTGCAATAATTATCGCGGCATTTCACTCCTTAGTATTGTAGGAAAGACCTTTGCCCGCGTTATACTAAAACGTTTACAAAGCCTAGCATCCCGCGTCTATCCAGAATCTCAGTGTGGTTTCCGGTCCGGTCGGTCTACCATAGACATGGTGTTCTCCATACGACAGCTCCAGGAAAAATGCAGAGAGCAGCAGATGCCACTATACATTGCATTTGTGGACCTTACAAAAGCCTTCGACTTAGTCAGTCGCAACGGGCTATTCCAAATACTGGCAAAAATTGGATGTCCCCCTCACCTACTTGCCATCATCAGACAGTTCCATGAAAATATGCTTGGCACAGTACAGTTCGATGGAGCTAAGTCAGAGGCCTTCCCTGTCAGCAGCGGAGTTAAACAAGGTTGTGTACTCGCACCAACACTCTTCGCAATATTCTTCTCTGTACTTCTTCGATACGCATTCAAGGATAGCAGTGAGGGAATCTGGTTACATACCAGAGCTGATGGAGGACTTTTCAACACTGCCCGCCTCCGAGCCAAGACCAAAACGACGGATGTCCTAATTCGAGAGCTACTATTTGCGGATGATGCGGCACTAACAGCACATACAGAATCTGGTTTGCAACAACTCGTGTCAAGCTTCTCCAATGCCTGCAAAGAATTTGGTCTGCAAATCAGCTTGAAAAAGACAAACATCATGGCCCAAGACACTCGACCTCCTCCTACCATAAATATCGATAATGAAAACTTGGAGGTTGTGGACAGCTTCACCTACTTGGGATCCAAGGTCTCCAATACACTGTCCATTGAAGAAGAAATAAACAGCAGAATTGGCAAGGCAGCCGCAACAATGGCTAAACTAAATAAGCGGGTCTGGCAAAACACCAAGCTAACGGAGAAAACCAAACTGTGCGACTATCGAGCCTGTGTCATCAGTACACTACTATATGGGAGCGAGACATGGACCACTTATACATCACAAGAGCGTAAGCTTAACAGCTTCCATTTGAGATGCTTGCGCCACATCCTTGGTATTAAATGGCAAGAAAAAGTGCCTAATAGTGAGGTACTAACGCGTGCCAATGCCCAAAGCATGTTCTCAATTCTTAGTGAAAGACGCCTGAGGTGGCTAGGACATGTCAAAAGAATGAGCCCCGGCCGCATACCGAAGGATCTCCTATATGGTGAACTTGCTTCAGGAAAGAGGAAAACAGGTCGCCCACGCTTGCGATTTAAAGATGTCTGTCAAAGGGACATGAAAGCAGCCAAAATACATACAAGTGACTGGGAGTGTAAGGCAGAAGACCGATCTACGTGGCGCACAGTTGTCAAAGAGGGCGTCATAGTAGCCGAGGAGCGAAGAATGGAGGAGGCTGCAGACAGAAGAGCTAGGAGAAAGGCCAAAACATTTGGAAGCACAGAACTCGTGTGTAAAAACTGTGGCAAAGACTGTCACTCAAGGATAGGACTGCACAGTCACTCGAGGAAATGCAACCCAACCCAACGGTGATGCACCATCGTCTCGCGAGACGGAAGGATGCCGGATGTCTGCATCTGATGTGCATTACAATTTATTTGGCCGAAATCACTGCACAATAAAGCACCGGTACAATATATTTTATCAATTGCGTTGTTTTTGAAGTAAATATAAGTGACACTATCAGAATTTTAATTTTATTTTAAACTTTTTTGAAATTTAATTTACATAACTGTGAGACATACTATAATTAACTTGTGTCACTAAAAAAAAATCTTTTTAGTAACTTAAATTACGTTTTTAAAAATTGTAATTGAAATTTAAAAAGTACAATTTAAATTATACATTACTTATATTTGCAGAAACGATGAAATAAATATATATTATATTAAGGTTAATCCATTCGTATATTGAACCATGCATGTAACATTTTGGATTATTGCTAATCTGTGTATTTAAGTGGCACGCCACTTAACTTCGATCCCTTTATATGGGATACAATGACAATGAAATTCAATTAATTTGCTAACTACCGGTTAGCACTAAAAAAAAATATAAACTCTATTTGAAGCTATTTTAAGATTTCTAAAGTTTTATTAGATTGCTAACGTGAACGTAGAAACAAAATCAACTTATTTGAAATTGATTTTTTATCTCATAATCAAAGAGACAATCAATATAATATAAATTTTTTTTATCATTGATAAAAATGAGTCACAACATTTGACACCTTTTATCAGGGGCGAATTAAGACTGCCCGGGGCCCCGGTCTGCAATCAAACGGGGGCCCTATCCAGCCCCCTATCCAGCTAGCAGCTAATATAAGACTAAGACTGTAACTAAATATTCATAATGAAAAAAAAACACGAAGAATTAACTGTTTGAAGTGTTCGCGGCATGTTACAGTTGAGTGTGAAAAGAAAAAAAATTAAAAAATAATATTCCACCTCTGGGAATCGATCCCAACACCGCTTGCATCACCAGCCTATACTCTTCCACATGGCCAGCGGAGCTTTTCAAATTGAGAAATTTTATAATATAAACTATATTTTATAATGTTCTCTAAATGAGCCAATCAAATCAAGTTTTTCGATTATTAATACTATCAGGTCTGAATAGCGATCAGTTTAAAAGATAAGATTTATAAATGTATTTAATTTATTATATTTTCAAGGGTTCATGCAAACATTTGTACACTTTTATTATAAAATATAAAAAGTTTGGGGGCCCCCAAACCGTCGGGGGGGGGGGCCCTGACTATAGCTTGTTTAGAAACCCCTTTAATCCACTATAGCCTTTTATTCTCAAGCTCCATTTTTAGAGAACTATTCATAGTTCCAGTCCTTGACGATGAAGAACATAAGTAAAAATAGGGCACCGATCCCTGGTGCAATGGAAAAACTCCTACCGATCCACCATCCTAAAAAGTTTGAGAAGCACTGCTTTAGGCAGTCCCAATTTGAAGCAACTGTTAAAATTAAAATTAGCTAGAGGGCAGCTAGAAACCCGAGGCAAATTACGGCAGATTCGATACTTCTGATTCGATACTTCTGATTCGATACTTCTGAGACCCATTCTGAAAATAGAACTTACGGCACACGAAAACAGGGAGCGGGCAGCAAGGAAAAGCAGAGGGGCCTCTAATATCATTAGGACGTCAATGGACGTGTGACCTACATGCGGTCAGCTCTCAGATACAAACAGGGAGTCCACAGGGAGCGTCTCCTCACGGGTCCCATTGGCCTACTCTGCCTGCCAGGGTAAACAGATACAAACTCTGATAAGAATTTGCCACTAGAAGGCGAATGTAAAAATTCAACGGAATAATGACATGAGAATTAGGGGCAATTAAGTGCGTGGTAACCGTGAGCTCACAATTTGAACATTTATAGTTGTGCCGTCGTCGTGATCTTCGAAGACCAGTCCGAACCTCCAACCGGGTTTGGACTGCGGCAGGTGAGTGAGTTCACTGGTGGCTTGTTAGACCAAACTTTTTCCCCAAATATACGTCCACAAATTGGGAAAATAATTGTTGGATATCACTTTTGGTTTATATGGCACGGTCTTTTCTGTCTTGCTTCGTTTGCTCTGCATCTCGCTTATTTATTTGATTCGCAAGTTACTGCTCCGTAATTTACTTGGCTGCTGTCTCATAAGGAGTTGTGTTATTTACTTGGCTGCTGTGTCATAACAAGTTTTGACAGGGGTGTCATGGGGAGTTTTGTTCAATTCCAAAAGCTTTGACAGAGATTTAAAGCGTATCATTAGAATTACTTTTGTAACCATCGCCATCTCACTTTTATATTTTTAAGCTCCTCATTGCTCACAATCATACTTGCACACAGTCATACTTGCACACATTCATACTTGCACACAATCATACTTGCACATATTCATACTGCACACTATCATACTTGCACACATTCATAGTGGGGCAATTTAATAAATGTACACCATAATATTCCTATACAAATCTAGATCTATATCTACGAAATCTTGTTTGTGAGCATTTATAGTATTTTGAAAATCATAAATGTATACAACCATATAGACATCTCGTTACTTGGCATTGAGGCTGACATCCAAGAACTATTCCCAAAGGGAGTTTATTTCCAATTTCCTTTAACTGCCTTAGAAGCTTACAATGAAATTAGTACAGGCCTTCTCCTTTTCCCTTGAACTCTGAAAGTCGGGACACGGGCAGAATCGTGCCGCTCTATAAAAGGATCGATTACTGGTTTTCCTAAGAAAATTGGTGAGAGCTTTTACATTATCTGGTGGCTTTTTTTTTCTCCTGGTCTCTAGCCCGGGGACAGAGTTTTTAAGACAATGCCTTGTCACAGCACGACCGGTCTAATACAGGCGTAATGAAGGAGAAAATATGTTGTACAACTTAGCCATTAAGCCTAGGGTTCCCATGGTCTTAGGAGAAGACCCTCAAGCATAGAAGAGAATTCATGGTGTGGCCTCTACGCAGTTTGATGTTTACTCTTTTAATTTAATGCCACATTGAATTCAAACAACGCTATTCTTCGAACGTTTATTATGTTATCATTTTAATTATTAATTATTAACCTGTTGTCATATTAACTGTTTCTTCTCAAAGTCGAAAACAGTATTCATATTCATTGTGGAGTTATTAGGATCGGTCTTGTCAGCCATCTGCGCACACCTAGACAAAACCAGTCCCAGCAACCCTCGGATGACTAGAGTGGTCCTCGTCGACTCGACGGACGAACAACCATAGTTAATAGTATAGTAATAAGAATGGGTATTTACAAAAATGACTATAATCATTACCGCACTTCTTTTCTAGTAATTCTTTAACAAGAAATCTGTTCGTTTCTATTGCTTAATAAAGACGAAACAACTAGAGAAGTGTATAAAAATAGACATTCATTGAAATAACTACAACAAAAACATTGTGTTCAAATCTGCACCCGGTATCAGAATCCAATCCTATGTTGTTGTTGTGTTGTTTTTTTTAAAAAGGCCCCTAACTCTGATCCAGTCAGTGGAAAGTTGGAGCCCATTGATCACGTGGCAATCTTTATTGGCATTAACTTCTCTGTGGGGTGCGTGATGTACGTTCAACAGATGTTCAGTGTTGGCTTCAATTAAAACTTTTTAGGGAACCTCCTCATCGCGGAAGGGATTAGTCAGTGTGGCTTGCCATTAGGTTGATGTACATTTGCAATACACAAACTGCAGGGGGTGTTTGCCTGTTAAGGCAAGGGGTTAATGAGCGTGACAATAGAAATGATTCTACGTCATGCCGTGTTGATGAGTCCGTGGCTACACAACTCAAGTGGGGGGGGGGGAGTTCTTTCATCGTATCATGAATGAGTTCAAACCAACGCGATTAAAGAAGAAATAATAAGGCAGCTAAAATACAATAAAAAGAACAGCTAGTTTATGAAAAGGCAAAAGAAAGTCTGTAACATGTGGCATGTGATCCAACAATACAACTCTCTAATAGACCTCAAACTAAGGTCCACGTTTACTTGTTGCGAATCTAAGTGACCGATATGTTCTACCCTCTATGAGCTCCAAAACCCCGATCACAATGTTTTTGCTTGTTGTTTTTTTTTTTTTTTGGGGGGGGGGTCAATCTAAGGGACCTTAGATCCCAATGTTTTTCATCGAAGTCAGTCTAAGGCACCTATATTTCTTATACTCTAAGAGCCCCAAAGCCCAGATCTCAATTTTTTGTTTTGGTCGTGTGGATGCCCGGGGACAGGGAACAACAACGATCCCTCAAAATACCGCCGACGCCGGGGACGACCCTCTGTTAGGGCACGTTCTTTAAAAACTAACTTTGTCCCACCCCAACCTCTCCCCCACCCCATCTCTCGGCATGACTCACTCCAAGGTCTGTGACATGGTGACAGGGTGACGAGGGGATGCCACAGTTTGGAGGCTCCAGCTTGGCCGAAGTCGAACTGTGCTACTGTCATCAAAGTGGTGAATCGCACACACGACACAGGTAATGATTCTTACAAGAGAAAACTCTTACTTCTCTAGACACTAATATTATTATTATTTTTTTTTTATTTTTTTTTTTTTGGGGGGGGGGGACTTTTTTAATACATTTTGTTTATTTACATACCAAGATAGATAAAGTGTGTACAATAAAGACGTGTCTCTAAACTATTTGGGTCTATTGGGGATTTCAAACACTTTGAAGGCTACTGGCCCCACTGGGAATTAACGATTCTATAGACATGAATATAGGTGAACAGTAATCTGCGGCGCTGTTTAATTAAGTTGTTTTTTACTCTGTATTTGTTACTGAAAACCGATAAGGCAGTTCTCTTCTTTCCCGTGTTTTAAATTTAGCAATAACAGTACATCCATCTAAAGTTACATTAAGAAAACGAGATAAAAATTACTTCTGAGTTAAGAAATATATAGAGTCTATAGGAAATAAGAAAAATCTGAACACAAAACAAACAAAATAAAAATATTTTGTGCCTAAAATCTTCAACAGCAACTATGAAAAGACATGCAATGTACAAACTCAAGCAGGGCAAACTCCATTGTAACTGTAACACACAGAGTACAGCTGCTCTCCCAGCCAGCTATAGTGAGGTATCAAGTACAACCAAATTAACATAGCATTTTGTGAGGAGAAACACAAAAGTAACAACCAATGAGCCATAGCAACTTATGAAATATTGTCAATTGAAAGTTTACAACTATGAAACTAATAATAATAATATATTAATTACTACCATATTTTAATCATATATCTCAGTAAATTAAATGGCTCCAAAAAGTTTATATTACCGCTTTTCAGAAAGGGATCCTACTGGAATGTATACAAGCAATTGGAAACAGTTTTCCAATCGACTATAGTAAATAGGATTTGTGATAACAATGACTGCTGGGCTTTTTTTTGTTATAACAACAGGATCGTAAATGGGCTTTAAATCTCACAAGAAGTATGGAATCATACGAGGGCAAGGGATTCTATCAAAAAACGGGATCACCTCATACAATGGGATAAATAATACTGAGCTACGTGATCCCATTAAATATATTTATTTTATAGGGGGAAGGGATATTATTTAGGAATGGGATCCCATTACACAACAGGGTTATAATGGGGTCTGTAATCTGAAGGACATGTGGAATCATATGGGGGAATGGGATTTGACCCAGAACGGGATCCCATGATTGATCGGGCTTAAAAGGGGTTTGGTACAAACTGGGATCCCTAATGCTGGGTGTATCAGCTAGTTTTATCATAATAGTACACCAAGTTTATAAAATAAATTCATTGAGTAAGAGTTTTATCATAATCGTACACCAAGTTTATAAAATAAATTCATTGAGTAAGAGTTGTATCATAATAGTACACCAAGTTCATTGGGTAAGTCGAGGTATTTGCACAAGTTCAGGGAAAGGATGCCGCCAATTAACATGATGGCCATTTATGGCCATGTATATGGCGACACTGCAAGTTATGACCTGAAGGTAAATACAAGGTGTCAACAGTGTGTCATCAACTCTGTGTGTCTCCATCTCTGTGTCGCCATCTCTGTGTGTCTTCATCTCTGTGTGTCTCCACTTATGTGTCTCCATCTCTTTTTATCACCATATCTCTCTTTCATTGTGTCACAGTCTAGCTATGCCAACAATGTGTCACCATCTCTCTGTGTCACAGTCTAGCTATGTCAACAATGTGTCACCATCTCTCTGTTTCACCATCTCTCTGTGTCACAGTCTAGCTATGTCAACAATGTGTCACCATCTCTCTGTGTCACAGTCTAGCTATGCAAACAATGTGTCACCATCTCTCTGTGTCACAGTCTAGCTATGCCAACAATGTGTCACCATCTCTCTGTGTCACAGTCTTGCTATGCCAACAATGTGTCACCATCTCTCTGTGTCACAGTCTAGCTATGTCAACAATGTGTCACCATCTCTCTGTGTCACCATCTCATTGCCTCCTCGGGGACACAAGCTATTTTATCAGCCACATGTTGATGCGCCCCTGGGGTGTTAGCCTCTGACCTTTTTCTTGACGACAAATGAACGGATTTCAGAATTTGAAAAAAAAGGAGACCTCTCTTGGCTGTTCCATCAATGGTAGTAAGTAAGAGTGTCTCTAGGGTTTACCAACAATGGTAATAAGACCGTCTAAAAACTATACCAGCACGTACAGTTACTGACAGTTTGGGGATTATAATACAAGTGTAGAGTAATGAATAGAGAAATCGTACAAATCGTACAAGTAACTCATAAAATTTTTAAGCCACGAATGGTTTTTTTTTCATGTATTTAGACCATGGGTCGCATTAAAATAACACTTGGAGACTTTTTTCATGAATATGGACCATGGGTCGCATTAAAATAACACTTGGAGACTTTTTTTCATGAATTTGGACCATGGGTCGCATTAAAATAACACTTGGAGACTTTTTTTCATGAATTTGGACCACGGGTCGCATTAAAATAACACCTGGAGAATTTTTACCCAAAAGAAAGAGTTACTGAAATTACAGTACGAGACGGGTGAATTATTACTGTGAATTAATTGAATTCTTAAATATTATTTCTTATTCGACAGTTAATTCGTGAAAAATTAACTTTTTTTTTTAATAAACTCAAAGTTTACACATAAAGATCCTGTGTTCCGTCTCTTTCAGGGAGAATGTTTGAGTCGGTTGAGGAAGTATTCGTCAGACAATCAGATTTTCTCAAATCCATTAAGACAGACGAGGCTGCATGTTTCATCAAACAGTTTTTTTTTTAAACGCCAAATCTTTCCTGTTGATCCAGTTCCTTCCCCTGGCCCCGGGTTTCAATTCATTATTAATCAATGGGGAGTAACTCTCCGGGCAAAGAAGGATAACTTGTAACATTGGAACCCTGGGGTTGGGGAGCGAGACTTGCTAATTGGACACTAGCGGGAGAAGTTTATAATAAAACAAATGCTTTGCAAAATTAAGAGAAATTTTGCGTTTTCTCTGGAGTCGATGGGTCACTAGGGCTCCCCCGGTTTCACCTGTATGAGATCAGATGTATTTTAATGACAACATTTCGTTGAGTAATAATTGTCATTTGGAACATTCTCCTATCACAATAAACAACAAGAATGTATTATTACAAATTAAACTACGTCAAACAACTTACTTTCTCTTTCTAATACTTTTCGCTTTACTAATAGTGATTAGAAATTATTATGTTGTCAAAATAATAGAAAGTCTTCACTTTGGAATCGGTTCATTTATTTTTAACGACAAAGTTGTCTGCCCGTTTAATTTTTTAAAAGGCCTGTTAGTTGCATGGGTAGAGCGAACTTGAACAGGACTTTTAGAAACACTTCTTGTTTCAAATAAAGTATTATATTTTTTATGAGTACATACTAAGGGCATTTCAAAAAAAAAACTTCAGAAGAAAAAGCGCTGACATTGCAATAATTTTTTCATAATACTTGCTAACAAATTANTACATATATATACATATATAGATCTATAAAAATTCTCAAAGATTTTTTAAAAATTAAATTAATTAGCATAAAAATTGTTATAAAAGAACACATCAATTTTGTTACAATTATTGCTGCGGGCTATTCATGACTTTAATGAATTTTTTTTTTAATTTATGGGGGTTAAAATTAACGTTCGACGTTCAATTTTTTCTAAACTGGTAGAATTCTATGTACCATAAAGTGATGAATAATTTATATTTTTTCAATTTAACTAGAATTGAAATATTAAAACTCACAGGGGCATTAATCATGAACGTAATAATGTGTGAGTTGTCCCCCATGTTAGCCGCTTGACGTTAAGAAGAGACGTGGAGAACACTTGGCTGATATTGGTTTGCTGAAGATTGAATTCTAAACTTCTCATTTGATGCCTATTTCGGGGGGTTTTTTTCACTGCAATTTTCAATGTGACAAGTAGCCAGATTAAGCAAACAGATGATGATGATAAATACTGGAAGTCATACATTGTTAGGTAAATGACCATGGAAAAGTCAAACATTGTTAGGTGAATGACCCCTTGAAGTCATACATTGTTAGGTGAATGACCACTGGAAGTCATACCTTGTTAGGTAAATGACCACTGGAAGTCATACATTGTTAGTTAAATGACCACTGGAAGTCAAACATTGCTAGGTGAATGACCACCGGAAATCAAACATTATTAGGTCAGACGATGAGGTAAGAAAACTGTTAAGGATTGGCAGTCAGCAGCTCATAAGTCACCTGATTGAAGTTTTTAATTCGAGACTCGGGATAGAATGGGTTAATTGATGAGATTCCAATAGATCAACGCAGAAACAATACTGTGATTAATCTTTTCAAAGACATTTGCTTATTAAAAATAGCAGCATACCTTAAAAATAATATCTCGAAATTTAAATTTAATATTTATGAAGGCTGGCAATCCAAGAGCATTTTTTAAATTTAAATTATTAAACATGACATTGAATTCACAAATAAGAACGTGGTAAGGTGGGACCGTGTAAGTCAGCAACTCATCGAAGCCTGTTATAATTATACATGGTTACATTCAATTTAAAACAGAATAAGATCAACATCAGAAAGTATAGGCAGACGGGCTGATGGAAAGTGAGCAAAGTCAAATAATTGTAATTCCTGCTTAAGCTCATTGGGAAACTAACCGCATCTGAAAGCCCTACAGATTCTCGTCTTCTTTAACCAGTACATCCAATGTGTAAAAAAAAATATTTTAATTTTTTAAAAAAAAAGAAAAAAAAAGTGCATTCCTTTAACTAAAGATAAATAAAGCAGCAAGTTTTGTGGGGTTTTTTTTTTTGTTCTCGATATTGTACATGCTTAAAACATAAACAAATTGCAGAGCTGCTCTCCCGGGATACCTTCCCGTCTTTGTCAGTTTGGTCGCCTAAAGTCTTACCCCGGGACCACTGACTTAACATGAAAATGTGCTCTTTAAAGTTTCATCACATGCTCATGAAATGTATTTTAAAAAATTATAAGTGAATTTAATTCGATTAAAAACGCAGTCTCAAATGTCCACATTGAGAGATTCTGAGAACCGAAGTAAACAATTCAGGGGCTAATGGAAAGCATATATTTAATTTACAAATTTTTTATTTTTTTTTTGCGATAAATTTTCAATGTTTTTAGAAAGAAACCGAGATGTTAATGGTAGTTGCTAGAGATACGGCACTTTAATTAAATAAAGGGTCTCCTATTGTATAACTGGGTGGATGTTTTATGATGGCTGGTACGATTTAAATAATCTGTACACAGCTGACCGAACTTCAAAAGTATAAATTCTGTCACACAGTTGGTTACAGTAATACCACGTGACTTTGGTTCATCCTTACCCTGAAACTTTTGAAGAATCCTTCATGACCTAAAGCGACAGTGAGCATCGGCCTTTTTTTTTGGACTTGAAGTGATTAACTCTTATTTATTTCAAAGAAAAACTAGGCATGACAATAAGTGCAAATACGAGAAAACAAATTGGTATTTTTTAGGACTGTTATCGATTAAATTAAAATTAATCGTTAACTTTTGAAAAATTACCGATTAATTAATCGATAATTTTGTTAAAGCTTAAAATATAAACTTATGACGTCATGAAACTGAAAATTTCAAAGGAAGTAATAAAAACAGGCAATTGACTATTTTGTTTTATAGAGTTATTTTTAAAACATAGTTAGCAATAAAAAAAAAATTGAATAACGTATTAATTCTTAAAGCTTAGGCATTTGGATGAAAATTTCAAATTAATTTTAAAATATAAAAGTAATACAGCTGTAAAAACATTGTTTGATGACTAACAAAAACATAGAGATAATCTTTTTATCCCACGTGGTTCAAAAGTTATGAATTTTTTCTAAGACCTCATAATAATCCCTTTTTTCGCTATGTTTTCGTTCATATTTTGTGCCCTTTTAGGGCATTTTTTAAAATGCCCATAACTTAAGTATTTAATTTAATTTTAAAAATATAATATTGTTAGGAGATATATTTAAATATAAGTAGTTCAATATAATGTCAGCGAATTTAAATTTGTTATTGTAAATTTATGTAAAAACAATGTTTTTTTAAATATAATTTTCCTTATAAAAAAGGTTATTTTAAAGTTTACACCTTAAACAACTACTTATAAATGGAGAAATTTATACGAAAAAAGAACCAAACTTTGTTAATTATTAATAATTACTTATTTATTAATAAATCGCAAATAAAAAAAATAAAAAAATTTTCTTTAATTTTAATCACTATTTTATTGATTAAAATAATTTTAATCGGTAAAATATTTTACCGATTAATCGAGAAATTAATCGGTAATTTCCGCAGCCCCAGTATTTTTGTAAAGATTAAGGGCAGAAGAGAAACGGAGAGAAATTTCTCTTTGATGTGAATGCCGATTTGGCCCACATCAACAGAGTACGACAAGTTTATTGTTCACTACAGCAGATTGCCTCGAAAAGACTGCCCCCCAAAAATGGCCCGATAAAAGTCAAGATTTAAAACTAAGAACAAGGTTTTAAAAAATGTTTGAATGTTTTCAGAAATTAAAACAACAGAATTGTGAAGGCGTGATGAAGGGGCTGGATACATGTGGAAATGAAAACCTCACGGACGGACGACCAACAACCTCATCTTCTCATGTAGATAATCTCCTGGGAATGGTAAGCAGGAAAAACTCAATCCCACCCCGTTTCAAGAAAAATATTAGACGGCGATCATGCGAAAAGTCCTCGGGCGCTAAATAAACACTTGGCCAGAGTGCACAAAAAAGCAAGAGCGTCTAACAAAAGACAAATTATCAAACATATGCTTTTTTTTTTTAAAAAAGAGCCATTTGAATGTCGCCCTTGCCCCCAACCATGTACTTGTTAACAATACCTTGCGTGTCGAACAATTTGTGCATGGCACTTGAGAAGTAAAATTCAGCCAAAGCAGGAAAACTCAATAAAAGACGTTATTAAAAAGATAGCACGCGTTGTTAGCAGAGCACAGCCTGAACACAATTACAGCAGAATTAAAACAACAACAAAAAAAACAACAACTAAGCTCACAATGGAAAGCCAGACCACGTCTCTTCGCGCTAGTTTCCATTTTTCCTTCCAGGTAGCCACAACCAGACGTGACAAATCAGTGGACAAATCTTGAGGACTCTCCAGGTTTTCAAGGAATTCCAATCGTACGAAGAACTTTTCGGAAATATGTTTGGACAGCAAGTTATCCGTCTTTACGAATACAATTAATGACAGTCTAGAAATCAAGTACCCGCATTATTTTCTGACCTCTAGCACAATGCTGCTCAAAGTGGTGCTCTGCTGGTTCGCAAAAATTATCAAGAAAGAAATGATAAAATATAATCATAATCTTCCATTTGTAGCCATTAGTAACTAACAAATATGTCAATTTTTCAACAATAAGCGCATGCAATAGAAGCATAAAATAACATAAATTGTATTAGTTTCAATAATTATAAATTGTTTCATTTTTTTATTGGTGTGTGCGTGTGTTAGTGGGGAATAGTTGCGAGTTTTGAATTAGCCCATACATTAAGATTAGATCTTTAATATTTCTAGCACCAACATTTGGAACTTGCCGTCTTCTTCAGTTAAGAAAGAAAAAATTCGAATGAAAATAACAAACTATATGTACATTAACAGATTAATCATTTGTATTATTGTGTATGAAATATTTGCTAAATTTTAATAAACGTTATAAATATTTGGTAGTATTTTTTTATTAAAAGATTAATATTTAGTTTTGCCATATCTCTGTTTTTTTTTTTTAAATAGCATGTTTTAATTAAAAAATTAATATTTAGTGTTGGCCATATCCCTGGGTTTTTTAAAATAGCATGAAGGACGCAATAAACTTCTATATAAAAGGATTGGCTGTAAAGGATAAGATTTATTTAAAGCCATAATAAAAATTACTCTGCATTTATTTAAGCGCGAGTCATAATTCATAATTGCAGATCATGGGAAGGGGGGGGGGATAAAAGAAATCTTTCAAATTTGAGGACTATTTTATTCAATATTGGTAAGAAAAAAAAAGTAGGAAAAAGTTATAATTATAGCACAAAATTATTATAGATATGTCCCCAAAACTCAAACAACAGGGCCCTAAAAGAGGCCAAGCCCCACCCCCATGTCATGTTCATTACATTTATTTGCACGTAATCACTGCACCATAAAGCACCGGTACAAATAAATTTTATCAATTGTGTTTTTTTTTTTTTGTTTTTTTTTTTTTTTTGAGAAAGTTTAGCCTACAAGATAAGAATTTTGAATTTCTTTTAAACTATTTAGAAATTTAATTTACAATACTGTGAGACATATTGTTATTAACTTGTTTTACTTAACAAAAATTTTTAGCAACGTAGTTTTACAAAAACATTAATTCTAATAAAAATACGTTTTAAGTTTTACATTTATTTTTATTTACAGAAACTATAAAATTAATATATTAAGGTTAATCTATATGTATCTTCAAATGTTTGCTGGCGTTATAACTTCCTGCCAGTTACCATCTGTTACACAAGTGGTTCGCCACTTGCCTTCGATCCCTAAATATAGGGATACAATGAAACAGTGATGCCAGTGGTAGATTTTTCAACCTGGATCCAGGTTGTTGTTTAATTTACCTCGTCTAGGTTTTTTATTTGTAAAATAGTCATAATCTAGGGTTTATTTTTGTTGCTTTTTCTATTGCAAATATTCCATGTGACAGAAACAACATAATTAAATGTATGCATTTAACATTCTAAATAATTCGATTTTTCAAAAATAAAAATAAGCAGTATGTAGCAACAGTATTTTTAGCCACTCTTTGATGTTCCATTATTATATCTATCATGATCTATGGCTCTATGCTACTAAATTCGAAAGATGGCGCCACATGTCTGAACAATTCTAGTACAAGATAAAACAAATTGATTGAGCAAAAATATTCAATTTTATTAGACTATTAGAGGCTCTAAAATTTTCTTCTGTCGGCGATGAGACAATTAACTCTCAAGTATATGCCGTATTGAGTATACGCTAAAGATAATCTAATACAAAACTCAGATAGTCATAATGAATTATTCCAAAGAATGCTGATAATTTAAAGATTGCCAAAGGATTTATAAAGATAATGACATAAGTGATAAAAAATTCAAATGTAAATATATTTTAAAAATAGTTATGTAGAATATTTTAAAAAATCCCAATGCCAAAACAATTTTGAGGAAGGATCGAATGTAGTCATATTTTTGTGAGATTTGAAACAGGGGGGGGGGGCGCTTTTTAAGAACTGTGACGTCACTTCAAAAAAACGCGCAACTTTATATGAAAGCCCCACTTTAATATTTGATTCCTAACTATTTAGTGACGTTTTAAATGGCCTCACACCCTTTACGCCAGGGATGCCCAAAGTGCGGCCCGCGGGCCAAAACCGGCCCGCGAAGCAATTTTTACTGGCCCGCGGCCTCATCTGAAATAATTAATTAACTAACGTATTATTTTTTTAACCACATTAAATATAAGAAAAGTCGAGACGTTTTACCGTTTTGAGTACGTCAAAGGATGGGAAAAGTTGATAACATTGTATTGTTTACCAATTACTAGACTTCAGTCTTAAAGATCGACAAGATGAACACATGTATTTGGTTCTGTTTGTTCTGCTGTCTATGACGTTAAATTACCAAGTAAACAATATCTTTATTACTGATGGCTATCGCTATGACTCGTGAGCACAGTTGACTAGCAAAACTTGTCTGTAACAAAGTCAGCTTAGTCAGGCTGGCAAAGTTTTTAAACTTCACTGTATCATTCATAAAGAAGTTCTTTGTGGTAAACACCTTTCATGTGATAGTGTCTTTAAGCCAGTGATAAAGGATATGAACTCTATTCGCTCTAAAACTCTGTTTCACGGCCATTTTTAGCAGTGTCTTCTTGACATCCAGAGAGAATACAAAGATGTTACGTATGACAATGATAAAAGATGGTTTAGTCGGGGGACAGCACTTCAGCGCGTCTAAACATTAAAAAAGAAAGTGGGCAGTACATGGAAGATAAGGAAAAAAATTTCCAGAACTATCTGATGCTGCTTGTCTTGCATAGTTTGCATTTTCGGTTGATGTGAAAAGGCATATAAACCTTCTTAACACAATTCTCCAAGGGCACAATGCAGTGGTAAGCCAATTATATTCACATATCAAGGACTTTGGGAACAAGCTGCAACGTTTTCAAAGGCAACTTTTTCAAATGCAGCCTAATACCACACATTTCCCCTTACTGCAGGAAATCATGACAAGTTTACCAGAAAGAAGTTTCAATTGGCAAATGCATAGGTATGATGCAGATATCACATCCTTGGCTGAAAAATTTAAAAGACGCTTTCATGACTATTGAATAGATAAACATGTTTGTTTTTGTTAAATCTTCATATTTCTTTGTAGATTTTGATACTGTGGCAATCTGCAGCGGGAATTCATTGAGCTGCAAACTGATGCTGAATGTCGCAGCAGACAATTTCTTCTAGAGTGAGCTTTATGGTTAAAGAGAGATTAAAAGGAATTCAAAAATTTGTTTTAAAAAAATGGTTAGCTTGTTTGGCTCGACATAATTGTGTAAGCAGACATTTTCAGTTATGAATTTTAATAAGATCTTTGTGAGGACGAGAATAAGTGAATCTCAAATACGTGATATCATGCGCATCATAACCATGTCATTGAACCTGACCTCACCTATTTACTGTATTCAAATATCTCAGTTTCATCATTCACATTAAAATTGTTCAATAAAAACTCACCATACTATGTCATTTTTATAATGTTATTTTAATCCCGCCCGCGAATATCTTTGGATAAAGTAATATGGCCCGCCATGCAAAACGTTTGGGCATGCCTGCTTTACGCTATTGGATTGCACCCTTACACTTACACTAAATACATACTTGACAATAAAAATTATTTGAGACATGCACTATTTGAAATAAGGGGGTGGGGTGGGGAGCTTTGTGACGTCATTTGTGTTTATTTTTAGCACGTCTAGGGTTTTTTTTTCCTCTTTTTTTTTCTTCTGATCTAGGTTTATTTTGACGTGTTGGCTAGGTTTTTCCTAAAATTGTCGCTGGCAGCACTGCAATGAAACTGTATGGAAATGATTTTCGTAACTGCCGCACATTAAATAACAAAGAAATCTATTGCATGCTATATTTCTATTTCTAATGTTTTATAAGATTGGTAACATGAACGTAGAAACGAAATCACCTTAAAATTGACGTTGTTACTTACATAGTCAGGGATACAATCCTTGACTATTACATATATTTATTTTATCATTGATAAAAATGAGGCCAAACCTTTGACACCGTTTATTTTTTTTAGAAAACTATTTATAGTTCCTGCCTTGGACGATGTAGAACATAGGTGACGCGAAGTAGCTGCCAGCATGGCCGTTAACACCAGGGAAGACAATTCGTTACTCTTTTTTTCAAATTGTTGGATTACATTGCGTGTAGCATATAACTAGCCGAAACTCATGCCAAATTTTTGTAGGGCTGTAGGCCATTTGGGGGCTCGTGTCACTACCAAGTCTGTACAGGGAAAATAGTGCACGGGTCCCTGGTGCAATGGAAAAGCTCCTGCCTGTCCACAGTACTAAAAAGTTTTAGAAGCACTTTCCTTGCGGACATGGACAAAGTGAGTCGACTATGTCTAATGTACACAGGTCAGAAGCTATATTCCACAGTATCCAGCACCGATAGGATACGTTAATTTTTTTATGGCTGATCGCTACAAAAATAGGGGATATGGCACCAACCATGGATGAACTTGTGAGGGGTAGGCGGTTTATCACATTTTTCGTCTTGAAAGTGAACCTCATTTCTTTCAGATGTGCATGTTACAGAAAGAGAACTAGAATCAGAGAAATGTTAGCATTTAAAAGACCACTGTCTTATATCTTACGTGAAATTGTGCAAATAATTCTTTAACTTTCAATTTGTTTTATTTTTAGTTTATGCTCCTTTTTTCAATCTTTCGATTTCTTACAAAACTTACAAATAAGTATTAGATCTAAATTTTTTTTAAAAAAATTATATTCTATTAAACAAATAATATTTTTATCACCTCAACAATCTATTATTTCAACCCATTTCCCTAATAAATTTAAATAATTTACTCTTCAGCGACTTCATTAGGAATCCCTTGTTTAAAAATATATGATTTCAGTAAAGTTCAAAAACACGCAATTTACAATTTTCAAATGCACATGTAAATGCTATTTTTCCTTATCGCATCTCAGTCAATATTTAGCTAACAGAGTTCAAGATGTGCCGCACTTATCGTTGCTAATATCGTGTTCATGAAATCACTGGTTTACGTGAGTGGCCAGTAACACAAAGCCCTTGTTCACGCCACTCATGGGATGACCTGCTCCGCTACCCGTAATCTCCTTATATCGGAGAATGCCAGATATCGGCCGGAGAAAGCCACTTGAATTGTCTAAGACCTTTCAGGATAATTGCCAAGGTGGGCCGCAAGTCGATGGCCCTGAATAATAATCTCGTTGTAGAACATGGCGAAGTTCGACTTTAAGATTTTTGACAGGAGAACCTTGGAAAGGAAAACCTTAGACAGGACAATCTTAGACGGGACAATCTTGGACAGGAAAATCTTAGACATGACAATCTTGCACAGGACAATCTTAGACAAGAAAACATTAGATAATACAATTTTAGACAGAAAAGCTTAGACAGGACAACATGGGACAGTACAACCATAGACAAAACAATCTTAGACAGGACAATCTTATAGCCAGGTCAATTTTAGACAAGCAAACATTAGAAAATACAATTTTATACAGAAAAATCTTAGACGGGGCAATCTTGGACAGGACCATCTTGGACACGAAAAAATTAGACAATACAATTTTAGACAGTAAAAGCTTAGACAGGACAACATTAAACAGGACAACCTTAGACAAAACAATCTTAGACAGTACAATCTTTTAGGCAGGTCAATCTTTGATAAGACAATCTTGGAAGGACAACCTTGTTGAACAGAGTGTGTTTGGACAGATAAGCGTTAAGGACCTTCAAGCGTACAAACGTTTCGAGTAAACAACATCAATGCTACCCTCGCGTCATTTCCTTCATTAGCCGTGCCCCCCACCCTTGCCAGCATTATACATATCCCTCCTCCTCTACAAGCCATATATGTCCCTTCGGCCCTACCCGCTATATCCATCACCCCCTGACAACCAATCCCGGAGATTGATGGTTGACAATTCCACCCAGACCACAGGGAGCTTGGCACATGGTTTAGAGAATCATTAAGACAGGGATTAAGGATGTGAACATCTTCACATCATCATGTCTACTTTGGATATCATTGAGTCATGTTTTTGACAAAGTTTAATGAAACAGAGGGTGTCTAGACCTATCAAGTCAAATTATGTTAGTAATGTTAGTGTCTAAATTTGAACATAAAAAGTATCAATTTTTTTGCCTAGAATATTATGGTTTTCAAAAAGTACAAATTAAAAAAAGTATAAACTATGTCGAAAAGGTAATATAGCTAGCTGTTCAGCATATTTGCAACAAAATAAAACCATGTAAATTTTGCATAGTACAATTTACAACAGTTTTGACACAGGGATATTGGGACGTTATAAATATCATTTCACATTATATGGCCCGCATCTCTCAAAACCCAGTGAAACAACATGAAAAGTAACGTTTTCTCTCGTCAAATCCCATTTCGGTTCCCGTGATTTAATTATCCCCTTTTGCCATTGTCATCCCGTGACCGGAAATAGTATATTTGTTTGACCTCGGACGTTAGCCAGAAACTGGTTCTGTTGTATGTCCAAGATCATCAGCAAACATCCATAAAACTCCTGGCCACTTCCACCGCGCTCTGGGCTATTGATTTTTTTCCCGTCCATTCATCAACACTTCTTCTCTCCCCTGGAATATTTTTTTCTGGCTATTAAACTCAGCCAGAGAATTTAGAATGACAAAAAAAAATAATAAATAAATAAAATAAAATAAAAACTGAAGACATTTCCCAACAAAAACTTTTAAAATCTAATAAAGCATCTGGTAAAGATTTACGTTTAATTTTAAAGATCTGAAATTCTAACCATCGAAGCTACGGTTGCCAACGGCTAAGTACTTAATCAATGAATCGAAACACTAACTCCAATATTTCTGTTAACTGTAGAAACAATCTTCCATAACGCATTCGACATGATCTAAACAGTGGGGGNATATATATATTTTTATTTATAACATCTAGGAAAAGAAAACGTATATTTCTGACCTGATTTCTCTGAGCGGGAATACATTTTATTACTCAAAATCTGCAATATTTTATCTCACATACGTATATCTCAACATGTAGTGTCAGACAGGTCATATTTTTGTCCGCTGATATTAACAATTTCATATTATATTGTTCTCATAATAGATGCAATAAACAAAGAATGTTTCTTTCTCATTTTTCCAACAAGTCGATGTTATGCACATTTTGACGGATATTTGATGGCTGGACAAGTCTGCACCTAAGGTTAAATGAACTGTAGGAAACAGGATAAATAGACAGCATAAGGGTAAGGTTGTTAATGGGATGTGGATGTGTGGGGCTGTGAGACGGACCACCGAATTGTCACTCTTTGGTATAGAGGGGCCAGTGATGTTGGTTATGGAGGTCAAGGCTGTTAGGTGTCATTTCGACAGCTTTACCACTTCAACATTCACACCAAGGCTGTTAGGTGTCATTTCGACAGCTTTACCACTTCAACATTCACACTTATGAATAAGTCAGCACCATAACCGGATGTTTAACTCACGCTCCGCAGATTCGATTGGATAAAAAAATTACTCATAGATGAAAGTCCGAGAAAAACATCAGATCAGATTTCCTTTCCTGATATATCAACACTTAAATTGTTGCTGATAAAGTTTTTTTTACCATCATTCACAGTGAACATCTAACAGCACTTTGAATAAACAGCACCTAGTTGCATCATGATAAGCTATTACATAATACCATCACTCGCAGACTGCACAAAGTTACTGGTACCTATCATCCCAAAGCTCATAGGAATGTCAATGGATGCCAACACTCATAGGCTACCAGTACTGAAACAGTAGCAGCACTCACTGGCTACAAGTGCTCACTTGGTGACGTCACTCAAGGGCTACCAGTCCACAGTTCATAACATCACTCACATCCTACCAGTGCCCATTTCGTAACATTACTCACATCCTACCAGTGCCCCCTTGGTAACATCACTCACATGCTACCAGTGTCCACTTGGTAACATCACTCACATCCTACCAGTGCCCATTTCGTAACATCACTCCCATCCTACCTGGGCCCCCTTGGTAATATCACTCACATGCTACCAGTGCCCCCTTGGTAACATCACTCACATCCTACCAGTGCCCCCTTGGTAACATCACTCCCATCCTACCTGGGCCCTCTTGGTAATATCACTCACATCCTACCAGTGCCCCCTTGGTAACATCACTCACATGCTGCCAGCACTTATTGGCACTAACTCCATAGTAAAATTCGATTTCGCCCCACCGCTGAATCTTGCTAAACTAATTTTCTTAAACTCTATGTCCCTGATTAAACGATTATTTTCAAACTCTTTATTCTCCGGATAATTATTCTGTGTTCTAATGCTACTCTGATTCGACTGTCCCGCTTTAGGGCCGTCTAAATTTGTGATAGAGTAATTATCAGTCGGCTATACTTGCATTTTTCAATTAAGCCCTCTTCCGAAACAACATAGAATCTATATCATTTGTTAACCTAAACTCTATATTTTGGGTACTATTTACTAATACACATTCAAAATATATTTCCATGTATACTATTTTCATAATTTAAAAACGAATGTCCCGTCATTTCAAATTACCGTCATCCATTCCACGTTTACTGTGACACAACATGAAACCCTGCTGTATATTTAAGACAGATGATATGATATGGGCCAGAACCTTTGCGATTTTCTGTTTAAAAATCATGTTTATTTTTCCCCCTTCTTGATTGCAGCCCACACTCACACTGTAAGGTTGCATCAACTTTTTGCTCTCTTCAAAACAAGCAGGCCTCCAGTAGATCGATATGCAATCTAGAAACAGGATCTTGCTATAAATTGGTGGATAAATTTACAGCCCGACTTTATTAGTCGAATTTTGTGGTGATTTTATTTTCTTCTAATTTTAGTCGCTGTGATTGATGTTGCTGCCTTTGTTAGAACGGCAGTTGTTTTGATATTTTGTGTAAGCAAACTCTTTGCCGTTGTTAGTTTTTCGTGGATTTTATGCTAATGATAAAAAATTTTTAGCTTCGTCTTTAAAGTGAAATTGTAGCTGATATTCGTGGATAAATTAACTTTGTTAGCTATCTCAACCAATTTCAGCAAACAAAGCTGTTCCCAGTGGTTCACGGCATGTGACGTATAGTCTAAAGTAGTGTTTCTCAAATATTTTTAGGGTAACGACACACTAAGAATATTCGAGAATTTTAGCGAGCCACAATTTTTTTTAAACTTATTTAAAAAGAGAACATTTTTGAAAATATAACTGTGATGTTGTTTTTACTTTAATATAACACTGCGATGGATGTGCCTGCTTAAGGGAACACATCATATTCCATCGGGGTTCTAAAGTTGACAAGTAAACGCGCAACTCGTCATCAAACTAAAGAGTCTCTCTCGTTTCTCGGACTTGATTTCAGTTCATGCCGAAAAGCCAAATTCACAGAACCAAAAAGATGAAAATGGCAACAGAGTTCTAACTGCTTTCAAACTGACTTTAGCATAAACGTTCATGATTGCAAGCCAAAATTCTTCTAAATTCGTGTTGGTGAACGTTGTTTGATAGAATTTGTTATGGCGTTATTCGATCAGCTGCTTCTCCCCTTAGGTCGTGAAATTGACTCCTTCACTGACTGCAAACGGATTAATCACCCAAGTAAATTCGTCGATGTCCAGTGATGGCATTTAATGTTGAAAAGTCGAATAAAGTTGACTGAAAGTTATAAAAGTTAAAACCTTCAACATGTGACCTAGTTGCAAACGGTCCACTTCCGCTTACAGAATCATGAGCCTGGCTCATTTATAAACATTGGAAGATTTACTTTTCTATAGACGTTGGATCCTGGGAGAGACGCTCTCGGCACCCCATGAATCGTGACGTCATCATTCTTACATGGGTTAGATGAATCCGTCCATATTTTCAATGGGTGATTATAAAGTACATTCAAGTTCGGTCCGTCCATTCCACTGACTGGGGTCACTATCTGTCATGCACCGGCCCGTTCTCACGGGATCATCAACAACGCGGTCTCCATATTCAATAGCCATGACTTTATCTTAGTATCGGAGGTTCATCTATTATTTATAGGTTTGGTGGAGTTCACATGCTAGTTGTGAGGTATTATTCATATATACTGTTGGAGAGCTGAGATTCTCAAACCATTGAATTAATTACAGTCTGTTGAATACATCATCAGTAAAATGTGTCATCTGATACCAGACATTGCACAGAGACAAAAGCCATTCAGAAAAGCCTTAACCGAAAAGCTCCAGTTTTTTTTTAACGGCTTGATAATCGTCGCGAGCAGTTGTAATTTTAGGGATTAGAATTAAAGTGTTTCGAAATATGACGTCGTCACAAGACAAATCTTAACGACCGATTTTCTACCATTGAAATTGTGATTGATAAATATAGCTGTAAAACACGCGCGGAGTTTTTGTGAGGATTTGAAGCTCAGATTGCGTGGATCTAATTTTGCGGACAAGACATACAATAATCGTGTAAGGTCTGCGTCATCGAGTGACTGACAGAACTGAAGTGTTTCTTTATTCAGGAGGTATTCGATTGAATCAACCCTTCTGTTTGAGGATATAAAAAAAATAACAACAGGATTAAATTGAGTAATGAAAAGTTTAAAATAAAAGAAACTCCGAAGATAATACAAAGGGTTTCGGTATCTAGCAGTGTCGGATTTACATATTTTTCCGAGTAATAAATTGTCATTTTGGCGCTAACATAGAGTATATAGACATAAAAATGGCATTATTCCTCAAATAGCATAAGGCCTTATCATGTCTAAATCCGGCTCTGTTAACAATAATGGGTTATGTTTCAAATATTTTCTCGGGCTTTATGTATTAGAGAACTACACCTATCAGTGAAATAAGTGTCAACGATTGTCAATGTGCAGTATATCAATCAAAATTCAAACATAACATCTTTTTACTATATAATATCATACAAGCCTTATTGCTCTATCAAAACAGTATCATCCTTATATGTAACCTTTGAGGGAAAATCATATTAAATGTACCTACCACCACCCCCCTCTTTAATTTTAACCACAGATCAATGAAAACATAAAAGACTATAGTAAGAACGTCAGAGTGTCGTAATTTATAACATAAAATATTAGGGATGCGGAAATTAACGAGTAATTTCTCGATTAATCCGGAAAATTTTTTATCGATTAAAATTATTTTAATAGATAAAATAGCGATTTAAATTAAAGAAAATATTTTAATTTTTTTCCATTTAGTTAAAAATAATTAGTTATCAATAATTAATAATAGTTGGTTTTTTTAAATACAAAGTTCTTCTTTTTAAAAACAAGTTTTTTAAAGAGTAAGCTTTAAAATGAGCAGTTTTTATGAGGAGAATGATATTAAAAAAATAAACATTGTTTTTAGTTAATTAACAACGACAAAATTAAATTCATTGACATTAAAGTGAACTACCTATATTTAAATACAGCTCCTAAAATTATTACATATTTTTTTTATTAAATACTCAAGTTATGGGCAATTTATGAAATTTTCATTTTAATGACGTCATACATCTTATTTTCATATTTAATCAAAATTATCGATTAAATATTCGGTAATTTTACCACGGGTAAACTGAAAGAGGCCGTCCAAGAAACACTTGGCGCCGAGAATCGGAGGCAGGCATCAAGAGAATTGGCCATGAATGGAAGATCCTGGAGAAACTGGCCCAGGATAGAGATGCCTGGATGTCTCTTGTAGGTGGCCTATGTCCTAGGAGGAAGTGCAGACGTCGACGATGATCGGTGGATGTGTCTCGTGGACGAGAAGGCTCATCAACAATTTTTCAAAAGTTAACGATTAAATTTTAATTAATCGATAACGGCCATATTAAATATACATACACAATCTTTGGCTATGAAAATGAGCATGATTTTGAGTTTATTTACAGAACTATCGTCTCAAGATAACATACCAACTAACGTCTCAAGATAACATACAAACTAACGTCTCAAGATAACATACAAACTAACGTCTTAAGATAACATACAAACTAACGTCTCAAGATTACATACCAACTAACGTCTCAATATAACATAACAACTAACGTCTCAAGATAACATACCAACTAACGTCTCAAGATAACATACCAACTAACGTCTCAAGATAACATACCAACTAACGTCTCAAGATAACATACAAACTAACGTCTCAAGATAACATACGAACTAACGTCTCAAGATAACATACAAACTAACGTCTCAAGATAACATACAAACTAACGTCTCAAGATAACATACCAACTAACGTCTCAAGATAACATACAAACTAACGTCTCAAGATAACATACCAACTAACGTCTCAAGATAACATACAAACTAACGTCTCAAGATAACGTACAAACTAACGTCTCAAGATAACATACCAACTAACGTATCAAGATAACATACCAACTAACGTCTCAAGATAACATACAAACTAACTTCCCAAGATAACATACCAACTAACGTCTCAAGATAACATACCAACTAACGTCTCAAGATAACATACCAATAAAACGTCTCAAGATAACATACAAACTAACGTCTCAAGATAACATATCAACTAACGTCTCAAGATAACATACAAACTAACGTCTCAAGATAACATACAAACTAACGTCTCAAGATAACATACAAACTAACGTCTCAAGATAACATACAAACTAACGTCTCAAGATAACATACAAACTAACGTCTCAAGT
>MUZC01000134.1:638066-677478 GCA_002072015.1 Radix auricularia
CAATATTATTTGTATTTACTGGTGATGAAAGATCCTTTATGGGAATATATAATTTATCCATACACATGGTGAAACAGAGAAGTTGAAATTTACAACTTCAAGTATAGTTGGCTCTGAAAAACTTATACTTAATCTAGTTATTCAAAGATCCAAAGATAATATTGTTCCATCATATTTCTTATAATTGCAATTGCTCATTACTATTAAGTAGATTAAATCATTCTATGTTCAAGATTGCATTTTATACAAGTTTTGAATGTTGTAGAATTTTTATTAATGTATTTTAAGGCCATCCAATTCTTGACAAAAATGCCATACAGAAGAATGAGCATTTGTATATATTTTTTTCTTAAATATGGAACAAGAAACGTTTCTTTTATTTCTGTGTCTACCACACTAGGCTAACCTGGGATATAATAATTCATGTATAACAACTATTTTGCTATTTCTTCTATTTATGTTTTACATGGTGGATTATAGGTACAATATAAACGATTCACATTTGTAAAAGTAAAATATAGGTATTAAATAATTAAAATTTAACTTTGTTTAAGGAAGACATTTTATTATTATTTTAAAATACACAATGAAATTTAATTTTTATGAAGCATAATAGAGTTTTTTTGGAGCTTTTAATTACTTCATTAACTTGTGGATTACAACTTAATTGTTTGTTTATTGTTACTATTAAGTACTTGCATTTTTATTTTGGGTTAGATATTTGCCCTGAATGCAATAGTTTGCATTTATTTTTCTTCTCTAATTTATACTCCTACCTTTTAACATTTGAATACATAAATTTAGTGTAAACACTGTGTATGTTAATACACTTACTTTTCTACTTTTGTTATTTATCTTAATCTAGGTGTATTTGTAACATTTCAATATACTCTTCAGACTTAAATGTTCTATAGTTTATATAATCATAAGCAAATAACACATTTTTTGCTGTTGATGAGATGCTGTTGGATAAATGATTTATGTAAATAATAATTAAAGTGGGGTGGGGGATAGGGGGAACTAGGAAGATTTCTTGTAAAACTGAGTTTACCATTATCAGTGATGACTTAGAGCCAATATTCTTTAGATACTGTTCTGTGCTTCTTATCAAATCTTGAATCCATTGAAATTAGGGAACAGGTATACCTAAGTGCTAGTGCATACTTTATCTATTGTCAAAGAAAAAAGGTTTTCAAATTTTGATTATAGTTAAGTCACAAAGTATTATGTTTTTATAAAACTATCACAATATTAGCAATAGCAATTCTCATTATATTAAATTATATTAATAATTCAAATAATGAATGTATATAGATATATATATTTTAAGTTATTTATTAAATTTGATTTTCAATTTTCATGATATTATTTGAATATATCATATATGTTTATAAGTATGAGTATAAGCCAAGTAAATTATTTCTTTTTTTAAATATTAATACCACATATTCATAACATAATTCTTGAAAAATTGTGATGTAGCATTGCATGCAGCAGAATCACACAAGTATCAACCATGAAAAAGTCCATAAATGTATTAAAATTTATAAATCACATTCAATTGGTTTATAGATGTTTTTCTTTAATGTAATGTAAACATAAAACAGACATAGAAATTGTTTTTTATTCTTGAATAATTTATTTTCAAAAAATTTGTGAAAATATTTAGATTAGTTAATTTTTTAAAATATTCATATCAATATAAGGCTGATGTTCATCATTGCAATAAAATCATAAATGCTTATTGTATTTGATATTTAAACAATAATAAATTTCACATAACTATAATTAATATAAACACTTTTATTGCCTTATATCATCATGTAACTTTAGCTTTAAACTCCTTTCAAGCACACAGAAAATTGTGTTTAAAACTCATGAAGGAAACAAAAAATAAATAATAAATTCATTTTGAAAATTGGAAATATTTTTAAATTTAACATGTAACAAGAAAAATATTAACACTGAACAGTTTATTATTAACACTTAGCAGTAAAACTTTGTTTCTTCATTTTGATTAAATGTTATGAGTGCTTAAGTCAACATTTTGTTTACAATCCCATTTGAAATGACATTTCTTTGAGGCTTCTTGTCTTTTGGTTATATTTGGTGATCAATTTGACAAAGAACAATAATCTTGATCCATGATTTTAACCTTTTCATTTGTTCTGGTCTAACATTTATTATTATTTTAATTGTCATCAAAATCACTGTTAATTACTGTTTTATTTGCCATAAAATTTTATGTTCTCTCTTCTCCTGAATTTATGCCAGCAATAGGTTTATAAACCTTCTTTGTCTTGAAGAGAACACATCCAACCAGAATAGTAGATGGTAATAGAATTTAGCTGACTATCTGTGAGAGATCTTGTTTTTAAAATGCTCTTTACAAGGTTTGCCATTTTGTTTCTACAACTTGGCTGAAAAGAAGAAAAAGGGTGGTTTTACTTTACTTTTACACACATTGTTAAAAAATATAAATAAATTAGTCTTGACAATTATTTTTATACATAATAATAATAAATTCTAAAAGTTTAAGTTAAATCACAAACATTTTAAAAATTACCAACTTGATAAAAATTTGAATAAATTATTCAAATTCAACAGTTACATGTACTTTATTGTTACAAATAGTACAATATTTCAACTGTATTTTCACGACCTGTACTATTATAAGTATGAGTAATAATTTTAAAAAACATATACTAATACTAATTACTAAAATACTCTATCAACTAATACTAATATTAATATTATATATGATTTCATACTAGAAAACTTAAAGGGTCTAATGTTAATTATTAATTGGACCTGTGACCTGTATTTCTCTGTAAACTGACTTTAATATTACTTAATACTAGTTAGTAACAGTAAGTATTAAAATACTAAAAATATTATTATCACTAGTCACTAGTATTAATACTATTACTATTACTACTATTATTATTATTATTCGTAGTTTTAATGCACTGCAGTTGTAGTGTGTTATCACTGTTGTAGTTGTAGTTTTAATAAAAAATTTAATCTTGTTTTCTTTCCATGAAATTAAAAATATTATAAAACATTTTAAATATTAATTTTGAAATTAATCTTAGGGGATGTTTACTTAACGCTACATTTAATATAATATTAAAAATAATTAAAACATTAAATCATTAAATATTACTTGTAAATTACAAGTATAGTATAAATAACATATTATTAATTAATATATCAATATACAAAATAACTGCATAGCATTAATTGGAACAAAAGTTGTTTAAATAGTGAAATAAGTATTTCGCTTCATTAATTTATAATATTTGCTATTTGATTCCCTTTTGCCTTTTAGTCATTAAATGAATAATTTAAAGTAAAATAATAAGTCTAAAAATACATATAGTTAAAAGCTATACTATCTCAACTTAATTTTTCAGTTTTTAAGTCGATTACCAACTTGAATGGTCATGACCCAATTAATTTTTAACCACTTGGACTTGATGTAGTCCTAAAATTTAATATTTTTATAATTATTTTTAGACTAAGTTATCTATCATTCTTGATTGAATTAAATAAACAACATCTACACTTGTAGAATTAGGTTCGTCTGCAATTTCAAGCCAAAGTTTCTTTCCAAAATTCCTTGTCATATTAAATTACTATTATTACAGACTACTGATAGTACTGTGATTGTGATAACACTTCGACGACATGGTTGAGAGGAGTGTGGGCTCATGAACTTCAGAATTTAATTTGTCAATATCCATAATAAAAATCAAAATGATTTTAGTTTAAAATGGAAACCTACTATTTTCTATGTTGAAAATCATGCATGAAAGCCAATTCTTATTTATTAAATGATTATTTTGACACATAAAATGAGACGAAGTGGCACAAATTTCCGCCATTTTGTTGACTTTTGAAAGCCAATTCGCGCACTGCGCTGGAAAAAATCAAATTGTTCGCGCGTATACGCGCGTATACTGGCGTTTTTACGCTGCCAGTGTAACCACGCACTATATGTTATTGCATTTGTTTTTCAAGAGGTTTCAGATGCGCGACTAGATGAGCGAATTCGCGTGTAGTGGAACCACAGCCTTCCAGGCCAAGTTTATGTTTGGTGGGCAACCGGTGGTATGTGTTTATGGTGTTTACTGGTTTGAATCACAAATAATGGACTGAACTGATAATTTGAAACAGTTTGTATACGTTATAAAATTAATTAAATGTAAATTTTCTTGGCTTCACACATTATTTAATAATTTACTTTTCTAATATGTCAACCATTTTCTCCTAATTTTAATATTTTGTTCTCTTATCATTAAGAATGCTTATCGGCCAGCCTCGCTTTCGCTTCGTTCAGGAAATGCGCAGAGAAAATCGTCGAAAGGCAAAGTTGTTCGTACTCCTTGCACTGGATACAACCACGCCGGAGACCATGTCGGAGAAACAGATCTGACTTTGAATACTTTGATAAGAAAAAGACAACTGTCTTATAATGAGTCCACGAGTGCAGATAATTCTAGACTCAAAGGAGCTGCTGAAACTACATCACCAGATGACAGACTCGCGGACCCAACGCCAGTTCGTACGACACTTGTAAATACTGAAACACCCAGAACAAGCGTTGCGTCTAGTGATCCACAAACTAGTACGGCTGGGAGCAGATGTAGAGAAGACGTGGCGGTAGTTGGGTCACATCACTGGATAGTAGACAGCCCTGTGGACCAAGTTGTGTTGGAATCTGTGCAGTCTGTTGAGGAATCCCACGTCAGTCGACCAGTGGCCAGTGTAACTAATGACTCCAGTTGCACTCCCCCCACTATCATTGCAGGGTACAGGAGGCTGGTTATCTCTACATCAACACCTGGAAACGTTGGAGCATCGAATGTCAGCAGCTTTCTCGAACCGTCACTATCACGCGTTCAGAAAGCTCCAAGTAGCCGAATCTCAACATCACCCACTGAAGCAACATTAATACATCAAATAGACGAGACATCACAAACAGCCAGGCCTGCAACAGCGGCCCCAACAACTCGGACTGCAGCAGCAGCAGTAACCACTAAGACCCAAGAAGCAGTACTAACCACTAGGACCCAAGAAGCAGTACTAACCACTAGGTCCCCAGCAGTAGTACTAACCACTAGGACCCCAGCAGCAGTACTAACCACTAGGACCCCAGCAGCAGTAATAATCACTAAGACCCAAGAAGCAGCAATAACCACTAGGACCCCAGCAGTAGTACTAACCACTAAGACCCAAGAAGCAGTACTAACCACTAGGACCCCAGCAGCAGTACTAACCACTAGGTCCCCAGCAGTAGTACTAACCACTAAGACCCAAGAAGCAGTACTAACCACTAGGACCCCAGCAGCAGTACTAACCACTAGGACCCCAGCAGCAGTACTAACCAATACGACCACAGCAGAAGTACTAACCACTAGGACCCCAGCAGCAGTACTAACCACTAGGACCCAAGAAGCAGTACTAACCACTAAGACCCAAGAAGCAGTACTAACCACTAAGACCCAAGAAGCAGTACTAACCACTAGGACCCCAGCAGTAGTACTAACCACTAAGACCCAAAAAGCAGTACTAACCACTAGGACCCCAGCAGCAGTACTAACCACTAAGACCCACGAAGCAGTACTAACCACTTCGACCACAGCAGCAGTACTAACCACTAGGACCCCAGCAGCAGTACTAACCACTAATACCCAAGAAGCATTACTAACCACTACGACCACAGCAGCAGTACTAACCACTACGACCCCAGCAGCTGTACTAACCACTACGACCACAGCAGCAGTACTAACCACTAGGACCCAAAAAGCAGTACTAACCACTAGGACCCCAGCAGTAGTACTAACCACTAAGACCCAAAAAGCAGTACTAACCACTAGGACCCCAGAAGCAGTACTAACCACTAAGACCCACGAAGCAGTACTAACCACTACGACCACAGCAGCAGTACTAACCACTACGACCCCAGCAGCTGTACTAACCACTACGACCACAGCAGCAGTACTAACCACTAGGACCCCAGCAAAAGTACTAACCACTAATACCCAAGAAGCATTACTAACCACTAGGACCCCAGCAGCAGTACTAACCACTACGACCCCAGCAGCAGTACTAACCACTACGACTCCAACAGCAGTACTAACCACTAGGACCCCAGCAGCTGTACTAACCACTAGGACCCCAGCAGCAGTACTAACCACTAGGACCCAAGAAGCAGTACTAACCACTAGGACCCTAGCGGCAGTACTAACCACTAGGACCCCAGCAGCAGTACAAACCAATAGGACCCCAGCAGCTACAGTACTAACCACCATGACGGCAGTCGAACCACTCAACACCCAAACTACAGCGGAACGACCAACTAGACAAGTAGCTGAAGGTGCCATAGCAATGACCACTGAACGATTGACTCGCAAGATTTGCCAAGAGCCCACAAAAGTTACTTTTCCCCCGATAGTTGGGATGGGTTGAGGAGACTGACTTGTGCGGAACGGAATTCCGTAAGCCTTTCATCTTCTTCTTCACCTCGGCCTTCAACCCCTACCCCTCCACCAACGCCACCCCCTACGAGACCACGGACAAGGCTGTTTGAAGACTACATAGAGAACAGGTAGTTAATTAAAGGAATTTAATGATTTCATCAAAAACGAAGGAAAAACAAAACACAATTACCAGCAAAATTTAAGAATGTCATACATGTGAAAAGATCTAAGCCCCGTCTCCATTCCTACTTCACATTTGGCGTTAGGGGGGGGCCGTCCCTCAATGACGTCACGCGCCTGGGGAAGGGGAGTCGCTCATTTTTGACTTGTTTGATGACGGGGAGGGGGTAATCTAAGGAATGTGGTGTCACATAAAAAATATTTAAAAAAAAAAAAAAATCTTAAAAAGGAGCAAATTTTAAATAAAAGTTCCACTTAAATATTTGATTTCTTGCGTTTTCAATGGCTTCACGCCTGTTATGATATTACAGTTCGGTTTTACACTAAATACTTATTTACGGTAAATGACAAACAAGAAAATTGAAACATGCTAATTTTCATTTAGAAAATACGGCTTTTTGGAAGGTTCAAAGCTGTTTGACGTCTTTTTGGAAGGGGGTCTTAGTTTTTGTGACGAAGTGTGACGACGGGGGAGGAGGTGAAAAAATGGTCAAAGTTGCGTGACGACATACATGGACGGGCCCCTTTGAAACAATAAATTTATCTATTTACTGCAGTGAGCCTGAAGACAAGAAACTCGATCTACGGGGTTTGAGGTTGAGAGTTGCTATGGCTACTTTCTTTAACTTCTTTGACCTTATGGAGGATAGTAAGTGGCTCTCTTTTTTATATTATTATTTTCTTAAAAAGATTTTATTCATAAAAATTGTGTTATTTTTGAGTTTATAGAAACTCATTAGCATTATTGAAAAGTTGAGATAGTTTTTTGTTTAAAGGTATAAGCAGGTTTTTAAATGGGAATTATTTTCATTACATCGAAATAATAAAAGGTGAGCAGCCTCCTGACAATGTGCTGCAATAAAACAATAAACCTAAATAAATAGCCAAATTGACTTTTTGTACCTTTAAAGAGTTGATAAATTTAAGTGACATTGTAAAATAAAACGATGCCAAAGAAATAAAAAGTATTTTAAATTTTGAATATAAAAAATGTGGATGACTTTTCAGTGTACTCATCGAATGGATTCAAAGAAGAAGACCGCTACATCTACGTCGTCACCGGATATGGCAAGTTTTCTGCTGGGAAGAAACCCGTCATAAAACCAGCAGTGCAAGATTTCCTTGACCAAAACAATATCCGGTAATGATCAGGAACGGTCAAATTAGTGGACGTTTTAAAGGGATGGGGCGACTCTTCAATATTTCAGTAACACAAATTTTCGATCAATAATGGCACTTATAGTTTTTAAATCCCATATATGAACTTCACCGTCGTCTCTCGCTGTCTTTGTCCGGCGGAAAAAAACAAAAGTAAAAAATGACCAACTTCCCGTGATGCCATCGAGCTGAAATTTCTCATATAGACTCGTGTCACCGAACTGAATTAAAATTTCAGATCGATCGAATGTACCGTAATAAAATTAATGCACTTTTAGTTTATCTATATGAAGCTCAAAGTCGGCCGTATGCTATTGTTTACCTCCACGTGAAGCTGGCGCTCAGTTCAGCCCACCCCTCCCTCGTTTTACAACAAGGGGAGTTCAGTCACGTTCAGTCTGTAAATGTTTGTCTGCGGTTCATATTATTTTGAATATAATCAATACTTTTAGCTCTGTCTCCTTGTATTAAATGATTTATAGTAAAACGTTTTGTTTTTACGTGTTGTTTATTTTAAAATTGCTTCTAAGTTCTTTATATTTTTTTTAAAAGGCACATCTGGTTAAACGACGGACTTGTCATGATTGACTTCTGTAGCGAGGACGATGAAGAAAGTGACACAGAAAGTGAAGACAGTGACTCAGGGGAAGAAGTGGGGTATTCGGAGGACGAAGACGACTTTGAGTTTGTGAGTGATGCTAGCAATGAAAGTGATAAAAAATCAACAAGAATTTGAAAAATAAAATCTGGACATTCAAATGGTCACGGCACAAATTGTTATGGAATTTGTTTCACTTAGTCTGGCCTAAAGGCATTTGTATTTGTAAGTGTGTGACTGTTTGCAATCAAAGTGTAAAAAATTATTCGTTTTGCTAATTGAAGTAAAATAATTATCTGATAGAGCTACAGATGGTTTTGATTGTCACGCCCTAGCAACGCGATGGTAAGAGATGGATTCCTTGATTATTATCAACGAAAAAAACACACAATAAATATAGGGACCGACATAGCAGATTTCTAAGAAAATATTTCATTTCAAAGGCACATTTTTTGGTTAGCGTTATTTTAAAATTATATGCATTTTTAAAATTAGTAATGGTACTTTAAAAAAAAAAAAATCACACATCTGCTAAAAGACTACAAGTACAAGATGCTGGTACCTCAAGAAGTTCTTAACTTTGTATTTCCGTATTTCTTAATTGATGGTTAATGGGGCTCCTGACATCTAAATAATCTAAAACGTGCATGTTTCAATATATCAGGAACAACGTGTTAGACGTGCAACAATGCTTGAAGGATTTCGTAGAGAACTTGAAAAAAAAGTAAATAGAACAATTTAAATTTTTTTTTAAAGGATATTGACCCACGTGACCAGAGTAACACTGACGATGCTGAAGACACTATTTTTGTCCAGGAGAAGTGTTATTGCGGACAGACGATGAGGTCCGCTGATCTCGCTCCTTCTAACTACTAATTTATGACGTATATACGTTGACTTCTGGACGTTTGAATACAAAATTGTGTACGTAACTACGTTGAGGAAGATTTAGCGTGCAATGTTTTTTCTCAAGTTTTTGGAGACGTTTATAAATCACGACGAGTCCCACCGTAGGCTGGTGTTTTGCGCTATGTAAGTTTACAAAATGAATGAATAAACAGAACATGGTAAAAATAAAACTATTTTTGTCTAAACGCTTTATTCGGGAATAATTTGCTGTGTTAAAAATTTTTAAATGCGATAAATATTTTCAATAAAAACGATTCTGGCTCGAAATTAAATTTATATAAAGGATGAAAAAGATTGTATCATTTCCTATCTTCATTTATCCTAAACGATTAAAAATAGCACCATACATTTGACATAAATAATGTTGTTGTGTTTTTTTTTAAAATTTGCTGCTTACCATTATAATTTATTGTTACTTACAGCATTTTAAAAGTCTACACATGCTGATGTACGTAGGTTTAACTATCAAACATAAATAATTTGACTTAAGCGCCATTCTAGCCATCACAGGTCCATATTTTGGCGAGAGCACCATACAGCGAATCCCAGATCAAACGCCGCACTATAATTTACAATACTTGGTAACCTGCATGGTTCAATACGTCAAACAATGTAATGTTTGTATGAGGAGAAGACGCCATTTATTTTTAGGTCATATCGTTGTAGTAATACAGAGTCGTCCTGGCTTCCGTTTTTTACAATTGTTGTCATTTTGTTTTTAATAAATGATAACGTTACCAGTTCATCTATAGCGATTGGTCCCTATAGACTTCTACAGCCAATCACTAGCGTAGAAAAATTAAATCTCATTGACATATTGAACATAATTACGCGGACGTTCAAAGCGAGTTGTTTTTGTTACAGTATTTTAGTCGTTATTCAGTACTGTGTTCCCATCTTGAAGTGTGTCAATCCTGCTAATCCCTACTCTAACGCATAGACAGCATGCCACCGAAACGACGGCGGAATATCCTTGAGCGGGCTTTGTTGCTCGTGAATACACAAAGCCCACTGCATGCTGTCTAGTCCCCCGACTCATGGCTCAGTGAAGCATAAAAATCAATAAAACCATGGTGTGATATAATGTTTACACGTCTTGGGGCTAAATCTGTGCACCGCTGTCATGCCATCGTCAAGTTGAAGGACTGCCGCGTAGGCAGTTGGATCCAGTGCATCAAGCGTGACCGTCGGTTTTTAGTTCGGTTCCCATCGACATTGACACGGATTAAGAGCAGGTCTCGGTAAGTGTTGTTCTAACTAAATCAATAAACGTTTCTATGACATTAAAAGTTGTCGCAACTTTTGATAATTCAAAGTAGTCGAGGTTTGAGGGAATATATAACGACGCTAGGGTGTGAGTTGCATGAGATGTTGTATGAGTCGTTGTATGAGTTGTAGGACTTGCTGTATTTTTTTTGCATGATTTATTGCATTAGTGCTGTGTGATTTGTTGTTTATTTTTTTGTATGGGTTGTAGAGTTGTAAAATGATTTGTTACATGAGTTGTATGATTTGTTGTACGAGTTGTATCATTTGTTGTATGAGTTGTATACTTTTTTGTATGAGTTGTTGTATCATTTTTGTATCATTTGTTGTATTATTTGTTGTATGAATTGTTGTGAGAGCTTTTGTATGAGTTGCTGTATAAGTTGTTGTATGAGTTGCTGTATGAGTTGCTGTATCATTTGTTATATTATATGAGTTATTATATGAGTTGTTGTATGAGTTATTGTATGTGTTATTGTATGAGTTGTTGCATGAGTTGTTGAATGAGTTGTTGTATGAGTTTTTGTATAACTTGTTGATGAGCAGTTGTATGAATTGTTGTATCATTTGTTATATGAGCAGTTGTATGATTAATTGTATGAGTTGTAAAGTAGGCAAAACAAAATTGTTCACAATCGAATAAGGAAATACACCTAAACAAATGAAATATTATGTTCCAAAACTGTAAATCTAAAAAATTTCTAAATGATGAATATTTTAAATGCCTTCTTTGAGGAAATGAATTTGTTCGAACTGAAAATATAATTTATTGAGGTTTTCCACTTTAGCCTTTTAAAAGGACACAAAGAATTAAACCATTTCTGAGAAAAGATTGACACATTCCTTATCTGTAACAGCTGATTAACTGTACAGGATTATTGACGTACGACATGTCGTGTGGAGCCGAGGGTTTCCTGTCTACCGTATCATTTCCACGACAAAGAAATAACAGCTGGAGCGTGTCCGACATTGTGATGTACTATATCAGCCCTACAGCCCCCACCCCTTACCCCACATCCATTTTCCAATGTCGAATAGTTTACTCTCCAAATAGAATTCTGCAAACGCAAATAAATAATCTCGACAATTCTTTTGCCTGGAAAAGTTCAAAACTTAAGGCAACAAATAATAAATAGTTTATTCTCCTAAACAATCGCCTAAAATAATAAGTACCAAATTTTGGTTTTTCTTAATTTGAACTTCTCATATAATGTTTATCTTTATGGAGGTATATGTTGCTTTCATTTTTAGAAGCAGTAAAAGGAGAAAATATGTTTGGTTTTAATTTAATTTCGTGAACTGCCCCCCTCCCCCACTATTCTTATAACGTGTTAATAGCTTGGAGGTATCTTTGTCGGTGAAATTTACACACACACACACACGCACACATACACACACACACGCACACACACAAACATACACACACAATACACACATACATACACACACACGCACACACACACATGCACACACACAAACGTGCGCACACACACAGCCAAAACACACTAACAAGTTTTTTTTTAAAATAAATCCTTTGTATATGAAACAACTAAAAGTATATTCAAAATAATACGCACCGCGTGACGGACTAGCATAAACATTTACATGCTACATAGAGATACTTAGAGATAATCTAAAAAATTAGATAATTTTATTACATTACATTTGATCGACGTGACATTTTGAAGGAGTCTGCCTGTGACCATTTCAGCTCGATATGATAACGGGAAGTGGGTTAAAATCGATCCAATGCTTTTTGCGACAGACAAGCAGACGGTGCGAGTTAATATAATGGATTTTACATCCAAAAAATGATATAAATATTTAAAAAAACGTTAACAACACCATTTAAAATTAAAAAAAATTAAATTTCCGCTAACGCTGCAGGTGTAAAACATTCTTTATTCAGTTTCCTCGATCATTATGATGATATTATGAAGATCTGACAAAACACAAAAAATATTAACAAAAACAACAACAAAAAACAACAACCGGAAAAGGAAACAAAACCCTATGATTTGTAAAGTCCCTTCATAGAATTCAAGTGCAGCTTAAGTAAAACCCTTCCCGGTAGAGTGGGGTGGTGTCTGTTTCAGTTTCGTGCGTCACACAAGTGTCAGAGTTTGATGACAATGATAAAAACAGCACAATTTTTGTGTCCTGCCGACACATTGCAGTACCACGACCACGTTTGTAACCTTCAATACGAGTCCAACAAACAAGTAGTCGATGTACATACACCATGGCGTTAACATGACGAAAACGTCTAATTGTCATTGTACGTTTCTCGCAGCTTTCCAGCCTTTTTTTTTACCGTCGTGTAAAGAGCTTTCAATAAAGGGGTGGGAAGGGAGGGAGGGGGAGTATTATTTTGAGGGACTAGTAGTTTTTCATTTCTTAAAAGAGCGTTTGGCTCGAGGGGTATCAATATTGAAAAAATCTGCACGGGTACCCGTCCAAATTTTAAACGGGTACTCGGGTACCTGTTCAAAACGTTGCATGATTTTCGCAGTCATGGTCGCTGTTGAATGCAACAAAGCCACCATCCATGCACCTCATTTCACATAGTAACAAACTGTATTCTTCTTCTTTTTCTGCATTCTCAAAATCTTTTTGAAGGAGGGTTACAAGCCCTATATTCGTGATGTATTGCGCCGTGGCTGTCAATTGGCTCAGTCCGCCATACAGTTTATCGTGGAGGTTAGCTTCCTGGGGCCACATGGCCGCCAGGGTATGGAGGTACAGAGGGCAGTTTTGCAGCACATGTTCCGAGGTCTCTGCAGCTGTTCCGCAGGGGCACATTTCGGTTTCTCCAATTCGAAGTTTTCGGAACATTTGCTGCCTAAGTTTGTTGTGCCCGTCCTTAGCCTGAATAGGATTTTCTGATATTAGCGGGGGAGTTTAAAGAATGCATCGCCTTCTGGATGGTGGACTTTCATCTCGGACCATCTTTCTGATTCACTGCTTTTGAGAAACGCCTTTATTTCTTCGGGGTGTAGGGGTTCGTCTGTCTGGACCTGTTTGCCTCCAGTTTTTGACAGGGGGAGCTATCATCTCCTACCAAGCGCGTCCTCAGGTGGCGGATAGAGGAAAGACCTTTAGGTATAAAGGTTTGCCGTGAATATTAAATAAGCGGCCGCGGACCAACTGATTTGCTATCATGGAGGGTGAGGTGGGGTATCCCGTGGTAAGGATACTCTTTAAAAATGTCTCATAAACCCAAGGAAATGATTGTAAGAAAAGCGAACATAGAGCGCTCAAACTCTACACCCGGTCAGATGAGGCCGTTAGCTAGGGATAGCAATTCATCTAGGAGAGAAAACTGAAAAAAAACTGCTGCCTTGCAGATGGTCTTGGCTGAGCAAAGGCTAGGGAAGCACATCCAGAAAAACAGCAGGCTGAAGTCGGAAACCACGGGCAAAATGGCGCAACAAATACTCAAAAATGATAGAGGTATGCTTCAAGTAACTTATATGCTTGCTATAAATGCATTTGTCATGATCATAAACTAAAACTATGACGTAACATTCAGTCAGGTCGTACGGGCCCAGCAGCTTGAATATTTATGTGGTACTCAGTACAATCCTCTACAAAATTGACTATCCGGCTTATCCCTTCAAAGAAATAACCTGGCTCAATACTTACAAATAATACAATGTACTACCCTGAAATCTACCCCACACAAAAATGTGCTGATTTCCTAAACTTTTTTAAAAACACTTCTTTAAAAAATGAACACTAAAAAGAATAGAGATAAAATAGACGTATTATTTAAAATATTAAATGGTTTATTCATTGTTATATTATTTTTGTCTCAACTTCCCCAGAATTTGCAGAACATCGTCAAAACATGGCGGGATTCGACTTTCACGATTTAATCATATGTGTGATTTTGCTGGTAAGATTTCGACTTAAACACTATTGATACAGACTAACAGTCTAGAATGAATGTACATTCTCTGTTGGGTTGAGCCGTTAGGCTCTTAAAACCCGGTTCAATTTTTCGCAGGCGAGCCTCAACATTCGGGCATCGCCGTAGAGGTAGTCCTCTGCAGGTACCGCAACTTCTCCTTCTAAAGCCCCGTCCAACTCGGGGCAACACTCTAGCACGTGGGCCACCGTCTCCTCGGGGCAGCCGCACAGTCGACAGGCCAGTTCCCTTCTGTTGTCAAACTTGTATAGGTAGCTTTGAGTGGATACGGTGTGCTAATTCAATACCCCCAACCAGGACCTGACAGCGCCGAGCTGTCGGGACCGTGTGGATCTACTAACAATAGTCACGAAGCCGAACTGGAAGGGATCCACAGGGGTTTGAAGGAAGTGCGCCGTCGTCTAGCGAAGAGAAAGAATTTCCCGACTGTCGTGGTCTTCACCGATTCTCGGTTTTCGCTCGAAACCTTGAGTCGAAGCTCTCTGGAGGCCAAGATAGTAAGTGCCATTCTGGATACAGTAGGTGACATCCTGGCACGTGGCGGCAAAGTAGTCCTACAGTACATGGCTGGACACTGCGGAACGGCCCAATCAGACAGGGTCGACGCACTGGCCAGGGCAGGCGCAACTCAGCCCCAACCCGACAAGCCCTTGACCCAACTGGGGGTCAAGTCGTGGCTAAAAGACCATTTCCGAGAGAAATGGCTTGAGGGCTGGGCAAATGGGAATACGGCCAGAAAGGTATACCAGAAACTGCCGCGATCGAACAAAAGCGATGCCTGGTGGAAACTTGATCGTAGTAGTCCGACTCTCATAACTAGAATGAGAACAGACCATTGTCCCATACGAAACAGTCTAGAATAGATTTTTCAAAATGCTTTCGTCAAGATATTTCTCTCTAAATCTCCCCAACTTCTTACCTATGTCCAACCCTCACCCCCCATAGTCTCTCCCCCCCCTCTCCATCTCGCTGTTTAACTCTGTTTCTGAAGAGTTTTTATAGATAATAAAGAAAACTCATAAATGAACAGAAATTTAGTGTTTTTTTTATTTCCAACAAATTTATATATTCCTAATTAGATATTTAAAGAACGATCATATATTCTCTTGATAAATGAATAAATTCTCTATTTCAAACTTGTCAATAAATTTCAGGTTTTAAATTTATCGCGGAAAATCTAACATTTATAATACATTTTCCTATTCATAATTTGTTAGCTATTCAATACTATTTTTAAAAAAAAAATTTAAATGTGAATATTGTTAATATTGACGGTGCAAATCACCCACTTACTCCTAGCTGTAAAATATTAATGATCAACACTATGCATTTCTTTAACAGATTATCTTTGAGTTCTTTAATAGGCCAAGGTCACCTGCGCAGGTAAGATAGAGCTTATATTGAGATTGTTTTCATACACTAAGTGATCTAATGAGATTTTAACATCTTTAACAAATTATTTTTAAAAATTTCTGTTAAGTTATAACGGTTCATTGACTTTACATAGGACTCCCTCCACTCCACCCCCCCCCCCAAATCTCTGTCTCTATTTTTCTCTATTTCTTTAGAGTTTTAAGGAATACAGAAAACTCAAAAATAGACCAAAATTATTTTTTTTAGTCCAACCAATTTATTAATTCCTAAATTATATTTAACGAACATTCTTATATTTTCTTGGTAAAAGAATAAATTCTCTATTTAAAATTGTACTACATACTAAATTAAAGGTTTAATTTTTCTCGCGTAAATTCAAACGTTCACGATACATTTCATCTTCAAAATTTTATAACAAGTGATAATAATTTTTTTAAACTAAAACATTGAAGTATGGACATTGTAAATATTTTAGGCACTTAGCGCCCACATACACATAGCTGAAAAATCTCAATGATCAACACTTTGTATTCTTCAACAGATTTTCCACGTTGTCTTTATAATTTTACCAGCGCAGGTAAGATATACCTTAAATTGAGATATTTTTCAATACACCAATTGATCTTTTGAGATTTTAGCAATGTTAAAAATTTTAAAATAGTTATGTTATTATTTTTAATTATACTACAGCGGCTCATGACTTTACATGGCTCTGACAATATATTACTGTAGAAAAAGTTCATAAAAATAATACTGTATTTAAATATCTTTCTGTAAGTTAAATATTCTTTATGCTTACCTTCCATCGACTATCTATATTCTTTAAAAAATAAAATTAACGTATGGCTGTCCTCAGTGGCGTCGCTAGGGGGGTGCGGTGGGGGCGGGTCGCCCCGGGTGACACCATCAGGGGGGGTGACACCAGACCTTAAAATTCTATATATTCCCATTACTTGGCACTGGAAAACTCGGAGGAGTTCTATGGGTTAAATCATGAGAGGGTGACACCATGAGCTACCGCCCATGGGTGACGCAAACCCTAGTGACGCCTCTGGCTGTCCTTTATGACTTACTACATAATTCATCCGATCGTCATGAAACTATGGGAAGTTGCTGATTACATCCGGTGATGGTAACTGGCAATACTAAATTTCGACTCATTGGGGACCGGGGATCAAAATGTAATTTTTTTTTATTATAAAGAATATGAACTTATTTAATACTTTGGGTACTGGGTACATAGATGAATCTTGCCTAAACTTGGTACAGATAAATTTGATGTCCCATCTTGCACCGATTGGGCATCGGGGCCTTAATGTCTCTTTTTTTTATAAGCTATTGAATATTTTTTTTACTATTTAAAGTATGTCTTCATGTCTTACTACACCATTCGTCTAATCGCAATAAACCCTGAGGACGTGTTTGAAGGTCACTGTCCGGGGTCCTTAATATCGTTTTATCATTTTATGAGCAATATAAGAATTATTTAAACATTGGCTACTTGCTCCAAAAAACTGAAAGTTTCATAATAAAGTACTAGACTCTATATGGCATTGGACTCCGAATGTCGATTCCTTGCTGGTCGTAATGTTTGACTTAAATTATACAGGATTTTTAAAAAAAAACTTTAAATATGGCACCATACGGCCCCGGGGGGCCTTGATGTTGATTTTTACTTATATAAGCCAAATAAGTATTTTATTCATCAAAATGGCATTAAACGTTGAGAATTTGTTGAGTAAAATCCCTCGAATAACCACTCATTGATTTCTTTGAATTTCCTGTCTTCTCAGATCGTTGCAACGCGCAACGGTTCGGCTATTTTTAAAAAAATATAAATACAATTGTTGTGTGTATGTCTCTCATTTTGTTTCCCTTATGCATTACAAATAAAAAAATAATCCGTCATATTCCTTTATTTAGTCTTCTTTTATAGTCCATTTTCACTAATGCTTCTGTTTGCATTTTGTTCTTTTAGAATTATCGTTACCATATTCAAAAGATAACTTCAATGTTTCGTTTACTTCGCAGCTGAATACTTTTTCCGGCATTATATTCCACAGGTCTCTAACCGAAACCCTCTACCTTTAGCTAAAAATGTCAAAGTATCCAACAAAAAGTCTCCAAAGTTCAATGCAGATAAGGGTGGCCTTAAAAAGTCGACTAAAAGAGTACAAACTTCTAAAAAAATCGCTTTCCCTAAAGAAACAATTAATTCAAATACAGAGTCTCAAGAAACCCCCACAGAAATATTTCGCCCAAATGCTACGCCTGAAAGGTTTTTAAATTCCTTTGAATCTGCTTGCCCTGCAGACATAAATGAAAATGATGAAGAGGAGGCATCTATTTCTAAAGCAAAAAAAGATACAGCGATTTCCGCTAAGAAACGTCCTGTTACTACACATACAAAAACTTCAGAAGATATATCTACTCCACAAAATTTTTTAACATCAGCAGAAACTAAACCAACTTTAACGAATAGCCGAATTTCCAAGTCGAAAACAGAAAGAATAAGATTGTCGTCCCCAAGAGGCCGAAAGTTTAAGTCAAACTCTGAAGAAATTAGAGTTCGTTCCCCATCGGTTTGCAAGACTGACTTAAATATATCTACTTCAAACTTGGATTCGAAATCGAAAGCAGACAATAAAAGAAATAAACGATCAAAGAGTGTGGCCAATCGAAGAGAGGCAAATGTAAAAGGAAATGTTGAAAGTTCACTGAAAAAGAATAAAGTTCGATCATCAAGTGCTTCACCTTCACCTTGTAGACTTCCAACAAAACTTTTTGACAATATCACCTCATCCAGGTCGATATCACTTTTTTGTTGATTATTTTGTTTATTAGCTATCTATCAAACTTTTTAAAAAGTATCCATTAAACCAAAACAAGACCCATATAGCAAACAAACGTTCTGCTGTTCCTTGAACTGAAATGATGAATATACCTCTAATGAAATGTCCAAATGAAAAACAAAATCTCTCAAAATGTCTGTGAGGTTTAATAATAAGATAGAAAATTATCAAAATAAACAAAGCACCATTTAAGCAAAGTAAAACTAAAATGTAATAGTTTCTTTTAAATCATTGAGATAGAGAACTTGATATCTCTCCTGTATGGTACATATGCAAATTAACTTTATTTATTTTTGTATTATTTCAACCAGCTCGAAAATTAATATAATCTCCGAGGAGCCCTTTGAAAATAATGTCGCCAAACTTATAGCATTGTTTCCATTTATATTATTGTAACAAGAGCTCCCGAGGGACATGAGTCAGAAAGAATTTTCTACTCTCTAAGGACTCTGTTTGCTCCCAATCTAATGGCAAGGATTTTATAACATTAAAGAAAAATGTTACAGTTAACTTCTGGTTTTCCTCTAAAGATGACAAAAATATTCATGCACTAAGGAGCAAAGACACTCAAACAGCTGTCTATAAACATTGCAGCAACTCATATGTTTACAAGCATTTTTCTGCTCACTTCTCACTGAAGCTCATTTAAAAAATACAAAGTAAAACTAAAAAAAATAAATAAATCTATAGACCGATGTTCTGGTCCATACTTTGCTTAAACTCTTAATATCCATTTTTTTTACTCACCTCTGATTTTCGTCACTAAAATTCCGTCGAACTTATCATCATTCTTTACCCCGCAATAGTCGGTCTCACCGAGTTTGTTCTCAGTACTTCGAATGATAGATATATTGACAGAAGGCTTCTTAAAAATGTGGAACAAATGACAACCTAAAAATTGAGAAGTAAAAAAGTATCTTTAAAAATTAAAAAGTAGCCTGTTCGTTACTTTTAGTTTTTAAGTACCAGCCCACAAGATTTTCTTCAATGAATAACCGCTTGCTGGGTGATGCCGTATATATATTTTATTCTCGGATGACTATTATTCTCATCAACTAGAATGCCCTTCTCCCACCTGACCTTTTCCTCCCCACTCAAGCTTCCATTCTAGCTATTGAATTAACCCTTAAAAACTACAAGATTTTTTAGCCAAACATCACGCTGATGCAGTGGACTCAATGGCTCCGTAATTATTCTTTACAAAACTCCTTTTAAAATTGACCCTGGAACACCTCACTATTAATGTCGCTGATATACAAAACATCGGCCACAATCCTCCTTTCACTCTCTGCCATTACCAATTCCACGTCAACTGCTTCCCTTAAACCCAACATATTTTAACAAAACATTCACATTATAAATTATTTAAAATTTCATATTTCTTAAAGACTTTTTTTTTTTAAAAATCAGATTTTTAGAAATATTACCGGGCAAGCGTTTAATGCACACACAGAACAATAATGGTCACAGTAAATTCCATTCAGAAAAAAACATTATTATATTGTTATCTAATTTTTTACGAAATACCAAAACAATTTTTAAATAGCCAATAAAATGATGTTTTAATTATATTTACTTTTTGTATTTCTAACAGTGAACCTAAAGATAAAAAGCTCGACCTCCATGGCTATATCGTAGAAGAAGCTATTTACAAATTTCATAAATTTTATCAGAAGATGTTACACAGTAGGTTTTTTGTCCCGTCATATGTCTTTACATCTGTCATAAGAACATTAAGAGTCATTAAAGAAAAAAAAAACACTTGCTAAATGTTAAGTTTGTCACCATTTGGCGATCCCCTAAACAACGTCAATCCCCAAGAGAAGACTGCCCAAGAAGAGACCGAATAGCAGTGTGTCAGGAAGTAGTCCAGACTGAGCGAGACAGATCGCCACAGCATGTGATTCAAGAATGTGTCTAGACTGTCTTTCGCGATGTTGAAGGAAAGTGTCTAGCATTTTTTTAAAAAAGGCCAAAGTTTTGAAGGAACGTGTTGTGTAGCTAAACAAAAATTACCAAATTGCATACATATCTTGATTATCCCGGAAAAAAAACTCAGTGAGAACCGATAGGTCATTAAAATACAAGTTCTAGAGTATAGAAACATTTAGAAGATATGACACATTCTCGGAATGGCCGTCCTTGACCTCGACAAAATAACTCAAACGAAGTCATTGTAAGCAGTCTCAATTGACTTGGGATTCTCTGGGTTCTCGGGTGAGCCCGCGAGCGTGCTTTTTATCAATTCCCTGAAATTTTTCCAGTCGGCTTTGCCGCAGAGTCAATTTCTCTTGGCAAAGGGTGCCTTCAACAGCTCCATTTCAATTTCTACGAGGATAGGTCTTTGGTCACTACCTACTAACGACAATACTTTCCATTCTGTTTTTGCCTCTTGTTCAGCTGAGACTAAAGCCAAGTCCGGTCGCGATAATGCACTGTTGCCGGTGTGTAATAGTGTTGGGACACTATTTTTATCTTGTAATCTTATTACCCAATAGGCGGGCCACCAAAAGAGGAACTTTTAGGACCCGTTGGAACTATGGCATCGAACTACGATGTGGAGCTTGAGGCTATACACAGGGCCCTGGAAAGTATGCACCAAACACTGAAAGGGTCGGAACTAGTAGGTTTTGACACGGTCTTGTCCTGCGACTCGAGATCAGCTCTCGAGGTTCTGCTGACCGAACAACGTAGAACCCACTTAGTTGATGTTATTTTGGAAGACAAGTGTAAGCTCGAAAGACTTATATTATTTTAGTCTACATTCTTATCATGTCTAATCTTATCAACTACAGACGCTCCTTCTATACAGATGTGCAGGGCCGGTCATAGCCACTACGGGGCCCTATGCGGCTCAGTATGCGAAACAGATAGCGATGGGCTCTGTCTGGGTAGAAATAAGAAATTAATAAGGAAAACAAGAGAAAGTTAAGATAGGCGGGGCCCATAAAAGTGCGGGACTCACTGAGTCCGCACAGGTTGCAGTGGCCTAAGACCGGCCCTGCAGAAGATAATTGCGTCCTACTCATAGTCTTGCATGTTTAGCTTTTCAAATGTTGATAGTGCGCGTTCGTTTTTCTGGTTTGATGAGGGAACCAATTCCACAACCTAATTCCAGATGAGAAGTAATATAAGAATTTGTATGTGTTTGTTCTTGCATTCGAAGTATGAAAAGTGCTTTTATCCCTTTGTCAATTAGATAAAGTGAAAATATAGACCTACAGCTTTTTTTTTTTTTTTACACGTCATAATAAATTGATTAGAAATTTAAAATAACATCCTACTTTTTAGAAACTCATCTTTATGACGTCTATTACTCATTTTTTAAAGAGTATCAGACAGAAAATTGTGAAGAAGACGATCGCTACATCTATGTTGTGACCGGAAGAGGAAATGGCTGCCCCGATGGGATACCAAAGATTAAACCTGAAATTCAAAACATCCTTATCAAGATGAAAATCAGGTAAATGTTGAATTTTACGTGTTACATGGTGACACACTACGCAAAACTTTAACTTTCTTTAAACTGACAACTCTTGTCTTATGTATTACATACACTCGTTCTAGACAGAAGAATATTCCGTCCTGCTCTTATCCATGGTTTATGTCATTAAAAAAAATGTTGCGTTGAAAGAGTGTTGATTTTCCTGGTTTGATCAGGCAATCATTTCTATGCCCGAATTCCACACGTAAAAAACGAGAGTTTGTTTGTGTTTTTACTTGCATGATCCATAGGCAATCGATAAAAAATTTATTATTAACACATTAAAATTGTAAAAAAAAAAATTTTCATGAATGTGCTATTGAGTATTGCCTGACATCTTATGTTCTTTGTTTTGGTACAGGCACAACTGGCTCAATGATGGCGGCTTAGTTATGATTGACTTCTGTGGGCAGCACGAAGAGATGGATCTGATGGAGCTCAGAAAACTGACGCGCATGAACAGGCCAAGAAGAAAAGACAAGAAAAAGAAAGGGAGAAACAGAAACAAGGGAGGGAAACATGACTTGAAATTCTAACTACTAAAAATAGTCACCGAATGCCAACCTTGTATTTTTACGTGTTTCGAAAATCTCTCATGGCAATGCGTCACAAATATGCACAGGTCATAGCGTTAGAAGGAGGATGGAGCGAAGCTATTTTGCCTTATTAATAAAATAAATTCATAAATTAACCTTTTCAATTCCATGTTTTTGTTATTACTTTAAGATAATAGTAAAATAATACAAAGCCTATATTCTTTACAACATGGGCACCTGAAAGTGTGAACACACCTAGCGCCCAGACTCATTCATGTACGCTTGGGAGGTTAATATTGGAAACTACTAGATCTTCATATGTATCTTCATGTGGCCAGCAAATGTTGAGGCGGACGAGATCTCAATGATTTTTTTCATTTTGTAAAGGTTTTTCCCTAAGCATATCGATCAGATATCTGACTGACGCCGCGCAGCTGTTTAGAATTACAGCGCAGCAGATTTTTATAAGGATAATATAATTTCTGTTCTTGGGGGATGTAAGTGTTTGCAGGAAAATGGATGCTGTTAAAATTTGAACACGAGTTTGTTAATTTTTCCACAAGGAACCTCAGAGAGATCATTTCTGTCAATGTGTCAAAGCAACCACGGGGCTAGTTATTTTTAACAGAGGAAATAAAATAAAAGAAATTATAAGAGAAGAGTTCTTAGGTATCCTAGAAATGTAAAACCCAGGAAAGAGAGCAAAAATATTCCAGGGGGAGCGTGATCTGGGATTTCTATAATTTTAGAAGAAAAAACTTGAACGGTTTTTATGTCTCTTAAGTAAAGGCAAGAAAATTACGATATCTGACGCTTGCATTCAGCTTGTCTCAATGGCTGCCCTAAAGAGGGGGTGTTAACATTGATTTCCTCTTACTTTTAGCAGACATTTTCGGTTGCATATCAGTAGCCATTAGGAATACGAGGGGTTGGAGGATTGTGGGTTGTATGAAAATGAAAAAGCTGCTGTTTTTTTTTTTTATTTCGGTGGATTCTACAAAGTAGACATCAATTAAATTTTGAAAAATAATTTCCAAAATTAAAAAAATAATAAAACATACACAGTAGAAAATATTTTGCTTTGAGATTAAAAAGCAACTTAAAGCCAAAATATTAAATATGAATGTCTTTAAAGAAAAAAAAAAGCTCTTGGCAAGTATCAAAGCATGTGAACTTTTTCTTAGACTATGGAATTAATTAATCGTTATTTTTAAAAAAAAAGTTTTAAATAACACTTATTAAACGTTCTTGTTGAAAATCTAAATAACACTATCATATATCCTTTATATGGCAACTTTTAACCAACTACGCAAAAAGACAAGTGTGTTGACAGTATTTGGTCCAAGGGATTACCGGGTCAAATTGATATCATAACCAGCCGAGCTGAAAAATCATTCACCTGGAACTGAGGTAACTGGTATTCACAGAACGGACTTGGCAAAGAATGACATTATCGGATTACGGTGTTTATTAAGTTTCCACCATTGTAGATGGTTAATGGATTCAGGAACTTTCCTATCCATTTTGTGACGCAGTAGTTCATCAAAAGAGCTGTCCTCATTATTTATCTCTGAGTCAGACTTCAAAACTGCCACTCGCTTAATACGCTTTTCATTTGGTCTGATAAGTAGGCGAAGCGTTAGAACCATGGTAAGCACACTTTATCGACATTTTGAGCACTCCCGTCAGTCAAAAATTTAAAACCAAATTGTGCCTGTAATGGTTAGGAAATGTATTATTTATCAGCCGCTATTTTTTGAAAAAATTCTTCTTCTTTTTTTAATTTATTTTTTGACTTCCAATAGTTTGAAAGTGATGAGTCAATTAATCGTTAAAAATTTAATCGTTAAATTTCTTTCAACGATTAATCGAGAAATTAATCGTTAATCTCCACAGCCCTACCTTAGACATGTTTTCTCAAGGCACTCAGCCCACATTCAGTTTAGCTAAGCATGTCAATAAATCAATGACAAACGCTTGCTTTGTGCACCACACACAAACCAACGTTATTGGTAGATAATGTGGCTCTTAAGGTAGACTTGTAGGCGCTCGGCGACTGTGATATGGTGTTTTCATTCAGTATTGCAAGTGAGACAAAGGCGGGACTGGGTAAGAGCCTATTTTTTAATATATATTTTTTTAAAATTATTTTTTTTTAAATTATTTTTTTTTGTACAAAACTTAATTCAGTAGAAAAATTTCATTCGATGAAACTTTTCCGTAATTTAGAGATTTGAGCGATATTTATTTATCTGAATAATTATGTCAATGGTCTTCAGTGTAAAAAAAAAGTGAACCCTATAATTTTCCTGTAAAAGTATTGAAATGATTTTCAAAAATTGATTATGTTTATCACCTCCCCCCCCCCACCTACGTATATTGGACTTAAACTGCTTACCTTCCGAATGTGTTCAAAATGAAGGCTAAGTCATCGAGGAAAAACAGAGCTTGAGGTTAGTCTCCGTGGGGAAAAAAAAACTGAGTTAAAAATAATGATAATGTGTTTATATGCATACAAACTTCATCCTTCTTGATGCGATCAATTTTGGTATATGTCAGCTTCAGCTCTCCCGCCTCTATGAAAGCTTGTGAGTTCAAATTTACGAAACGATGTCTAAGAAACATGACAATATATTTGTCAAGTCAGTAAAGGGTTCAAAAGTCCAGTCGGGAATATCCAAAGTGGAGAATGTCTTCAATTCTTTGGTTCAGACTGATGAAGGGCCATTAAGTGTTAACAATTAGTAAGGTAGTAAGTAGTATCTGCTTTGCCAATTCAAAAGATTTGGAATCATAAAATTTTCCTGTTCCCAAAACTGAAGTTTTGGAACAAACCTAGATATTATTCATTTATTTTTTATTCATTGTAATTGGTAACCTTCATGTTCGAATGAGTTTTGTCAAATTTGGCAAATAAAACTATTGTTATTGTAAAGGGATATGCCATATTTAGTTAATTGTGTAACAAATCATTGTCTCTGCTTCAAGGAATTTCAACACTGAATCAAAGAGAAAATAACATGTATTTAAATTGTGATTTTATTAACTGCTCTTATGGCCTAATGAAGTGATCCATGAAAACTTTTATGAAGATTTTTAGCGAATAAAACATGTAGATTAATGACACAATATACTGAAAATACATTCGCTACAGCTTGTTTTAAACATGCCATAAAGTCAAGAGTTATCTGTAACTTCAGAAAATCTTTTTTGTTTTGGTAAATAACGTTTCACCTTTAGTATATGTTTTCAACATTTAGCCATAATTCAAATATTTAACAAAACACTGTATTGTCTGCATTTTTTCTGTGGCTCAATCTCTTTCATATCTGTTTTAATATACCACTGTAAATAATTATTAACTTTTTGAAATGGAATACTGCATGAAATCCCTTTTGAATAAAATATTTGATGACAAAGTAAAATTTAGATAGAAGTCTATATACAATTTCCCGACACATTGAAAATTACCAAATTTTGCAACCCTCGTTCCGACCTACTTAAAGTAATTCCCCATTTTTACGCATCAAATTTTAACTTTCAATAAACCAATATAGTGATTGGTTATAGCAGTGAAAATTACCTTAGTTCAACTTTCTTTTCTAGGTATTGTAGAAAACATTGTATTCCATGACTGACGTGGGACGTGTTGGTCGAGAGGTAGCGCTCTCGACTGTCATACCGGTGGTCACGGGTTCGAATCCACACGAAGGTGAGGATTTGTTCTCGCGGCCTGAGGAGTCCCCGAGTCACCCAGCTCCGAATGGGTACCTAGCTAGACAATAGTTAGGCGGCTGGGGTAATGCGTGGAACCCCTATAGCAGTGGCCTGTAACCGCTGCATCACTTGCCAACAGATCATCACTCATGGTCTGTGGACGCAATTATCTTCTGCATAGAAGGAGCGTCTGTATATCTAAGATAAGATAAGATAAGACTGTTAACACATAATATTGTTATATTAGTTAGTAGATAAAGAATTCAGATAGGCCTACTATTTTATACATTCATATTTATTTCAATTTTCGTAACAATAAAAATGAATCACAATTTTATTATTTTAAATTAAAACTTGCGAGGACCCATTGACGCTGTTCAGGGACCCCAAATCAATTTAAATTTTTCACGGACCCCCTGAACGGTCCCAGGGACATCTGGGGGTCCGTATGAACCACTTTTGGAACCACTGGATTAATGTACCGTTCAGATTTGAGAACCCCTCTCCTGAGTTAAATAGGAATAATTAAGGTAGTCGGTTCTGCTTAGCGGTACTTTGATAGCTGGCGCATTGATTCCTTGGGCGTGCCATTTAAAAATTCCGTTGCTTTGCTTTGCTGTATTGATTAAAGACATACCATGAATGATATTTTGTCTTCTGTCAATGTGGACCTTAATTAGAGCGTTGTAGAGGGAATACAATCATAGTTCACGGAGAGATAAAGGCGAGACTTTGGGTGTGGTGACTGTGACAGACGTAAATGTTCTATTTAATATCATAAAAAAATGTTATTTTATCTTTGTGTTCACATTATGTTTCATCTATTTAGTGAATGAAATCAAGCAGAAACTATATACACTAACACACTCATACACTTGCACACACATACACACACACACACACACACACACCCACCCACACACACATACTCACACACACACACACACATATATGCAAAGACATAAACAAACACACACACACAAACACACATGCAAAGACATACACAAACACAACACCACACGCATACACACATGCACACAGACACAAAAGCAGACATAAAGACATACACACAAACATAAAGGAAAACATACATATACAGAGACACACTTACACAAGAGTAAAATGATTATTTGTCTATGCGACTTAAATTGTTTATGTTTAGAGGGTGCAAAATAACACACAAATATAACTTCGGAGTAGATGTCTTCCTTTCTGTGATAAAAGACCCTGAGATTGCATATAAAAAATAATTAAAAAAAACAAAAAACGTAACGGTTATTACAAGATCTACGATACGATTGAATGACGTCACAAAATATCTTTGTTGGAAAGGGTCTTTCTCTGAACTATGAAACCTATTTTTCTCTCAAAACTTTGAGCATTAAAAGTAGGAAAAGTGGAGAAAAGGCGTAATATGGGACAGTTGTTCATTGTCACAGAGGCATAGTAGCGCTATACAAATACTTATCTCATCAAAACAGCCTCACTCACAACAGCACACGGATTGCTGCTCATTGTAAATAAAAACTTTCAGGGGCTGCAAAATCTTTCAAAGGGAAGAGTTGAGATTTAACAATTTTACACGTTAGTATGTAGCGCCTCATCTTATCTGTTACAGGCGCTACTACTATACAGAAGAATACAAATTTTTGTTTACAAAAATACAAGCCTCTTGGACAACAAGTATTTACTATAGCCCTCGTAGTTCTTAACGCCGGCCAGGAATCCTACTTAAGCGACAATAATTGCTCCTATAGTTTAACCCGAACTCCATGTTTTCATAATACTGGGCGATATTAACATTATTGCTACTTAGTTTTTTAAAAAAGATTTATCCCCGATACAATTCACTTGTGAAACAGTGGTAAAACTACTTCTTTTCACAACTTGTGAAACGGCATCCTTCTCGTCTCTGATCTACGCAAATTTACATTGCTAAGGGAATGAAAAGAAGCCGTGAGCCTGTTTCCCGTCCGTCTGAATGTAAGTGCAAAAGTTTATTTTTAAATCCTTTATATTTTTTTCGTGGTGTTTGAGCCCTTGCTCAAATGACGAAAAAATTTTGGATCTGTTTTTAACCAAATTCCCGTATGCTGGCGAGCTGAAATTTAGCAGGCAGACTCGTGCCGATGATAAAAATGATGTATCAAAATTTTACATCGATCGAATGCACTGTAATTAAATTAATGAATTTTTAGATTATCTCTTTTTATTTCTATGTAGCATGTTAATTTTTTTGCAAGAGTGTCGTGGTTCGTGTTATATTTAACTACCATTTTTTGAAAATACTGTTCTGTTGCGCTGAGCGGTGCGTATTATATTGACGATACTTTTTAAAAATATATTCCCGACCTGTAAATGTAAATGCTATCAATTGTTAATTTTTCTCGCTGTGCGCACTTTGTTAAACATGTTTTTATAAACTTTAATCAAAATAGTGTTATTTTAAAAAAAATTAATTTAATTTATTTTATTATTAGTTAAACTGGTTGGTGTTTCTATTTCTGTGGTTATTTACATTTTACTTCTTGATACGGATTTCCCGTGACTGTCGGTGATCGCGAATACTCGCGATACGTAAGGATACGTAAGGTTAAGTTCCGATTTCATACTTCTTGTCCCGCTTGTGTGACCAGACGTCCTGCTTTTTTGCTCCGTTTGCGCCCCGTCACGCTGCCCCCCTCCCCTAGAAAATCTGGTCAGCTGACAATATAATCAAATATTGCCCAATGATGTTCTTGGGAATTATCTATTAGAATAACAGGATTAAACAGACTCGTTCTGGGACTTTGGTTACTGTATCGATTACAATAGAGGTTATGTGTCTATGAAATTTATAAGATCAATTCTTGACAAAAGGGATCATTGTCTTCGGTGCTTAATACGTTAAACACCAGAAAAATAAACACCATGATATAGACTATTGTTTTCAATCATTTATATTGTTTGAATTCAGGGCAACCCCGTACTAAATAGTGTTCGGAGAGTATGCAAGGGATCACTAAAAAATTAAGTCAAAGTATTAATTAACTTTATTGAATGCAATGCTTGACATCGCAATTTGAGTAATATAAAACAACGTTTCTTCTTAGCTCAGTTTTTAAGGCATTAATTTTAAAAGTCACAGATAGGATACTGAACCATCAAGTCATGGATTAAGATTATTATGGTGGATGTAGGTATCTTCGTATAGTACGTAGGTAAGAAATCTACATAATTGTCAAATTTTTTAAAAAGCATTTTCTGGATGGAGCCGGTTCAAAAGTGGGCATGGGTTCCAAGCATACACGCACACATGACGTATTTTAATATATCTAGTGGATTGTAGTGGATGGTATATGTCCCAAATGAGTCTGAATTATCCCTAAGAATTCCTTTTTGACCCCAGATGGGGTAATTTACCCATGTTCGACGACCCCTGTCTTACGGATTGCCTATCAGTCAATTGAGTGATTTTAAAAAAATACATTTTAAAAATATTATTTTTAAATATTTTTTTTTTCTAAACAAATAATTTAATAGTGATGATTAATAGTCTATGTTTAATATGTATGTATTAAAATAAAATATAATCAAAAGATTTTTACGACAGTTCGTTTTTTGAAGGCGGGTTATTAAACGTTTTAAAAAAACGGACCGGTTCAAACGGATACCTAAATATAAAAATTATAACATTTTATGTGAATATTATTATACCCCCAAAGTAGCGGATTCTAGCGAATTTTATATGCCCACAATGATTCAGCATTACCACCAAGAGTCCCCCCTTTCACCCGTAAAATAGATAATATACATCAGTTCCCCGACCCCTCGGTGAAACCGCCCGAAAGCAGTAGCAATGTAGTTTTAATTAGTTTATTTTTTTAATGAAAAAAAAAGCAAAACCAAAACAAACAAACAAAAAATTTAAAAAATAAATAAAAAATAAATTAATAAATAACCTCGTGAGCTTTGGAGTGAAAAGTTATGATAATTTGGATATTTTACTAATGTCATAGTATTTTTCCGTCTTCAACTAGCAGGAATGACTTATTTTGAGACGCACAAGCCGACATCCCATTTTCCTGCACAAATGTGGGGTTCGTTCAGTATTCGCCTTATTCCTCTTCCAGCACATACCTAATACTTTTTTTTTTTTTTTTTTAGAAAACATGACATTTGATATCAATGTGGTATTATTAGATCAAATGCTTTGACGTACATATACTTAGAATGAAAACTGTCAGTATAAGATCAAAATCAATTTGAGCAATCGTCCTGTATCTATCTTTATATTTTATCAACAATAAAATGATCCTTGTAATATTAATAGTCAATCTCGCGAGCTGGAAGGTTAAATCAAATCAAAAGGTTTTTGGCATTACCGCGGCATTGTTCGTTAGCTGTTTTGATATGTCTTGGCAACTAAAAAAAAATCAATATTATTTTCTTAAATAAAATAAGCCAAGTCCATACTTAATCTTATAGGGCTTTAGGCTTAGGTCATGTAGGGGCTAATTTCGCTATCACGTAAGTTCAGGGAAAATCAGTTCAAAACGGGAAAAGAATGCACGGGTAGATCTACCTGGTGAAATGGAAAAATTCCTGCCGGTCGTCAAATACGAAGAAGTTTGAGAAGTTCTGTCCATTTATTTAATGTCGTCTCACATAGCTTCTGTCGTGTTACGGTATTACAATGGAGACCTGATTAAAATAATACTTAAATGACTAAATAAGTGATTTAAAAGAAACTTATTCTAAAATGGAAAAATGTGGGTTTGTTTTGTTTGTTTGTTTGTTTGGTGGTTTTTTTTGGTGTTTTTTTTTTTTTTTTGGGGGGGGGGTCTAACTTTTTTGGTGGTGAAAAATCGGCCCTTGTGTGTAAGTTAACAAAGAACTTGTGTGTACAGTTGCATAACATCCATTGCTTGTGTATTTTGCATCATTTTTGTGCATAAGTCTTAACTTCCACGCAGATATCTGACCAACGCCGCGCAGCTTAACGGAACCTTTAACGGAACCTTGCGGTCACTAATGTAACGTAATATTTTTTTTAAAAAAATAATCAACCGACCCTTGAGTCATGCACACCTAAAAACACTCACCCACCCTAAAAACAACAACTTTAAGCTTCCAAAATCTTCAAATTTGTTTTACTTTGTGTTTCCTTGCTCCACAGAATAATTAGGATTTAACACAATACAGAAGGATGATGGGATATTCGGATTACGCTTTTATCATTTCTTGCGTTCTTATGGTAAGGTTTAGTCTCAGCTACACATCTTGGAAAGTTTTTTTTTTATTAAGGCTTCACATCCGTTAGTTCTTCATTTTGATACTACAAATTTACATTTTACATTCCAATGTGTCATAAATATAGACGTTTCTCAGGAAAGTATACAACCTGAATTTTTACACATTTATAATTTATAATGAAATCCATCTTTAATAATCTTTTATTGGTGTATTATGCACATGCATAGACAATAACATAGTTTTACTAACTGCAGGTTTTAAAAATTTGTCATATTTTAATTAATGGCTTTAAAAAATCTTAAACTAAATAAAACATTAAAAATGTGTGGTTCGGTGACTTGGGGGGGGGGTAAGGATGGTCTAACTATTATCTACATAAGATCGTCACTTCACCATGTTTTATTCCACTATAACAGATTCTATACGAGATCTGGAGGAAGTTATCTAGAAAGGTATGGTATTATATTGAACTGTTCTAAAGTACATTAAATTTATATTTTAGAAAATCTGAAACCTTATTTGACAGCCATGCAGGTATCATTTGATGTTTTAAAGGGGACACATTTTTTTTAAAAAATGAAGTTTTCTTTACGATTATTATATGCAGGCTAGAATATAGTATTTAGATTTGGAAAACTTTTCAAGAAGAAGTAAATAAAAATTTGAATTTCAAAAGTTTGATTAAAATACAATTGAAACTCTCATTACGAGCATTTCTCATAACGAGTAAATCGCATAGCGAACAAAAATATTGAGAAGTTGCACCCTTAACGAGCGACATTTGACATTTCGCATTGCGAGTAACGCAGAAAGGGGAATTCCCTTTTACCAGACATATATGTCTTAGGCAGGACTTCCGCACCGATACAATAGTCCGTGTTTAGCCCTAGATCTGTTAGTGTATTGCGTTCGTGTGTGATCACCCGTTTTTACACATTTTTTATTCACATATTTTTTTCTTCTTTTTTTGAAACTTGTATTAAAATGTCTTTGAAAAAAACAAAACAACAACAACAAGACAAACATAAGAGGAAAAAAAAACTTTTGAAATGAAACGTTAAATCATTAAAAAGCAAGTACAAATTGTAAGCGTGGCTAATCTAGCGCACACATACAATCGGTCAATATCAAAGATCTGCACTATTCTCAAGAAAAATAACTAAATTAAGGCGATGCATGCTTCAAAGGCAATGTCAAGAACGTCTACCAAACGGTTCCGTATTCTTGATGATGTTGACGGGTTGCTTCTAACATGGATTAACGAGAAACGATTGCAAGGCGACATTATTAACGAAAACATTTCTGAGAAGGCGAAACTTTTTAGCGCATTTTCGAGAAGTCGAATGCGCTATTGCACCCGTTTTGTCCGTCCGTCCGTCCGTCCGTCTGTCATCACCCTTGATCTCAGCATCCATAAGTCCTAGACCCATGAGGTATATATGTTTTTTGTATATCCTGACCTGCCATTTGTGCATCAACACTCAGTTACTCGATCCGTTAAAAAACCCCGTTAAAACTACCAAAAAATATTTCGAATCGAGAGATAACACTAGCGCAAGGAACGGCCGCCATTGCCGGAAGTCGAATACATAGTTTTTCAAGCATTGAAGAGTGGTGCGAAACCGTGCAAAAGAATTAGTTTTTTTTTTAGTTGACGTCATTAGAATATGTGTAAAAGTTTAGAGAGTTTTACGTCATCATTTGTGGTGACTTGTAGTTAGATTAAAGAGAAAATAAAATTTTTTAAAATGTAAAGAAATGACTTTTAAATAAAAAAAATGTCAGGTATATTCATTACACAAGAAAAAATATAAAAATATGTCTAAAATCTAAACACAATTACTGATAACTACATAATGCTGATATCTAACATAAGTACTGATACATAATACGAAAATGCGCTAACACGTCCTGAATTCCAATAGGGACCAGGCTTAACATGATTTTTTTACAACATTGGACGCATTATCGTATTTTACATTGATTTTTATGGGAAAACATGTTTCGTTTAACGAGTAAAATTCTGGAACGAATTATACTTGCTATGAGAGGTTTCGATGTATATATTATATTATATTATATTATATTATATTATATATATTTTGGATATATATATATATAACACGTTTGTCTATTTAGTTATTCATTTTATCATTGTATCTTTATACTTTAGATCTTATTTCGTAAGCAGTTATTTTCTTGCTCGAGATAAAATATATTAACTTCAGAATAACCGATTTAGTTTATTGTAAATGATATTTTTTTACAGAATGATGAAAGCAAATCTAAAAATAAAGCTGCTGTCACTAAATCGTATTCCAATGGGAATTCTACGAGAGATATGCACAATTGTAATGCACAGGATGCAGTGCATGTGGATGCAGTCCGCAATAGCCCCCCTAGAACAAAAACTACTGATGTTCAACCCTCTGCCCGAGATGTTAGCTGTCGAGACGACCACGAAACAACGGTCAATCCTGTATCCATTTATTCTTGCCACACAACTACAGCTAATTATTTCCATTTACGAACTTTTATGTTTTCATCTAGAGATAAACCAGCCCATATTTATATCATTCGAGACCAAACTCTCGTACCAGCATCTCTAAATATCATTCGAAATGGAAGTAAGGATTCTGCCGTAAAGGAAGTTACTTCTGCGATTAAAGTTAAAATAAAAAACACTTATGTACGGGCAAACATTTATATTGATCCTACAAGCTATAACGCATTTGCGGTGTCGGAATCATTTAACCCTACTGAAAATGCAACAGAAATATGTGCAGTGCCGGCGAACGTGTATGTCATTCGAAAGAAAACCAAACACGATGCAGTAAGAAAATGTAATGTTGTTACACAAGCTGATTCAAAACAGACGATTGTGTGCAGGGATAAAATTAAAGATAAACGCATTCCGTGTCTAGTATCTGTTTTAAAGTTACTGGAAATACATATAAATCCTCAAAAGGAATCTACTATAAATAGCAGTGAATTCCAACCATCTATTTCAGATCATATTTCTGCACCTAAAAAAGTTGAATCGCCGATTAAAGTCTACGTCATCAAAAGGAAAACTGACGAAAACGTCTCAAAACCGACTAGTATTCTTATCTTTCAAAAGCAGTCTAAACGTTTTTCAACTAAAACTGCTCCTGTAAAAAACCTTATTCCTGTATCAACCCCTATTTCTGTTATTGTACCAAATAAAAATGCTCATGTACCAACCCCACATCCTGTTACTGTACCAGCCCCTATTCCTGTTACTGTACCAACTAAAAATACTAATGTACCAGCCCCTATTCCTGCTACTGTACCAACTAAAAATGTTACTGTACCAACTAAAAATGTTACTGTACCAAATAAAAATGATCCTGTAACAACCCCAAAGCCTGTTACTGTGCCAGCCCCTATTCCTGTTACTGTACCAAATAAAAATGCTCCTGTAACAACCCCAAAGCCTGTTACTGTACCAACCCCTATTCATGTTACTGTACCAACCCCTATTCCTGTTACTGTACTAACCCCTATTCATGTTACTGTACCAACTCCTATTCCTGTACCAACCCCTAATCATGTTACTGTACCAACCCATATTCCTGTCACTGTACCAACCCCTATTCATGTTACTGTACCAACTCCTATTCCTGTACCAACCCCTAATCCTGTTACTGTACCAACACCTATTCCTGTTACTGTAATAACTAAAAATGTTACTGTACCAACCCCTATTCCTGTTACTGTACGAACCCCTATTCCTGTTACTGTACCAACCCCTATTCCTGTTACTGTACCAACCCCTATTCCTGTTACTGTACCAACCCCTATTCCTGTTACTGTACCAACCCCTTTACCCGTTACTGTAACAAATAAAAATGCTCCTGTACCAAACATTTCCCGTAATACTATAAAGGCTGAAAATATAGATAAATCGCTGCCCGTATCTGCTTCTGGTAATAAGGAGAAAACGGATAATGCTAAAAAGCCAGTGACTACATCTTTCATTAAAGAAAATAATAGAAATCCCTTTGATCATGACACAAAACCTGCTCATGTTTCTGTCCTAGAAGCTCCAACTCCAGTTTTTGAAAAAACTGTTTCGTCACCCAACAGTGGTTCATTTTCTGATACCAAAACAACAGAAGTCATATCCACACCAACAAAAGCAAGAAAGTCACGCTCAAGGGCTGCTAGAAAACTAAACAAACTATTGAAATTAGCTGCTGCTAAGCAAAATGAGTTATCTGAAAGGATTGCGGCCTGTGAAGAAACGCCGAACAGGAGCCGATCAGCAACTCCGTACCCAAGCGTAGGCCGAAGACCCCATTCACAACTAAAAAATCGTTTGATATCATTCAGGTCAGTAGGTTTTTGTTTATAAAATCTTATTTATTTATTTAAATCGTTTGAAAAATGTGTTTCTATCTATTTTCTAAAAAGTTTTTTTTTCTGAGGAAGTCTTTCTTAAATTTCGAGTGTCGAAACATTTTCAACTTAAAAGCTTAATAAAATATTAACCCTTTAGCAAATTTTTTAAATAATTGATTGCAATCAAATCCTTATAAGATGTGAAAGCTGTAAAAGTATTCACTTTTAGTAAATAAGCACGCAAAAAAAAGAAAAAAGAGATAGATAGTCTAGTGAATTTGGAGGGGGTATAGAAAAAATACCTCGAAGCGAACAATGTTAATGGAAGCTACAAACTTTAAAGTGTTTTATCATTTACCATTAAAAGCCACTAGAATGTGGGTCGTCAGGTAAGGCCTTCGGGATATTTGGCAGGCGACTTAAAACAACAAAACTATGTTTCGGGAAAATAAGCTAAAAGAAATTAAAGGGTTGTAATAGATCAGGTTTACCCCTGTTCACAATTTACCTTGGGCTATTCTGGTCTTAATTATCCCCTTAGGGGAAGACTATCTGGGCAGTTTGTACAAGTGTAACTTGGGTTGTTGTCTTCCCTAAGGGGATATTTAAGATTAAGGATGGCTTTAACTTGCGCTAGCCGGATTTCACTTCATAAATTTGTCCGAATCGAACTCCGGCCGAATTTTAAATATTTGAACCCGGTACACCCCTAGTTGCGATATTAAATAGATTGCAGACTCACACTAAATACATATTTAAGTGTCAAAAGGATATTTGAAAATGTTTGTTTTCAATTAGAAAATACGGCTATTGGGGGGTGGAGGTGTGTCTAAGCTTTATGAAATAATATTGGAAAGGGAGCGCGGTCTAGGTTTTTGTGACAGTTTGACAAGGGGGGAGGGGGGTAAAAAATCGTCAAAAAATTGCGTGACGTCATTTATGGACACGCCCCCCCCCCAAGAACATTCTTTGGGATGATAAGACGCAGCGTCACAGAAGGCAAACCGGAAAAATATGACCACGGACGTAGGGGAGGGCAACCCCCACTTTTATGTGTTATGGAGATCAACATATTATTCTGTATTTAGGTAGATACAAAAGGGAAAGGGGCTATGACCAAATTGGTGCCATGTTCTGGCTATACCATGGAACAAGGCGACTATAATGGGATGTCATCCTCTAGCCTCATGTGTTCCACCTTACTCCGTAATAGCCCCTCTCAGTGCTATCACACCTTCCATCGCGAACACTGCATTTTTTAATAGTCAACCATTTTCTGTTAACTTTGATGAACATTTAGTTGGTAACAAACAGATTAACACATGAATGAAAAAAAAGGAATCTATCGAATACATTTAGCTACATCAAGTTGATATCAATGTTTCAAGGATGGCAGAAGTGGATACGAGAAAAAAATTCGGATTGTGGCTAAAAGTCGATTTCCGAGGGAAATGGCTTCAGGGCTGGGCATCAGGAAGCACGCCCAGAAAAAAGTACCGAAACATTCCGAGACTGAGCAAAAGCGACCTATGGTGAGGACTTAGACGAAGCAATTAGACGCTCATAACTAGAATGAGAACTGAACATTGTCCCACACTGAGCTACCTGTACAAGTCTAACACTAGAAGGGAACTGGCCTGTCGTCTGTGTGACCACCCGGAGGAGACGGTGGCCCACGTACTAGCAGAGTGCCCCGAGCTGTGTGACCACCCGGAGGAGACGGTGGTCCACGTACTAGCAGAGTGGCCCGAGCTTCGCGGGGACTTGGAAGAAGTCTTGGAACCTGCGGAGAGGTATCTCTATGGCGTTGCCCGCTTGATGATGGCTCGCATGCGATAAAATGAACCGGGTCCTAGGAGCCTAACTGCTCGACCTAAAAGAGAATGTAGATCTAAAAGTTGATATCAACAATACATCAAATAAATTGACATTTTTAATTTTTATTGATACATCATTTCTAATTCCTTTATTTTTGTTTTAACAGTGAACCCAAGGATAAAAAACTTGATTTGCACGGTTTTACGGTCCAAGCATCGCAATTAAAGTTTATCGATTTCTATGTTAAGCTGAAGAAAAGTAGGTGTTGTCACTATTGCTAATAAATGAAATGCTAAACCCTTTTCCACTTTTTATTGTACAAAATTATTTGAAATTAAAGTCCTCTTACATTAAAAAACAAATACAATAATATTATAAGGTATGAAATAATAATAAAAACAGTAGAGATGAATTGTCGCACAGAGTAAGGTAAATTTACTTTCATATCACTATTTAAACTTTAAGTTTAACAGAAAACAAAGTAGATGCTAGAGTAAAGTTAATTCCTCTTGACATTTAATGGCTTAATTAACCTTTTTTTAAAGCTTTGATTTTATGACAAGGATTTTATTTTATTTAAAACAGTTTATAACAAAGAAATTAAAAAAAACAAAAAAACAACATCGTGTACATTCCCTTTTAGAATAATTAAACTCACACAAAGGCATAAATAAATAAACAAATATGCTTATAACATTAAAATATTTACCTTTTAGTTTATGAGTCAAACAATTTCAAAGAGGAGGATCGTTATATCTACGTGGTCACAGGAAGAGGCAATCGCTGCAGAGATGGTAAACCCAAGATAAAGCCTGCAGTGCAAAGACTTCTGAACGGAATGAAAATAAGGTAAGCATTTAACGTATATCCTCTAAAGCGTGATAATTACTCCAAAATATTTCATACCAATTTATTTCTTTACTAACAGTTAGGACGAAGCTTTCATAACCAACTTGTGGTGGGGATGGTATTACTTGCTGGTAAGACTGTGGGTGTGGTGGGGATGGTATTACTTGCTGGTAAGACTGTGGGTGTGGTGGGGATGGTATTACTTGCTGGTTAGACTGTGGCTGTGATGGGGATGTTATTACTTGCTGGTAAGACTGTGGCTGTGATGGGGATGGTATTACTTGCTGGTAAGCCTTTGGCTGTGATGGGGATGGTATTACTTGCTGGTAAGACTGTAGGTGTGGTGGGGATGGTATTACTTGCTGGTAAGACTGTAGGTGTGGTGGGGATGGTATTACTTGCTGGTAAGACAGTGGGTGTGGTGGGGATGGTATTACTTGCTGGTAAGACAGTGGGTGTGGTGGGGATGGTATTACTTGCTGGTAAGACAGTGGGTGTGGTGGGGATGGTATTACTTGCTGGTAAGACTGTGGGTGTGGTGGGGATGGTATTACTTGCTGGTAAGACTGTGGGTGTGGTGGGGATGGTATTACTTGCTGGTAAGACTGTGGGTGTGGTGGGGATGGTATTACTTGCTGGTAAGACTGTGGGTGTG
>MUZC01000134.1:680157-690870 GCA_002072015.1 Radix auricularia
TGGTGGTATTACTTGCTGGTAAGACTGTGGGTGTGGTGGGGATGGTATTACTTGCTGGTAAGACTGTGGGTGTGGTGGGGATGGTATTACTTGCTGGTAAGACTGTGGGTGTGGTGGGGATGGTAGTACTTGCTGGTAAGACTGTGGGTGTGTTGGGGATGGTATTACCTGCTGGTAAGACTGTGGGTGTGGTGGGGATGGTATTACTTGCTGGTAAGACTGTGGGTGTGGTGGGGATGGTATTACTTGCTGGTAAGACTGTGGGTGTGGTGGGGATGGTATTACTCGCTGGTAAGACTGTGGGTGTGTTGGGGATGGTATTACTTGCTGGTAAGACTGTGGGTGTGTTGGGGATGGTATTACTTGCTGGTAAGACTGTGGGAGTGGTGGGGATGGTATTACTTGCTGGTAATACTGTTGGTATGATGGGGATGGTATTACTTGCTGGTATGACTGTGGGTGTGTTTGGGATTGTATTACTTGCTGGTAAGACTGTGGCTGTGATGGGGATGGGATAACTTGCTGGTAAGACTGTGGGTGTGGTGGAGATGGTATTACTTGCTGGTAAGACTGTGTGTGTGGTGGGGATGGTATTACTTGCTGGTAAGACTGTGGGAGTGGTGGGGATGGTATTAATTGCTGGTAAGACTGTGGCTGTGATGGGGATGGTATCACTTGCTGGTAAGACTGTGGCTGTGATGGGGATGGTATCACTTGCTGGTAAGACTGTGGGTGTGGTGGGGATGGTATTACTTGCTGGTAAGACTGTGGGAGTGGTGGCCGCACTGATTATTTCAGCCACTAATATAAGGGGGAAAAATAACTGATAGTTTAAGCAAAATCTTTAGTAATCGCTTTTCAAAACATTACAGTTAGAGTTTCTAAATGGCTCATAATTAGTTATCTTCCTCACACTTCTTGTCATCAGACACATGGCAGCGTTTTCTTTTAGAGTGCTTGACAACATATTGCTTAGAATAAAAAGTCTCTGAGACCGTGGCCTGAATCAGTAAGCTAGGCCCCTATGTTAACTTTCGTGGTGGAGTTGAGCTTTTCATACAAATAGGTCTCTCACCATAAAAAAAAAATTATATAAATCCGGACACGATCCAGTGGCATACTTGTGCGCGAGCGCACAGATATCTGAACAACGTCGCGCTGCTCTTTAAAGTAACCGCGAAGCAAATTGTTTTAAATATTGCACAAAAATTGGATGCCGAACAACTTTGCACATTGCTTTTTTTTGGGTTGATACTTTGGACTCGGACCAACTAACCTTAGAATATTTAGATGTAACATTGAAGGGCACTTCTCATACATTGTGCTAACCTGTCAGTCTATCCATTCAAATTCAACCCTTTAAACTCCTCATCGAGGTTAGAATTGAAATTAAAAAAGAATGTGTCCAGAATTTGAGGCACATGTATTGCCATTTTCACTTGAAAACGGAAGTGTACAGAAAAATGTTAAAGGCACCTCATGTGTTGAGGAGTTTATGGTGTAGATTTTCAATGACTCTTTCCTCCTGACACATCAAACATGGGGGGCCCACTGGGCATATTATGTGTCATGAATACTTTCATCCCCTCAATGACACAGAAATTATATATTTGCTGGGAGCAGTGGCGTAGCTAGGGGGATTCAGATTTGAAAATCCCCCGGGCTCCCACTTGAGTGGGGCCCCAAAAGGAGTGTCTGAAAAGATTTTTTTTTACATTAAATATTATTTATTACGCTGTCGTTCATAATGGTGGGGCCTCCAAAGAGGCCGAGTCCCCTCGGGCCCCAAAATCCCTAGCTACGCCAATGGCTTGGAGGGAGATTTATAAAACAATATAAATAACTGATGCTTCAATACTTCAAGAGAAGTTTATTTTTTAAATGTAAAACATACCTTGCTGGTAATTTCTAATAACTAGGTCATGTGGATATAATGAAGCGTTAAAAAACATAAGGAGCCACTGATTAAATTCACGCGAGCCCCAACTATTAGGCCTGTGGGCCCCAACGATTAGGCCTGTGGGCCCCAACTATTAGGCCTGTGGGCCGCAACTATTAGGCCTGTGGGCCCACTATTAGGCCTGTGGGCCCCAACTATTAGGCCTGTGGGCCCCAACTATTAGGCATGTGGGCCCCAACTATTAGGCATGTGGGCCCCAACTATTAGGCCTGTGGGCCCCAACTATTAGGCATGTGGGCCCCAACTATTAGGCCTGTGGGCCGCAACTATTAGGCCTGTGGGCCGCAACTATTATAGGCCTGTGGGCCGTCAGTGGCCAGCGACCGGTGAGCTTGAAACGCGTGCTTTAATTGGATATACTCTATGTTGTTGTATTTGTTTTTTGGCAGATACAAGTTTCTCAACGCTGGAGGTTTAGTCATGATAGACTTCTGTGATGAGGACCAATAGTCTGGCATTAAACAAGGAAGGAAGTGGACAAGGAGAAAGGGGCCGTCCACAAAGTACGTCACGCTCCAGGGGAGGGGAGATAAGAAAGTGTGACAGGGGGGAGGGGGTGTAAGAAAGTGTGACATGGCGGAGGGGGTGTAAGAAAGTGTGACAGGGGGTGTAAGAAAGTGTAACTTTTATATAAAAATTTAATTATTTTGTTATAAAAATTTACTTTTGTTCGAAAGTGTGACGTACATTAGGGTGGGGGTGGGGTTTCCAAGATTTTTGACAGGGGGGGGGAAGTTAAAAATGCTGAAAAATAAAGATACAGGTAGCTGCACTGATCCCTCCCCGAATGAGGGCTCCTAGGTCTTAATTTGGTTTTCAAAGCAGCATCAACTCGATTAATAAAGATCTCCCTAAAATACATTATTATTTGATGAAAAACCAATAAACATAAATTTTTATATGTGTTACTTAAATTTTTTCTTACCAGGAGGTTTATCGATAAATGATGTCATAAAAGATAATTAAAAGAAATGTGTGTACACTTGCTTTGTTTGTATTGGCTGTTAGGAAGATCCCATTTCCCAATCACAATTTCTTTTTTTAATTTAAATGCATTAAGACGTTTTTAAATTAAAAAAAAAAAAATACCGTTATGGCTTCTAGTATGAGAATATGTTGATGGCTTTTAATCATTGGAGTTATTTTTTTTTTTTTTAAAAATTAAACAATTTTGAGCAATCAATCATATTATTTTTATAGGATATTGTGATATTTTTAGTCCATATTGATTTCCAGAAGCTGTGGAAAGGTAGATAACCCAGATAACATTAAATATTATGGAAGTATTCATTTTAGTTTAGATGCTTTAATGAATGTTTTTCATGTTAGGCCCACGGACTCCATTCATCCTTAGGCAGCTTCCATTGATTCACAGGTGTTTGTCTTGCATAGGCTCAGGTCTGTCTTCTATTGGAGACTTCCACCAGTGGGAATAAACTAGTTCATACTAAATCTTACTGGAAGAACACAAACCCATGCATGCCTTCCATTATTCACTTGAAAAGTTTACGTTTAAGTAATTCCATTTAAAAAAGACATTAATAATTAAGAAATGCAAACAAAAAATATATTTCTCCATTGTATTTGTTGAAATAAATCATTATTATTTTTTTAAAAACAATATGTGTATAAGTATAAGGAAAAATATATTTAAAAATGTACGTTAATAAGGCACTTCAATAATTGGTATACCGGGATAAATTAAGGTTCAAAGAGAATGTAGAAGCATAATTAAAATGGAATCATATTAAAAAAAATAATCAAGAATATATTACAATATATTTGACAATAAAAAATTCAGGATAAATGAAAGAAAACAATGTTTTGGATTTTCTCGAAAAGGAATAGCTCAAATTCTACTATATAATTTTAGATTATATTGTAACTGAAATCTTTATACATCATTATGTACGTTTACAATTCAATGATAAAGATATTTTTAGCATAGCAGCTATGAGAAATAAACTGCATGAGTATGCGACATAAAATAAAAGTAATCACATGATGTGTAATGTATTCTAAGGTCATGAAAGGATTTAATGGCAATCAGGCAAATTTTCTATTTGAATATAAAAACAGAAATTTATCACAAGGAGATGTTGTATAGTAGAAAACGGGTGAGAAATTTAATGGCTAAAACTGAGAAATAAAATCAACCTTAAAAAAGACTAGATCCAAAAGTGATGGACTCTGACAAAGTATTATCTCAATTACTGACTGCTGATGTCTCCTTAAAAAAATGCCATATAGCTAAGATCATGGCCAACAGTGGAACAAATGATATTATAGTCTCAAATATTACAGGGAGAGTACTCAGGATGTTTGAGAGCAGACTCACAGGATGTATACTTTTTAATATTAAAGTTTAAAAACTTTAGGGATATGATACAGAATCATAAAAACATGAACACAATTAAATAAGCCAAATATATTTCAGTACCTGGTGCATACATAGGAAAAACAATCGCACAGCGTTTAAGGAATTAAAAAATACCACAATGCTGGTATAGAGATAAATAACTCAAAGAAATAATAATACTTGTAAACCTCAGTTGAACTGTAAATACCCAGCAGCTGCCATGTATAACTTATAACCCAATGAATTAACCTGGCTGCTGCATATAATAATATTGGTAACTATTGAGCAAAAAACTATAAGGCAAACACAGTGGTGTAATAAGTTGAAAACCTGCTCAATATTCAGGAAAGAAATACAACCCAAAAGACATACGATCTATAAAGTTAAGGTATTAGATAATCTGTTCAAGAAAATAACAATGTTACATATGAGCAAAAACAGCAAATACATGAACGATATAAAAGGTTTACACAAAGGACATAAATGGTTACTGGTGTCATCAGATCATCCCTTGTCATTTAAAAAATATATAAACACAGCTTAAATTTAAATAATTAAGGTTAAAATAAACACTTGAGTGAGGATTAAAAAGAACAACAACAGAATGTACAAATATTTTGAGTTTTAAGATAAACATAACAACTCGGTTGTTATTAACAAGTTTTTCAGATCTTATTCTAAAAGCTTCACAGCTGAGTTTTATTTCAAAATGATTTTGGCAGTTAAAATCATAAAATTTAATTACTAATAAGAAAGAGCTTTACTTTTAACAGCGAATAAATTATTTACTTTGTGAAACAGCTCTTATTTTTTCAGTATATTCATTCATTTAGTATAGGGAATGTATTTACAGCGTAGGTGTTAAAAGGTGACTGATGCATGTATCATTGCAGATTTGTTACAGTGTCATGTGTTAAACAATATCAACATTTACTCTGCATGTCTCCCTGTTTCTGCTTGGGTTGTTAACAAAAATTTAGAGCCCAAACCCGCCTTCCCCCCCAAAATAAAAATTTGAGTGTGGACATTGATAATGTCTTGAAAATAATTTTCGTAAGCAGTATTTAACCAGATAAAATTTCACAAAATGCAAAATTTTTATTTTAACTTATATTTTTTAAATTCTTTATGGAAAAAAAAACACAATATTTGCTCAAAAGTATACTTAGAGTGTTCCTAAAATTTCTATGCGACAGCAGCCAGCTCTTTGCCTTTGTGTAAATGCATTGTGTATATATCATATGCATGATATAAGTACATTATGCATTAGTGGGAGACATGAAATTAGCATTGGCTGATGTGGGAAGGCTGTTTTATTAGTAATCTGTTCATTTTATCATTATGAACAGTCTAGTCGTGTTGTTTTATGAAAATATTTAAATAAGTTTTGAGAGATCAAACTAGAAACATGAAGCTGTGCAATCTCAAAGCAAACATTAATTAAAATTTAAAGGAATATAAAATTGATATTTTTTGTACACATTTAGAAATCAAAAGATCTCAAAATAGGCCAGCACACTTTCCTTTGATTTGAGATAAGAAGACATTATCTTCTGCTTGACAGGTCAATTTTCACCATACCTGGATTGGCCCAAGTGTACCTATTAGTTAAAAAAACAAAACAGTTATCCCGATTACAAAAGTGTACAGATACTTGCTTCAATGATAACTTCTCATCATTTACGCTGTTAATAGTTTTCATAAAATATGAAGCTTGTGACATTTGCTTGGCATATTTTCTTAAAATTATGTTTAACTGTCCCATAAAAAAATCTTACAAGATAATATATGTTATTTGCCATAGATCCAGAGCAAGACACAGTTAGTTCAGTTACATCATAATAGTTGGTCACTTTTGATACATATTAGTTTTTAATTTTTAAAAAAGAATAAAAACCTATGAATTACAAACAATCATAAGACAAGAGATTTCCATAATGAAATCTGTTTTGATCTCAGACAAAATATTCAAAGTATTGTAACATTATCATCTATCTATATGTATATATAATACGCCTCAGAAAGGAAAGCGCAAGCATTGGAGTGTGCCCATGGCAGTCAAGCGAGTGGTAGCTCAACCAAGGTGCAAATGTCTGGAGACCAACATGAGCAGGCAAGGGAAAAAAGGGTTTGACATGTTGAACCACGTTCAATGGCTTTGTTCTGATTCTGTGGTGTATGCTACCCTGCGGGTCATCGAGTCTTACAAAATGTATCTATAATCTTATAAAATAAAAATAGTTGAACACTCCCAAACATTTTATTATACTTTTTATTAAGTTATTTAAAGAAGACTCCCTGAAACAACATAATTTCAACAGGCTAATCTCTCAAAAATTAAATAACTTTTTTAAAAAATGAATTGAAAACAGTGAAATTAACTAGTAAAACAATTCTAATTGAACACAAGAAAAAGATAAGCCATAATAATTAATAATATATTTTTTACTAGCAACAAAGCCCTTACAAGACGAGAGTAAGTGATGTGTGACCTGTGAAGTTCATGGTAGGACATCACAACATCCACATCAAATTACTCCAAAATAAAAATGAAACGTCACCAGTCGTCGTTTCAACCAGAGGCTTTGTCCAGAGACCCTACTTTCCCCCAAAACCGCAGTCTGTCCAAGGACCCACCCTCCACTGCGGTATGTCCTGAGACCCTACCTCCCTTCCACCTCGGTCTGTCCAGAAACCTTACCTCCCCTCCATCACGGTTTGTCGTGAAACCCGCTGTCTTGACCGGCTATAAATGTGTATCATTTCAAAAATACTATACATTATAGTTATAATAAATAACTAGTCAAATCAAAGTTTTTGACTATAAATCCCAATGCACACAGCTCAAAATAAAGTCTAGGAAAACATACTGCACCAAATATAACTGGTTTTGAACGTCCGCGTATATTTGTTCAATATGGAAATGAGATTTAATTTTTCTCCGCTACTGATTGGCTGTAGGAGTCTGTAGCAGTTTGAGGGACCAATAGCTATCAAGGACCACACAGACAACTGCCTTTTATTTTATACAATAACTTACTTGTATCTATTTTTATCCAGATAGCTTTGAACAGTTGGTTTGATTTTAGGGATGCCATCTGGGCTATGCTTTCCTCTGCCAGTTATTACAAAAATAAATGGATCTTGTTTTTGTTGGCTATATTCTAAACAGTAGAAGGTAAATTTGTTGTCATATAATATATTAAGTAAAATACCTACAAAAATAATACATATTCTTTTTAAAAAATCTGCATTCAGACAATTTTATTTTCAGATTTCATTGAAAAGGGCTCTAAAAGTAAAATAGCTTATTACCTTAAATATCAATAAATGGAATACAATACTGAAACTCATTGATAGATACGCTCTACTTCTCTAACTGTTTTTCTTACCGTAATCCTTTTCTTGAATGAATTTTGTAAATGCCTGCATGGCATCATTTACTGACATGTTGTGAAGATCTAATTTCCTGCCAGCTCTAAAATATGTTCAAATAAAGAAGAAAATAATCTGTTTCAGAAAAAAAGGTCACTTTGAACAATTGATAATAATACAATTTATTGTAATTATTTGTGTTTATTGTTTATGAAAGCTGAAAAACACAACCATGTATTACAACTTAAAAATTTAATTTTAACTTGAAAACAACCAGCAATAATTGCTTATAATGTTAAGGTAACAAGGATAAATATTTGATCTTAAAAAACCTGTAACTAACTGATTTACATACACATTTCCTTTTCTTCTTTGCCATGGCAGCCCTCGCTCTACATCAGTATCATGTCTTTTATACTGAAATGATAACACTAATAATGAGCAATCTGCATACCATACACAGAATACTTTAATTTCAAAAATTACCTTTAAATATGGAATTAATTTCAATATTATTGCTAAAAAAAGAGAAAATAGTCATATCTTCCATTTATTTTATTATAAAATTTAAGTGAATGTTATTGGACAGAACTGAAATGAATCATATTTAAATACTGTGTTATTAACAAATTTGGTCACATAAATTTCTTGTAACTAAAAAATTCAAAATGTAACAAAGTATGAAATAATGCAGGAAAAAAACTAATTGCAAAAAATAAATAAAACATAATGTTTACTTACTGGTACATTTTGTCTCCTTTTACAATAACAACAACATATCTGAAAAGGAGGACTCAACGTTTTTAAATGGTAAGCATTATTAATAAATTTATTTACAATTTTATTTTTATTTCAATTGTGATGAGTATGTAGTGTTTGAAAATAATATTTTTGTCTGAGAATGTAGCTGGTTGGCCAGATTATTTAGAACATGCTTTTTCTGAAAGGTGATAAAAAACACTGTCCAATTAGTGGTGTTTGTTTTGCTTTACTTTAAAAGTAGTCCTAAGTAGGATAAAAGTACATGACTGTTAATAGTTTTAAAAAAATAATATAAGTTTAGAAGAAAAAGACTAAAAAATTTCAATTGTTGATAGTAAAAAAAATATATTATACAATAGTTAAAAAGTAAAATTATAGAATGATAAACATATTAAATTTATTTTAGATTGTGAATATTATTTTAAAAGTAATTATATTATGGTATATAAATGATAGACTTGTTTAAGCTAACCTATCAATTGTCACAAATGTGAAATTCTATTGATTGGTCATCATAGTCATTATAATTTGAACTTGCTTTTTCTGAATTTGCCATTTTGAAGTATTGTAATTTTATTATAATTTTTTAGTGTTTTATAGATCTAATTTTAAATAAGAGGATATCAAATCTAAAAATTTACATGTTTTAATTTTACTTATTTATCATAATTTACCAAGTAAATAATAAAACACACTTTATTTATAAAATTATTTAACTCTTTTAACATGCCAATTTGAGGCCTTTTAAAAATATTTTATACATACGCAAGCAAAAACACCAATTAAAAGAAGTGCAAGAAGTATTCCAATGATGACATAGAGCCATGTATCAGCCATTTCTTCAGACTTAATGTCCTCTAATTGTTGTCTTCGTTGACTCAGGAGACTTTGTCATGGATGTACACACTAAAACTGAAATAAATAGATGAAGGCAAATCTATATTAATAACTTGACTCATCATGACTAGATTTGTTAGAACAAGGTATTTATATGTTGATATAATTTTTTTCAAATGAATAAACTATAAGAAATGAACATAATATCTGTACTGTAATAGAGCCTTGTTGAATAATAATAAAGTAATGAGATGTTTTCATATACCAATTTATTTAATTCTGCCTGAATTTCTGGCCTTTTCATTAAAATTGTAATCATTTTTTAAAGTTAATTTTTCTTACTCTTAAACTTATAGACTATAGAATACTATAGACATAGACTATAGGACATAGACTATAGATCTTAGAATATAGTATATAGAGTATAGTATAGACTATAACTATAATAAAATACGGCTAATGTTTATTACTCTGAACTATAATGTACTTATACTGACATTATACTGATTATAAATTATACTGTATAATTGTATACTGTATAGTCTATAGTCTGATATACTATAGACAGTCTATAGTGACTATAGTTTAGTATAAGTATAAGTATAGTCTAATACTTCACTTATAAAAAAATATAATTATAACTTAATTAAAGTATTAAAAGTTCTTTAAGTCAAATTAAGTGCAAACCTTGGCTCAACTTTTAGTGAAGTTTCAGTGAATGTTATTATTTATATTATTATTACCCCAATTTCTAATTCATAATCTCCCAATTTGTAATTTAGTTAAACTTACTTTTACTTTGCTAATATAATAATATAATGTAATGGGTTTTCCCGATTTGTAAAAAAAATGAAACAATTTCAATTTGAAGACTGTATTTCTGTTTGAATATGCACATTGTTCTTGTTTGTATTTGTAAAATAGTATTAAAATTGTTACATTTTAATTTTCATTTCACCCTCTATCTCCTACGACGGCTATTTTTACAAAGCTCAAAGTTGCTTTGTTTAGATCAAGTAATTTGTTTCGCTAGTCTTTTAAATTACTCCTTTAAAAAAAAAAAAAAAAAAAATTGACAGCATGAAATTGTTTAAATCTTTTAAAAATCTAGTTTTTTCGAAGTGTGAAATTTAAAATTGATTAAATAATTTAAATTGTACAAAATAAAATTAAATATATTAGACATTTAAAAAAAAATATTTTGGTTAAAAAAAAAAATAATTTAAATTTGATTAAATTAGATCTCATTATTAATTCTATTCAGAAAAAAAATCAATAAATAGAGATTTTTTAAAAAAAGATGTTTAAAAACCACGTTTTAACAAGTGGAGTTCAAAAGAAGAAAATAAATTAAAACTTCTAAGTTCAAGTACTTTAATTTAATAAGACTAAAAAAGGGGCCGTCCATAAATGACGTCAC
>MUZC01000134.1:693119-721821 GCA_002072015.1 Radix auricularia
CTTATTTTGAAAAAGTTTTTTTTTTTTTTTTAAAAGGGGGGGGTCAAAGTTTTGTGACGTACTTTTGGAGGGGGGGTCTACGATTTTGTGACGACGCGTGACGTAGGGGGGGGAGGGGGTCAAAAATCGGCAAAAATTGCGTGACGTCATTTATGGACGGCCCCAAAGTGGTAATTATGAGATTTCACATTTGCAGTTCACTCATTCTCTCACTTATGAACTTATTGATCTTTCTTTTGCCTTCTAAATTAAAAATATTTAATTTTTCAAAAATACCAAACAACTATCTTTGTGTTGTATTTCTAAACTAGAATGTAATTTTGAAGCACACATGAATGCAGTGGGACAGTGTTGCCTGGCTTTCCACCTCGCTCTTTTTTTCAACTGATTCTGCCCTGATTTGCTTCTCTGCTCTTAGTGATCCTTCTTTCACTATAGCCCGCCATGTGGAAATATCTTCTGCCAGATTTTCCAAGTTTTTTTTTTTTACGTTAATGTTTAATGTTTTCATGTCTCTTTTGCTTATGTCTGTGTGTCTGATACTTGGCCAGCGAACCGACCTTTATCCTGTCGTCAGCTGGCTGTATTCTCTTGACGTGTCATCGCAAACGGAGGCGTCTTTACTTAATATGGCAGGAATGCTACTCATTCTTGCTAGAGCTAGGACCTCTGTGCTGGGGACGTTCTCTTGCCATTTGATGTCTATGACGCGGCGCAGACATCTGAGCTGGAAGTTAATGAACCTTCTTTCATGTCTGGTGTAGGTGGTCTTAGACTCGGATCCATAGAGGAGTGTGCTCAGTGCGAATGCCTGGTATACATACTGCTTAATCCTTGCTGTGAATTTGGAATTAGAGCAGACTCTTTTGTACAGACTGGTCATTACAGTTGCGGCCTTCCCTGTCCCTGCCACTTAATTCATCTTCCAGTGAAAGGTTACTTGAGTTGTTTGATCCCAAATATGTAAAACTGTCAACAACATCCAGGTTACAGTCATCAGTGGTGATAGTGTGGAGGGGGGCAAGAAACTCTTGTACAAATGCCCCCTGTAGACACTATTGAGTCCAAATGGTCACATCTGCGGGACACCATATATGGCTCAGCAATTGCAGCACTTGGCAAGAGAGAAAGCAAAAGTGCAGATTGGTTTGAGGCTTACTAGGAGAAATGAAGCATGTCACTGTTGCAAAAAGAAAGGCTCTTTTAGCCTATAACGATAGGACTTGCCCACAAACTCCAACATCCCCTTAAAAGTGCCAAGAAAAATCCCCAGCAGGCAGCTCCCCACTACGCTAACACAAACTTACTCAATCTAAGTTCCAGCTGCTGATAGAGGCGATACGAAGGCTATGTACGAGAGTAAAAAGCAAGAAACAGGCCCCCTGACCTCCAAGATAATGTCAAACTCAGGGGAACGTATCACTGATCGAGACAAACAACTCAAACGGTGGTTTGAGCACTACTTGGAATTGTACGCAACAAGAAATGATATATTGTCTCAACGGCTGTCCTGAACGATTTCCCAGGCCTTCAGGTCTTTCAAGAGCTTGATACCCTACCCCCAATAGATGAGCTATACGTAGAGTCATAGATTGCCTAGCCTGCTGGAAAGCCCCTGGCAATGATTTTATTCCACCAGAAGTTCTCAAATGTAGAAAAGAAATAATTTTACAACCTTTTCATGCCCTCCTCATTCGGTGCTGGGAACAGGGACAAATACAAACAGGAGTTAAAAGATGCCAACATCGTAACATTGTATGAGAATAAAGGAGACAAGAGTGACTGCAATAACTATCGTGAATCTCTCTCCTCATTATAGTTGGAAAGGCCTTCGCCCGACTCATATTAATACGCCTGCAGACCCTAGCATCGCGTGTACTCCCAGAATCGCAGTGTTCTCTTTTGAGTCGGTAGAACAACCATATAGACATGACCTTCTCTCTGTGCCAGTTGCAAGAGAAATGCAGGGAGCAGCATATGCCTCTATACATCGCGTTCGTCGACCTAACTAAAGCTTTTGATCTTGTCAGCAGAAGCGGCCTTTTCCAGATCTTAGAAAAATAGGCTGCAAGACACATCTGATCAACATTATCAAGCAATTCCACGATAACATGCAGGGCACAGTGTGCCACCTCAGAAACCTTCCCAGTAAGTAGTGGAGTAAAGCAAGGCTGCGTGTTGGCACCTAATCTATTCGCAATATACTTCTCCATCTTACTCCAGTATGTCTTAAAGTACAAAAGCGAGGAGATACACACCAGAGCTGACGGGAGATTATTCAATATTACCCGGCTTAGAACCAAGACCAAAATAAGGAAGATTTTACTGCGCGAGCTCTTATTTGCAGACGATGCCGCCTTAATATCTCACAAAGAAGACGAACTGCTTAAATCCAGCTTCTCAGGTAACCGCAGAGAGTTTGGCCTGACAATTAGCATAAAGAAAACATTATGGCACAGGGTGCTCCCTCCCCACTTTGGTTTATGGCATTTTAGTTTTAAATGTTGACAGAGTTTTAGTTTTTCGAGTTTAATCAGGCAGACCATTCAATACCCGAATTCCAGACTTAAATGAGGAGAATTTTTATGTTTGTTCTTATGTACGGGAGGAGAAAAGTTTTTTAAAATATTTTTTTATCCCTATATCTATCACATATCTGAGGGATGTTAGAATAAATTGCCTTATGATGTCGTCTATGTATTGCAGCAACACGAACTTTGGCATTTTCAATATTATGAAATGTATATTCTAATGTTTGATAATAAAAAAAACTACAGTAGTCGTATTTCTGAGAGAAAATGCAGTTTAAGTCAAAAATAAAAAAAAAAGACATGGGGCCGTCCATAAACGACGTCATGCGCTTGAGGGTGGGGGGGGGGAGGCCACGCATTTATCGACGATGTGTGACGTGGAGAGGTGGTTGTTCAAGAAATTCGTCATCACATAAAAAAAAACACGCACATTTAATTAAAAGCCCCTCTTAAATATTTAAATGCTTGCAATTCATTTAATAACGTTTTAAATGCCCCCCCCCAGCCCCAAGTGTTAGGATATTATATTGCAGACTTACACTAAATCTAATTACATATTTAAATGACGAAAAAAGTAATTTGCAACATGTTAATTTTCAATTAGAAAATACTGCTTTTAAAAGGAGGGGTTACAAAGCTTTGTGACGTCATATTGAGGGGAGGGTAATGGGGGGATCAAAGTTTTCTAATGAAGTGTGACGAAGGGTGAGGTGACAGGTGAGTTAAAAAATCGGCCTAAATCGCGTGGCGGCATTTAAAAATGGCCCTTGTAAAATAAAATACCCCTTAATTATCTCATCTCATAAATTACAAACGCTTCTCTATTAAAGAAACTCATTGGTTCCTTACTTTAAGGTTTATGCCTGTCCATGATTTGAGTCTATTTTTTCATTTGTATTATAGAGTTTTGAATGCTGTTAGTCTGTTGATTATATTGTTGTTGCGCTGTATTCACAAAGTGAAATCCGTCACTGTACTTTAATGTTTAATTGAAGCATATCACATTACCTTTTCAACCACCCACCCAATTATTAAAATTTGTTTAAAAAAAATTCACTAACCACTGGTTGAATGCGGGAAAAGGAAGAAGGGTTTATGTCGGTGCACCGTTTAGGATTCGGGCAAACATGTTTCATTAAACCCAATGACCTCTGTTACATGTGTTTTAACCATTTAATAGACACAAAACGGATGACATTTACCCCCGAAACATGGCGATGTTAATCCTACTGTTATTTCCATTTCCCTTACGCGTCAGTCAACATGCCCTCCCAGAATTATATACGCCGGTCTTATAATTAAGCAGGTAGACGCCTTAGCAGCACAAGTGGTCTTGCCGTGCACAGAAAATTTATAGCTATTGCGACTATTGTGGTCTAGCACAAGCACACGCTCAGCAAAGACAAAAAGGTTGCGTCAATGAATGTAAACAAACCACCGGTTCAAGTTCTGAGTATCCCCTGGCTTTGGCGTGGACAAGTTTCTGTTTACTGAAATAGAGTGTTATTATTTCAGCGACACTTAACCAAGGTAGGTAGCCAATATCCGACTGATATTCAGCTGTGTTACATTATCCATAAACATAAAGCTGTCCTACTATTTTTATACTAATTTTCGTATTTGAGCATCCAGTGTCCAGAGATTTAAATGCTACTTATTACTAAAGCCGTGTGGTAAATAGGGCTGTCAATATTGCTGAAAAAAAGCTGCCCGGGTACCCATCGAAAATTTGAACAGGTACCCGAGTTACCCGTTCGAAATGCCTCAAAATTTTCGCCAATATTCTCGCTATTAGTACTATTAGCCTTTTACTACTTTGTTTATTATGGAAATGCAAATTTTGATATAATGTGTTAGCGATGTGAAAAGGATGACATTGAAATACTAATATAGTAATAATAATAATAACAACCCCTTTTCAGAGCATGACGGCCTGTGGGTCAAGTGAAGTAGCGTTCACAAGTTTCATTAACCACTAAAGAGCAGGGAATTGTGTGGTTAGCAGTATAGTACAGTGGTGTAAAAACAATGAGCAGAGGGATGCTGAAGTGATTTTTTGGGAGGGGGCGGGGCTAAACAGCCTTATAAAGTTAAAGGGTACTAATCGTACGATCACTTGTCACGTTATTTCTAGTTCAATATAATTCTACTTCATAGCTGACAGCTTTTGTAATTAACTAAACTTTCCGGACTTGCCCCTCCTTAGTGGAACCATTACCTAGCATTTATCTGTGTAATATATTTAAGATCGTTCAATGATTGAAATTTGATTTAGTTATTTATTTATTATTATTTTGAATTTAAGCAAAACAACACACAAAATAAATAAAAAATATAGCAGTTGTTTATTATTTTAAAAATATGTTGGGGATAGGCTTTTAGTCATAAATGAGTTGGGGGGAGGTGTTAGATAAAAGAACGTTAGCGCATCGCAATCGGTAACAAATATGTGAGGCCTACTTCGAAGTAAAGCAAAGGTTATTACTAGCCTTTCCTAGTTATCAGTCTTGTGTTCTATTTTGTGTCCTACTGAGTCAACGGAACCTTACAAAAACATTTATTTTTGCTATTATATTATAACTAGATTGTGCCGGGGCGCCGTGGCGCCTGCGGCGCCCCCCTTTTTGGGCGCCTACGGTGCCAACCTTTTTTTAACAAACCACACCACTGGGTGTTTATATTATTTTATTATTGTGCCGGGGCGCCTGCGGCGCCCCCTTTTTTTGGGCGCCTACGGCGCCAACCTTTTTCAAGAGACCAACTAACTTGTCCATTTTTGATAAATACGAATTATTAAACTTTATGAAATGTACGCAAAGTATTTATTTAATAATAATAATAGGGGTTGTATTTTGCGTACCGATGCACATCAAACAATGACGTCATCATATTAAATATTTTTACAGCGCTCATCAAAACACGATTTTTCAACTTTAGACTCATTCTTGATTGAATTAAATAAACAACATCTACAATAATATTTGTGGCTTACTTACTTGTAGAATTATGTTCGTCTGCAATTTCAAGCCAAAGTTTCCTTCCCGAATTCCTTTTAATATTACTATATTACCTAGTAACACTTCGAAGACGTTGAGGAGAGTGGGCTCACGAACTTAACTTGTCAATAATAATAGGGGTTGTATTTTGCGTACCGATGCCCACCAAACAATGACGTCATCAGTGAGCGGATTTGATCACGGAACTTTTTGTAGAGGGAATTTGCTGGATTAATCATCAAGTCTTGCAGGAAAGCAGGATACGCAAAAATATTTAATAACACTTTTTAAATATTACTATTACCTAGTAACACTTCGAAGACGTTGAGGAGAGTGGGCTCACGAACTTAATTTGTCAATAATAATAGGGGTTGTATTTTGCGTACCGATGCACATCAAACAATGACGTCATCATATTAAATATTTTTACAGCGCTCATCAAAACACGATTTTTCAACTAAACTAACTGCTGTAGACTGTCGTACATCGCTCCTCAGCGTTTCAACTAAACTAACTGCTGTAGACTGTCGTACATCGCTCCTCAGCGTTACGTTACAAACATACAGAACCACACAACTGGGTGTTTATATATTACTATAAAAAGCATTCGCAATTGAAATACTTTTTTAAAAAAATATATTAACAAAATAATTTAAAAATAGTTTGTGTTTTTAAAAATAAAAATTAAGATGGGGAAGGAGTGGAGAAACGTGTATGTGTGTGGGGGGGTTGGGTGGGAATAGATAAACAACATTGGTAGCAAGGATGTGCGGCTTGTTTCAAAGCCAAAGTCATTTCTAGCATTTCCATAGTTTATACTAGTTATGGGTTGTGTGTTCTATTTTCCTTACTTGAACAATTCAAAGAACCAAAACCTTTTTGTTTAAATGATTTTTTTTAGATGCTCCAGTGAAAAAAATGTATATCAAAATGCTTTATATTTATAGTTTGACGGGACCGTGTTATATTTCCGTTTGACTGTTATTTCTTTTTAAGCGTTTTTAAGTTTAACATATTTCACAGTATACATTTCAAACGGAAAAGTTTTATTTTGATAAATTGTTTCGCGAGCCGAACTGTGAACACAGAAGAGACACATTTCAAACAAGTCGGTAAAGATATTGCAGTTACATTTTTACGAGTACCCGTGCGCAATTCTACTACCCGGGTAATAGCTCGGCAACGGGTTCCCGGGTACCCGTTGACACGCCGAGTGGTAAACGGTAATAATAATTATAAGCCATAATCCTCACATAATACTTAGTTTAATTTTAAAAGTTAAACTAATATCATTACATTAAAAAAAATCCCTTTAACACATTATTTTTAAAACTTAGCGTCTGAAGCTATTAACTCTTACAAATGGAGTTGAAAAAACCTTTGATTGTCATGGTGGAGGCCTTCGTTAGTTATTTTTCTGGAATTAATAGTAATTCTAATGAAATATTTTATTGTCCAACTCATCTGTTGTCTTTTTAATTTTTATATATTTTTTTCATTGTAAAATCTTCTCAGATCTCATCATGAAATTCATCCTCACATCTCTGCTTCTGATAGCTGCTCTTGTACTGACTGAGAGTTGTCTATACAAAGGCGTCACTTACAATGTAAGCCATCCGTTTTTGTTACTTTCGTGGGATTGTGGGGGGGGGGGGGCAGGGGGTACAGAAGAGCATTGACGCAGCTCCCTGTTAATACTTATATATGCTTAAAAGCGATAATTGTGAAAGGAAAGCCAGGATTGGATATTTCTATTCATCTTGAGAATGGAAATACAAATATCGACAATTTTGGCGCCCTCTTTTTAAATCCTTTATATTAACTGGTGGTGTCTGCTTGAGCCCTTGATTGCTTGCTTGCCGGAAAAAACTTAGGATCAATTTTTAATCCACTTCCTCGTAAGCAAGGGAGTTGAAATTTTGCAAGTGCCGATAATAAAAATGATTCATCAAATTTTGAGATTGAATGTACTGTAATTAAATTATTGCATATTTATATTATTTTAATTATCTCTATGTATCATTAAAATTTTTTAGACAGAGTGTCGTAGTGCTTATTATATTGTACGACATTAAAAAAAATACTTTACCTTTGCGCTGTGCGGTGCGTATTATATTGACGATAGCTGTGTAAAATATATTCCCGATCTGTCAATGTAGCCTAAATACTAGTAATTGCTAATCTGTCTCGCGGTGCGCACTATGTTAAACATGCTTTGTATAACCATTTCCCGTGATCAAATCGATCTGAAATTTAGCGGGCAGACTGTATAAATTGTTTCTTTTACTTTAAAATATATAGATCGATCTATTTGAGGCATAACTAAATTTAAAAATATTTTTGTATTGTCGTGCGATGCGTCGTATAATGAGCGTTCTTTTAGTTATGTCTCGTATATATAGGATTTATTGTCAAAAACTTGTGGTTTTTTTACGGGTTTAAAAAAACAACAACATTTTCTGTCATTGGAGACTGACTCAGTAGAAACCACTTTGATCGACCAAATGTTAAAAAAAATAAAGATTAGCTAAATTGTTTTTAAAAAAATAAATAAAAAATAAATAAATTAGTAAAACGATGAGTAACAATGTAGACGATTTTAATTGTGTACAATTAATTGTTTTTTAACCAGATCTTCCAGTATAAAAACCTAATAACTTCCATCATTTAGAGCCTTTAACTACATTTATCTTTTCAACTTTATTATTTGCTTAATATTTCTTATTCTGTAGGGTAATCAATATTAATTTATGAGAGGGTTTACAAAGTAATTGTCGTTAAAATCGATATTTAAAAAAGAACTAAATGTGTTCCCAAAGACGATTCAATGCCGTCTATTTTGCCTAATTCATTAATCTATGACATGGATATAATGTATACATGAATGAATGCAATATGTGTCTATGCTTTCCGGTACTACCAGATCATTGGTCAGTGGTTACTAGATACTAGATAGAATTTTTAAAAAAATCAATTTAAAAAAATGGCTTGACATAAAAATAAATGTAAAAGAAAAAAGATTTTGATTAAAAAATTGAAAATTTTATTTATTTCAATTACATTTCAAATCGATCGTGTAAAACATGAAAATTCCACCTCAGCCAGGACAACGTTACCAGAAGAATCCTTGCACGTCCTGTTACTGTGACGAGAACAACAAGGCCATATGTGAGACCCTGCAGTGCGGATGGCCTCACTGTGCGAACAACGCCTATCCTGTTACCAAACCGGGCAACTGTTGCCCCTCGTGTCCAGTGGCCTAGAGGTTAGTTCTGATATAAAATACATAAAACATTTACCGTCCCCTCCCTCCACCACTTTTCCCTGATAATAATACTATCAATAGCTCAATCAATTATTTGAGTGGCATGCGCGATCGGCTTGCGTACCGATGGCCACGGGTTCGAATCCATGTGAAGGCAAGGTTTTGTCTCGGGGCCTAGGGCGTCCCTGAGTCCATCGAGCTCCGAAGGGGTACTTTACAGTAGTTAGGGGAATAAAGGCGGCTGGGTAATGCGTGGAACCCTCATAGCCAAGCCTGTGAACGCTGCATCACGTGCAAACAGACCGGCATTGTCTGCGGATGCAATAATCTTCTGTAGATCTATAGAAGGAGCAACTTATAGACAAGTAAAGACGTATGTGTAAACTTTGCCATGACTTATACAGATACAGATTGTGAACATATAACACATTGGAAAAAATCCATTTTAATTGATCTAGACACATTACAAATTCTGTGAAATTGAATACGCAGATAACTAATATCGAATAAATCTATTTAAATATATTTTTAAATAACCATAAGAAATGAAAACTCCGAGAACTCCAGTTAAAATTATTCTCATGTACAAATGGTTTATAGCTCACTTCAAACATCTTAGGTATTTTTTTACGGGAAGTTAACGGAACTGGGTTGACATTTACGTGCTCTGTAAGTTGAACGATTGTTGTTAGCCTTGAGGACAGGGCTCAGCTGGGTTTATTTTTAACCATAAACGTTGTTTGGTTCTTGTAAAAGGTGGGCTCTGCGCAGACAAATTTAGGCCACATTTTGCTACCTGAACTGTCATATGCATGTTTATGAAAAAATGTTCTTTACTATAAGTAAGGAATAACAAATAAATGCGATGCACACATTTTTAGTTCATATTCATAAAAATAATTTTGTACAAAATTGATCTAGATCTCTACTTGATTTATAGTGAAGTTTAAAAAAAAAAAATGTATGTAATATATGTTTACTACTTAAATTTTTAAACAGGATAGAGTTTGTAAATAGCCAATTATATTAAGTAGTTCAGTAACATCTAAAAATGAAGTACCGTATATACTCGATCTATTGCCCGTTCGCTCATAAGCCGACCCCCCCCCCATCTTTTGGAATAGAATAGTGTAAAAAGTGTGTAACCCGCTCGTGAGCCGACCCCCAAATAATAATAGGACAGCGTAAACAAAATGGTACACATTTTTTAAACAACATACTTAATTGGTCAGTATGATTGGTAATTTTTGTTTAGGTTAAAGAGATTTGAATAACAGAGAAGATGGACGTCATTTTTTTAATTGCATTCGGCAAAGGGCTTTCTATTGTATTAAAACGAAAAGGAGATGTTTTTATATCGCATTTTAATAAAGTCAGTAAATAACAACAGAAATGTTTCATCAACCACCTATGACCCGTTCATAACGCGAACCTACCAACATTTTCCCCAAGATTTTGTCACAAAAAAATTTAAAAATTCGGATTTAGAATGTCTATATACAGTATTTCTTTTAATATCACTAAGCCAAATGAAAAGTTTATGCATCATATTTTCTGTTGCTCTCTGACTTAGTGCACAATTTATACAATGATGCGCGGCAAAACTCGTTCCTGGATTTTGATGTTAAGGGCTTATGATTTCAATAAAAACTTGGACATAAAATACGTGTTTTATTGGTTTCTTTACGGAATTCTATGACAGTTGGTAATTCATATCAAGATCGAGAACTAATCAGGTCATTAATGCTTTTTTTTATGATACAATAGATTTTTTTTAAAATGACGATTCATTAATCATAAGTTTTAACAAAGGCTGCAAAAATTAAAGATCAATAAATCCAATAATCGTTACAATATTAATCGATTAATACTACTTGATAATTTAAATTCCATTAACATTAAATAAAATATTTATACTTTTTTCCCCTAATTTATTAACAATCTATACTTTTTGTATATGTACATGATTTTACCGCGTATTATTATTATTTATTTAGACGAGCATAATTAATTTTTTTTCTCTGTTAGTTCTTTGATAGCAAAGCAAATTTGTTGTGTTACTTCACAAAATTTTGGGTCAAAGAATTACCTCGACTTAACTGATTTTGCAAAATAATGAATCGCGACTTAACGGAGTCAATATATGCTTTATAGAAATATGATTAATTGAAATTAATCATTAATCGATTGAATTTTTCCTGATTATACAAACAAATATCTTTTATTAAAATCAGTAACATACCTAATTTTAAATAAACGACGATTTAGAAAATGAATTTTGTGTCGTGACTAATTAAATATTTAATGTTTATTTACATGTGAAATGCTTTTACAAACTATATAATTTTTTTTCAGGTTTGCTTCATAGCTTGATGTCTCATTCGATATCAAAAAGAGGGACGAAACAAGACAATACGGAACTTTTTAAATTATTATTATGTAAAGATGATTTGTGTTTTATTTCCAAATCAAGTTGGCCTTATGAAAAGGCATTGGAATTATTATGGTGTTTGATTGTCAGATTTATTCTTACGTCAAATTTTCCATATGAATCGTAAACTGTATCTTTGTTTCAGGCTTTTACTAAAGAAAAATATCATAAGTTGTTGTTTTTTCTTAAATCCGTTTCTGTTTTTCGAACACTACTATTAAAATAAAAGGTCACGAGTGGATAAAAAATGTTTATATACAATTATTGTCAAAACCTGTGTGTCACGACGCTTATTTAAATAGTTTATAATTCTGCAGATGATATTAAATAGAATATTAAGTAGTATGCTCTGAATCACATAACTTAAATACAACTTTCAAAATGTTAGCAAAATCACAACAGACGCTAGAGTCGGATAGTGGCTTGAACGTCATGAAGATACAGGACGATTTAAATCAGGTGCGCATGTCCGTTTTCAAAGGGTGTCTGAACTTGTACGTTGACACGTATATAGCGAGGCGGTGCGAACTATAAAAATATTAAATTAAAATGTAGATCTTAGGATGCCTCCAGAAATCTATATATAAAAGTAAAATAATTTTTAAAAAAAAAACTTCTGTAATTTTCATGAAAACAGGACGATGAGATTTTCTGTCGGCGAGTCCTCTCGGTGAGTTGTAATCGGCGTGCCTTTCATCTGATCTCGTGATCATGTCCTTCATTCTCCAACGAACACATTCAGTGATCTGTGTTGCAGCGAACGATTTCAGAGGCACTTTATGATTTCATCATGACTATACAGTTGAGCAACATGCATTTGGACCTAGTAGTGTCAACACCACTAAGATTTTGTTCTTGTAAGCGTTATTGTTATAGTTTCACAACGCATTGAGACGGGAGTTCAAACATTTCTGTTTCAAAGCTCATCCGCCAGTGGTATCGATTGTCAGAATTTTATGCTTTGATTGTGGAATGTTAAAATGGATTTTTTTCCCCAGTGTTGCCAATTTGAAAAGAAATGTTGAATATATAGGAGGACATCACCAATCTTGACTTATTGGTTTGAGTGGATTCCTTTGGTTCCACAGAAATTCTACTGTCACCATACCACCTGCATGTTCCCAGGTGCTCCTAATCATTGCAAAAAGAAAAAAAAAAACAACTAAACTACGGACAAAGGAAATTAAAAACACTCCAGAGGCTTTGAAAATTGTTTTAAAGTATTGACAATAATATTGAGATTGTAGTTTGTAAAAAATGAACTGAAGTACACGGAGTTTTGAGCGTGGAAACAAAATTTTCAAACTATGTATGAATATATTAATTGTTAAGAGCCGTTACACATTGTTGAGATACAGTCGTGCAAGAATTAGATATATCTCTTCTAGGGCTGCAAAAATTAACGCTTATTTAATCAACCAATCGTTAAAATTTTAATCGATTAAATTAATTTTATAGATTGAATTTAGATTAAATTTTAAGAAAATATTTCTATTTATTTTCTGCAATTTATTTATAATTTATATTTTTTGTAACTTACTTACTTTTCCCTTGTATTATTATTATTTTTTATTTAGACGTGCACACGAAAAAAAAGGGTTCTTCTTCCTTATTTTGTGCATAGCAGAGCGAATTTTCTGTGTTACCTCACAAAATTTGGAAGCCATGGAATTACCGCAACTTAACCAATTTCCCCGAAATAATGAATCGAGGGATCTATATAAGCATTATAAAAATACTATTGATCGAAATTGATCGATTATTTTTTTCCGGATTAATTGAACAACATTTTTAAAATAATAACCAGCCCTAATCTCTACTAATCCCTCTGACAAATTAGATAAATATCAAATTACAAAGTGTATGTGCCTCCCATGTTTCTTAAAATGTTCGCTATAAAAAGAACATGTTTCCTACATAGGTATCGATACTTTCTTACTTGTACTTGTATTTATGCTGGTCGAGATAACTCTTGACGGCAGGTTTAATCTTAGGTATGCCATCCTTGCTGTGCAGGCCACGACCCGTTATGATGTAGACGAATCGATCCTCTTCCTGGTACCCGTTCTTTTGATAGACTGTATATTTATGGGTGCGTGGGGTTAAAGGGAGTAGCCTAGAGTTAGTCTTCAATACTAACTCTTTGAAAGCTTTTAAAGAAAATACTTAGCTAAATAGAATATACCATGTATAATTAAACCTAAAAGATAATTGTCTAACTCTATAAGAATACAATTTAAAATCAGAAACAAAACTGCATAAAAAATGGAATAAGTTTGAGGAGATAATAAAATGAAAAACAATGGAACAATCCTAGATTTGCATAATTAATTGGTCAGATAAAATGCATTTTTGTATATACCTGTATTTAAAATGCATCTCAGTTTGATGGGCACGCAGAAAACATCCTGTGAAAATTTACAATTGTTTCGCTGCCTAAGTTTAACTTTCTGAACTTACCGATCTCATTGTCATTAATAAACTTGACGAACGCCTGCTTGGAGCGCCGAAGAGAATAATTGTGCAAGTCTAACGTCTTTTCTTCCTTTCTGAAAGTTTGAAAAAAGAATCATTTTTTTTTACGTGCAAAGGTAGCTTTTTAATCCTACGTGGCTTGAATTACGCCAATCAGAGGCGTCACTAGGGTTGGTGTCACCCGGGGCGGTAGCTTATGGGGTCACCCCCTCATGATTTAACACATAGAATTCCTCCGAGTTTTTCCAGTGAGAAATAACGGGAACATATAGAAATTTACGGTCTGGTGTCACCCCATTGATGGTGTCACCCGGGGCGGCCCGCCCCCACCACACCCCCCTAGCGACGCCACTGACGCCAATTATACCCTTTTCCTGATAACATCGTGTGGAGTAGAGCATGACGTGAAGCTATTTGTGGCGGGTAGATGTGTAACCGAAGGACCAGGTGGTTTGTGATTTTTATCCTGTTTACTTGGAATTTGTCTTGTGTATAAACTCTTGCTGAATTTGGATACAATCCTTACGTTTGAAAATCGAGAATTACATAGTTGAAGTGACAATTGTCTTTCCAAAAAATTTTTTTTCTGGATGAGAACATAAAAAGCGTTAGAAACGAAAGTGAACGCCCGACAAGCCATTTTTACCAAATCTTCAATGAAAAGGATTCTCAAATTTTCTGATAGTGGCGGATCTAAGAGTAAGTTTTATTGATGGGGTACTACAATACACAAAACCCGAGGCTATTTCAATCTGTTTTCTTTGGAGTGGCCAAAATGAAATAATAAAAAAGTTAAAGACACTTTTAAACAAATTTATACAGTTTAGTTGCACAACGGGATGAAATAGAATAAACATACTTTTAGGTCCGTAAAATCAGTAATTTGAACTTTAACAATTGAGTTCATCTAATTCCCCGTGAAATACACATGTTGAAGATCACCGCTTTGTTTGTCATTTCCGGCTAATCTATCCAATCACCGCAGGCAAACACACTTGGCAATCCTCCGAATCCTTGTCCCAAATTATTTTACACTTAGAGGAACAATAGCACATCAAAGTATGTTCTTTATTAATTTTATTGATAGAACACAGCACAAGTATCATTAAATGTCCAAACGAACTGTCATCAAATTCTAAATATTACAATTGTCACTCAGCATTTGCAAATAGCTGCTGAGAACGTTCTGTGGTTACCGTTGCGTCAGTTGCGCTCAAATGTAAAACACCGCAAAGTGAGTAATTGAGTAATGGTTATCGCAGCGGGTGGTCTACCCGCCATAATTACTTTTTAAAATATGAAAATATGCTAAAATATTTACTTATTAATTGGTGTCAATAATTACGTAATTGTTTATTATCGAGATGTTTCCTTAAGTAACTAAGCATATCTAAAAAATAATACTCAAAATAATTTGTGGCTGGGATTCGGAGGATGCCACACAGTTTATTGGATGATATCATTGATGTTATTGAATCTTTTCTTTCTGCTCGCATCTCCATCTTGAAAGGCTTGTAGCATAATTTTTGTTCTAAACACATGGCACTCTCGGTCAGTATATTGAGTGGAAGAATAGAAAGACGCACAGCGATGTATGTGAATAGACGAAACTCTTGAATGAAGTTAAATGCGGATGTTGTACTTGTACGCTAATCGGACCCACGGATTTGATGGAAGAGGGGGGGGGGGGAGTTAGATTAGGGTTGACGTACATGGAATGTCGTTCAGAGTTTCAAGCCTGGCACGCGTGCCGATAGTTACAGGTTCTTATCTAGACAGTATCACAATGACAAAATTGTGAATTAATGAACCGTATCGATGTACTTTAATATCTCATGTTACGCCTACAGCCTCGAGGCATACACAAGTTACACACCTTGCATCTCCATTATTGTCAATGTTACTTGACTCCAGACTGTCCAAGCTTTTGCTTCTGTTCTGTTTTCGTCTGTTCCTCCGAGACTCTCGAGACCCTCGGTCTTCTCCTCTTTCTCTCACAGGCAAATTCTGACACCGTGAGGTCGAGACTGGTCGCCTGTTCGTATCTTCTATCATCCCCGTTGCTTGAAGAAGCGGCTGTTGGAACGGAGGTTGGGTGCTTTGCTCCTGTAGAGGCTGTGCTCGCGGGACCTGCTGTTGAGACTGCAGCTGTGAACATATACGACATGACCCGCGTAGAGGCTTTACTTGCGGTACCTGTTGTTGGCACTGCCATTCTGTTACCTGGCGATTATTCTCAAGGTCTAAAAGCTGCTGCTGAGGCGGCCTCCATGCCATTTGCTGCTCCGCTAGAACTTCTCTGAGTACCTGATATTGCGCTGTTACTCTACGTCGCTGTTCTTCTAAACTTTTTGCGCGAGTACTCGATGATTGAATGCTCCCATACCTGTACGACGAAACGGAAACTTGTGTTCGATTTTCTACGTCATGATCAACCTGTGTCCTGTAAGAATATCCCTGTGAAAAGAAACAATTGTCTGTGAAATATTTTACACCTTTAGAATTGACTTTAGATTGAAATACTATATTCCTTACATGATGTCTAAGTTAGGGCAAAATGGTGAAAGAAATTTGTCCATACCCCATCGCGACTCTTCAACCTTCGCCAGTTCTTGCATCGTGATGAGTAAAGACAACAGCAATACTGAAATAAAAGCATTCTGAGATTAAATCTGGTATTATTTAAATAGAAAAAAAAACCACAAGATTATTTGTTTATTTCTTTACTAGATGCCCGCGGCGTAGCATACACCGCAGATTTGATCATAGATAGTGCAAAGAAAGTGGGGGGGGGGGCGAAACTCGGATGCGGGGATAACTGCGACGCATTGTTAATCTGGAAACATATTCACTGTGGTTAGTCACTTGCCATACCTCCCATACTGCACCACCCTAGCTTGCCAACCAATAAACTAATTGGCATAACCTGACAAATATCATTCGTCAAGCTTATTTCCACTCGTTTTGTGCTTGTTATGGTGATCGAAAAGATTGTGGGCTATGAACGGGCACAAACACAAACATTTTAAAAAAATTAAAAAAGTATGTCTTAGCTGGGGATTGAATCTGCGACCTCCGGAATCGAAGAGAACAATGGAAAGGCAATGTGACTCAGCCGAGTGTAGGAGATACCAAAGCGACTAAGAACACAGGAGCGATGAGGTACACACTACTGCGGGTACACACAGTTGCGCATGCCTGGAGAGCGAGGGAGGGCGCCTAAAGTATTCATTTTATGAAAGTAATTGTTGAGGAAAGTTTACTTTTCTGTCATTGAGCACAATGTAGAGCACGAAGTTATTTGGAGATTTAAAATTTTAAAAATTGAAAGAGTAATGACTTATCTGGTGATTGAACCTGTGACCTCCGCTTGTTAGGTGAATGTTGTAACCATTAAACTACGAAATACATGTTATTTTGTTGTTCTGAAAGAACACAGTAATTGACTTCAATTCAACGAAATTGTGAATGTTTACTACCTTTTCTTGCAATCTGATTGGTCGTTGGGGTCAGAGGTCAGACAGCTTCTTGTTCGGCATGGTCGGACCATGTAGAGAATTATATATATAGATGTGTGTGTGTGAATTCAATTAGCTCTATATTTCTTCAAGTTATTAATTATAATAAAGTATATCATGTTAAATGTATACGAATAATATAACTTTTTTTTCAGTAAACATTTCTGCATTCTCTTATGAATTTTCAAAAACGCGTGTGCACCATTTTTCGTAGTCTACAAGATATCTGAAGGTCTTTTAAAACTTATGTTTATCTGGTACTCTACTAATTTAATTGAGATTGAGCTTGTCATGTATTTGGTAGAAGCACCTTACAACGTTACGGGTTGTTTTGTTGAAGACAAATGTCAGAAAATATAGACACATGATTGCTTTCCCGTGCGATGGGTACTACCATCAGAACACATTGACAGCTGAGCCCCCGTACGTTTGGACTTTAGTAGTCTAAGACTTAATTTGATACTTTTGTATTGTTTAGGACTTTAAAAAATAACGGAATTATGGTAATGAATTTTTTTTTTATACTTACCATTATGACAATGGCTAGAAAAACGATTCCCAAAAGAACTGCAACAAGAATCATTATATGAGTGACATCCATTTTTCTTTTCACTTTCAATCAGTGTTTAGACTAAGATTAAATTCAAACCTGAAGTCATTCAGTGTTAAAACGAATGTGTTATTTGTTTGCTTAGAAAAACCATGTCGTGTGTCATTAAGCAAGCAACTAACAACTGACTTGCTGATAGAGCTAAGTTTATTCTCAAACAACACATCGTATATGCACGTAACTCCTGTGTTGTCATGCGTAACACATATCCTGCTCCGATACAAGTCTGCTACGACATAAAGTCGAACTCGAGCCCCCATTATTTTTCAAGCGTTTATAACCTCAGTAAAATACAAAAATGCTCAGCTGAATCAACATGCTCTGCACACCATTACAATAAAAGATGTATCTATACTAATAAAAGGGAAAGCCCTCACTGACTGACTCACTCATCACTAATTCTCCAACTTCCCGTGTAGGTAGAAGCATGAAACTTTGGGAAAGTTGTTGGGTACCCTCTCACTACAAAAATTGGCGGAAAAGAATCTTCAATAAAAGAAGAAGAAAAAACAGCGAAATGTTTGTATTGTATGAGCTACGGGGCGGGATGTGTTTAGAATTTTCATGATTTGTTGCGGTTCCAAAACCTTCTAAAATATAAATTTATATATACATTTAATTTAAAATGCTGGAATCATACTTATAGAATGCTTTAGAATTCTTTAGAATTATACACGTGATCAAAGAAAGCCATGAATAGGACCTTATATTTGTTAAAGTTGACTTGTCGAATAAAAATACTATTAGTGAAGTATACTTCTTATGTCGGAAACCTGAACACACTCTTCCCTGTATTTATGTATTGTATTTTTTAAAGTAAGTATCAGGCAGATATATTGATCGTCAGCGTGATTCACATTAATTAACAGGTTTAGGCTGATGGACAAGTGTAAATGAGGTGTTTTTGTTGTTGTTTTGTGGAAAAATTTTGGAACCGCTGGTTTTCAAATGTTGAGAACCCGCTGACTGGCACTCGTGTTATCTCTCTAAATGTACCTCTCAAGGAACAGGTTTGTCTCTATCAAAGGGGGACTAATCAAGCAGAGCGTCCCTCAGAATGCACCTATTAAACGGGTGACCAGAGTCATTCGTCTGCTGTAATATTACGGACTTCAGCAGTTTATTTGTCGGTTTCCGAGCAGTAAGTCTTCAAATATTTCCTCAAAACTCAAAGTCATTAAAAAATTAAATAAAAAATCAATTTAAAAAAACACCTTATAAATTGCCTCCTTTAAAATTTGAAAATAAATATTTGACCTATTACTCTTACCGGATCTGTCCATTCAAATTAGCCCACTATTCCCTCACCAACGTATCCTTAGAGCGGCGAATTTATGCATACTATCCAACAGGAGCGGCGTTTGAGGGTGGCAACTGGGGCGACTGCCCCAGGCCTCGCGCTTAGGTAGGCCCCGCGTTTCGGCCCTGAACATGTCTCGTCCTGGTTAATAGCCTATACATGTAGAACCAAAGAGTGGATGGAAGAACGTATGCTGGAAACGATTGTAAAGAAACGAAAGAGGCACTCTTGTAATCCTTTTTGAAGGTCCAATTCCGTAGCGATCTTTACTAGTACTCTGGCCCCGCGGGGTCATTGCTGGTACTAGGCCCCGCGCTTACCTAACGCCGCCACTGCTATCCATGCTGGTCGAGCAAGGTCGTCGTGATCTGGTCTTGAAAATCTCTCTTAAGTAAATCTGGTCTTTAAATATTCGTATATGTTTCCTTATCACACTCTCTCAATGATTTGGGAAGAGTGTTCCATAACTGTATGGCTGATTCAAGGTAGTGTTTTTTTTTCTGTCCACCCACCCCAGGAGCTTTCAGAAGGAACGCATCCCCATTTGAGGTCAACATTGGCTCTCTTCTTACTATTGCTTTCATTGACTCTTTGGATTTTACCGCAGCTAAGTTGTTATTTTTTTTATATCTTTATATTCGTTTTATTTGTGTATTGTTTTTCGTTGAGGAAGTCTCTTTGCCGAAACGTTCGCTGTTTTGTTACGTCCTGTCAGGCTAACTCATACCCTGTTTACATTTTTCCCTATTTGAGGTATATGTTTTAAAGTCGATTCTTTCAAAGTATTAGCAATGCTGAATCATTTCGAAATCTTGATCTTTCTAATTCTATTTCGAACTAAAAATAGTGAGATCAGTTATTTTTTTTACCTCCATGTCTCCGCCTATCACATGTTCTAACCCTCTTCCGAACCGGAGGTTAAGAAAGCAGTTATTTAATAGTTTGACTTGTGTTAAAATTAATTGTCTTAAGTCTATTGAGAGCTGGGATTGGAGTGGTTAAAAGTTTAAATATTGAAAATATATTTTTTTATAGAAAAGTTTCTAGTGAATTCGAACCTTCAAGAAATTATGAAAACAAAGACACAATCATGTTTATTTTAATGCTCTGGTGATTACAAAAAATGCTATACCTGTGTGCAAAGAATATATTCAAAAAATATTTGTCATTATTTAGCATACACAATTGCAACACACACAGAGAAACGAGGAAAGACGAGAGAGTGAAATGCGTCGAGAGAGAAATACAAATATAGAGACGGATGGAACACTTATAACAATAATAAATTATGTAGTTTATTTCAAACACTCTGGTGTGATATAGCATTATAGAAATATTTTAAACAAAAGACAATCGGGTGTCCATTTTACTATTTCATTGTATAAGAATTTCATTTGGACTTTATGCTACTATCTATTGGTTTAGCAGTTTGGCCGCCAATTATGCGATTACTGCTCTTTATTCTTACGTTCCTTCAGTAATATATCATGAAGATGTTATCTCCTGTGGCCAAAATTTCTCAAATTTGAAATGGTTTCCACATTTGACTTATTGATTGGACCGTGATCGCTTGGTTGCCAGAAAATCCACAGTTACCATGCCGCCTGCATTTTCCCAGCTTTGTCTAAAACAAAAAGTGAAATAAAAACAATAACAACATATATTGTTTAAATTTTAAAGAAAGAATTTTCAGAAGGTGGAACAATAAATAAGGAAGGATGGAACTAATTGATTTGTTAATTTCAAATTAGTATTACTATATTTATGTTCAATTATCCAAATCACTCGTTATTTATTAAAGCTTGTGGCTTGTACATTCTAAATTTTATTTTTAATATATATTTGGTGTATCACAAGAAAGCAAACTTAACCGAATATAAACTTAAATGTGCAGTAAACGTAATTTGTTAGCAACCGTGCAAAATTTACTTTTAGCTTTTAACTATGATTGTCGTTTTCTTGGATTGCACGAGTCACTCATGTTCCTTACGGGCAGCACCTCTTTTGTTATCACCCCAAAGGGTACCGACTAATATATTATACCATGAAGCTAACTTTATAAAGACTTGAACACCAAGCAATTTAGAACTCAGTACATCTGTGGATGTTTTATAAAAGAGACAGAGAGAGACGTGTTAAAAATAAATGGGAACATTATTATGGGAAAAATATTTTAAACGTTAGGCTTTTTGCCGAAAATTTAAATGTGAATATAGATGTTGCTTTTTTGTTACGCCTGACAACAGGACGGGGGCAGGGATGGATGAGAAGGTTCCGTTTCTCCTCACTTTATTAATATCTTTTTTAAATCGGAAGGATTTAAAAAAAAAACAAACAAACAAACAAAAAAGGTGTCCCAGAAAACATCGTTTCACAGGCTGTAGACTCAGTTTGCCCGTAAAATATATACAATGATAAAATAAATATAGTTAGGATTACTGAAAGTATAAAAATTGTTTGCAAAGAAAAACTGTAGTTGTCAATGCTACTATCAACGCGCGATGAATAAAAATGAGTTCAATTAATCCCCAGTAGCTGACAATGAACATGTTGAGGGATTTAAAATAATATATATATATACAAGTCATAAATGTTGTTTTTTTCAGAAATGACTTCAAATTTATTTAAATTAATGTTAAAATGTTCTACTTTTATCTTTATGGCAAATAATGATAACTTTACAGTTAATTATTCAAACGTTGAAATAAATAACAACTAACTTAGAAAGATGTTATCTCAACAAACCTTGTAGGTACGTTTCCATTAAATGTAAATATTGTCATAATACTCTAAAGCATAGGGCCTATATTATTCTCAAGGGTTAGCTCTAGGCTTGAAAAAAAAAAATTCATTTTTTTTTTACCTTGAACTGAAGTCGAGTTATCTTCTTTTTTTATATAATGAATTTTTAAAGCCCCTTATATTTTTATAATTTGTATGTTGTTTTTTTTTTGTAATGTGTAAACTATTTTTAAAACTTTTCACCCGTTTTGCAAATAAATTTTATTTTTAAAGATAATTGCACCAAATTTTCAGAAGACAATCACATTCTAATTTATAACACTTTTAAAAAATAGCCTGATACTTTACAACAAATACTTTTTTTTTAAAAAAAAAAGAAAAAAGGAATGAAAGTTCGTGTTGTTAAATATTATTTTAAAATTTGAAAAAATAATTTCTCTCAAGCCAAATTAACAAATAAAATAACATGTTTATTGTATTTTAATTGAAAAGTGCGGGCAATGAAGTTTTGAAACTTCTGCCAGTTCCCAACAAAGTGTAAACTGACAATGTTGATAGTTTTAATCAATCAAATACAAAGCTTGACTAAATTTTGAAGGTTTAAATAACTATAAAAAAAAGTATTTTAGACTTTGCAGCTTACCGGTCGAAAGTAAAAAATATATATATATAAAAATAATAATAAAAATAATTCCAATCTTTACATCCACTAAAATAAGTGTGCCGTATTTGATGACTAAATTATGTTATTTTTTTAAAACAGTGACGGAAAACACAAAATTCCGAGCAACGCCTTTAGAGAATCGTTCTTTGTGCAGAAAAGTTTTTCTGTCAATTTTAAAGCTAAATTTTAAAACCTTTTTGTTACATGTCACTTGAATATTTGTCGAAAATATATCTACGCGCCCAGTATCCGCATAAAAAAATAATAAAGCCTTGCTGACTGGCCCCACTCCGTTGGAGCCCCTGACTAAATTTCTGGATTCACCCCCTGCACACTGGAACCTTATGAAGGACTATAGTAAAATCCAGCAGTTCCNATATATTCAGATTGATCAATACAACTAGAATTAAATGATGCATAGTCACGCCCGGTTTTTCAAAATTGCCCATGTTTACAAACGTGTTATTTTGCCTGTCGTTGTAACACAAAATTAGCATTTCTTTGTTTCTTTGCTCCAATCCTGGCTCAGCAGTCAAAGCTCCTTAAACGTTTGTTGTTTGAGTATGGAATGTTCTTAGATCTAATAGATTAAGGGGCCTTACTAAGAATTTTAAATGTTGAATTAAGCAGATACATTAAACATATTTTTTTTACTCTTACGTGTATTTATGCTTGTTGAGATAGTTCTGGACGGCCGGTTTAATTTTAGGAATCCCATCTTTGCTATGCAGGCCGCGACCAGTTATGATGTAGACTAATCGGTCCTCTTCCTTGCCACTGATCTGATAAACTGTTTCAGGGATAGAGTATGATTTTAATGATAAATTAACAATCATTTGAAAAAACACATTAAAAATAATACAGACTAAATTTTGATTAGGACATAAATAATTGTAAAACGATGTAAGCATACGCTTCTAACAATAGTTCATTGGAAATATATGTCTACATTTTTTTCTTATCTTATATTAGATATACAAATGCTTTTTCAATGCAGTAGATAATTGCGTCCACATGTAGACCATGACGGATGATCTGTTGGCAAGTGACGCAGCAGTCACAGGCCACGGCTATGACGCCTCCACGCATTACCCAGCTGCCTAACTATTGTTAGGTACCCATTCGGAGCTGGGTGACTCAGAGACGCCCTAGGCCCCGGAAACAAATCCTTGCATTCGAATGGATTCGAACTCTTGACGGTCAGTATGCAGTCAAGCGCGCTGCCACTCGACCACCTCATACATTTTAATTAAAATCCTTATTTATATTTGCCGTCTGGCAGAGTGGCCAAGCTAATCGAATCCCAAGTAAGCAGATGTGTGCCCATCGCTCCACTATCTGGCATGGCTAGATGGGACTTGTTATCATTATAGGACCAGACATCTAAGAAAAGTAAAACCTGGAAACCGGTTGACGTATTCATGTAGGCGTTTAGACAATGACGCCACGAGATGTCCGGTCATTCAATTGGCTATTAGTTTAAAGCTTTATTAACCACATACCATATTCCCAAGAGTTATCCATGTATCATCCACAGAAGATAATTCCATGGGTTATTAATGTATCATTCACACAAGATGTTCACATGTTATACAGAAAGTTTGATAAGAGGAATTTCATATTCATGTATATGAAACCAAATTGTATCACTGCAGTATGACTATTCGTGCAGCAACGTATAAACACGAAGAAATAATCATTGTTGATGTAACCTAGTATAGATGCCTAAGCGATGAAGAAACAATCTCAATTCCTATAGACAGATCTTTAATATTAATGCTTTACGATCTTAGTTTTCTTTGGTGAACACTCTGACTTCATTACTTCTGTTTTTTTTATTATTTTTTTTGTTGAGTTATTACTTTCAATGTTTTAAATTGAGCAGTAGGTCATCATTTAAACAAAAATTATCAGCTCGTTGAACTATGTGCACTTACTGCTCTCATTTTCTTTTAAGAACAAAATGAACGCTTGCATGGCCTCACGGAGGTAGAAACTATGTAAGTCTAACGTTTTGTCAACGTTTCTGAAAAATAAAAAAAAAGTATCATACCAGTTCTAATTATTATTTTAAAATCAGATAATCAATGGAGAATTATTATTTTCTTTTTTTAATATTGTATATTTGTATTGTGATTTTAATTTGAATAGCTAGAGTAATGAGTCTTCCTTGGGAAATATGAATTGTCAATATCTTATTTTCATTTCTTTAAATTTAAGCTTCTATTTTCCTTGATGACTTAACTTAAGTTCATTGTTCAGTATTCAAAATTTCAGCAAACTAAGTCAACAGCTTTTTTTGTAAAACCCAACAGGTCATGTTTGTTATAAGAGTCGATCACCTTTTAAGAGTCGATCACCTTTTAAGAGTCGATCACCTTTTCAAGCAACTTGACTTAGTGGGACAGATGTAATAATCGTTATAACTCAACGGTCGCTCTAAGCTTGGATGAAATACGTATTTAAAAAAAAAAAAAAGTTGTCCCTAGGCTATAACCAAGGCAAGGGGCATTGCTGGTGGATATCTTTCAGCCAATACAAAACCTCCATAACTCCAATCTATATTTGAGCCAAGGACGGAATGATGTGATATGAAATTATTTAATAAACGATTGCTTAACATACTGCACATTTCTTTTAAAAAATATGTTTTTTCCCCTACATTATTAAGTTACCAGAAACGCATTAGCGATAGCCTGGTTGATGTTTTTGACTAACTGCTTGTAAGTATTTCAGAAGTGGCGGGAGTTCGAACACATCTTTGTAGCAGTAAAAAAAAAAGTAAAAAAAAAAAAACAAAACAAAACAAAACGCGATCGTCTTCTTTCATGAATTTATGCATCACACACTTGTCGTCTTTAACTTGTACAAGATCAGCGATATTTTAAATAGTTGGTTTAATAATGTTTTTTTCTAAACTAAAAAAATCGTATTGGTGAAAAACTATATATTGATTAGCTTCGTGGCAAATGTGCATTTGCGTAGTTAAGTTCAGTGTAAAAACAAGTGAGTGGGGTGTGTGTGGGGTCTGCTATCAGGTAATAGTTAGAAATGGGGCAGGGGAAAAAAAAACTGAAATAGACGCAACAAAATAACGACTTTATCGGCAAGAGATCTATGTACCAAGTTTCTTGGTGTGCTAGGGATGCATAATACAAAATTCAGAAAAAAAGACAAAATATACATCAGACAAAACCCCTTTTACTTATTTAAATGTAAAAATTTTGTTTCGCTTTAGAAGACGAAATATGGACCCCGCTGGAGAGACACAACTAAAAAAAAGTTATAATTTCGTTAGAGACTTCCTTTAACGGCTCTGGTTAAAATTTGACCTACGACTTTCTGCATTTACCTCTGTCTTCGAGAATCCGGCACATCTTCATTCTCATTCTCACTCCAATGCTGAGGCTGCGACTCTACCCACAATTGTTGCTGTTTGAGGAAGTCCTTGAGGGTCAGCTGTTTTGAAATCTTTTGTCTAGCTCCCCGTGGATCTGCTGAAGTCCCCTCTCGAATGGCGTGCTGCTGATGATGTACAACCCGTCGCTGCTGCTCGCCTGCTCTGATTTCATTCTCATCTCTGTTCCGAGACTGCGACTCTATCACTTTGTACAATTGCTGTCGGCGCTGCCATTCTCTGTTTTGCTGCTCGTAGAACTGCCATTCTCTCTTCTGCTGCTTGTAGAGCTCCTCGAGGGTTTGCTGTTGTGGAGGTTGTTGCCCTGCCGCACGAGGATCTGCTGTAGTCCCTTGCCGTATGACATGCTGTTGCGCTACCCGCCGCTGTTGCTCGCCTGCGCTGACCACGTGTGATGTCCACGGCTGTGAGCTCCGAGACCGGGATGACGACGACCTTGTGACGGAATCGTTGGCCTGCCGTTCGACATCGTCATCGACTTGTGTCCTGTAGCCGAAATCCTGTGGAGACGCAACTGTGCCGAGTTATACAGGTAGGCATAAAGTCCTGCTGGTTATAAACACATGTAAAAGGAGATCGCAGTCGAAAAAAAAAAGTTATATAATATTTGTATAATAAAAATAAAAATGATACAATCTTGACTTCCTATTCAAACACAATTTAATCCTTTATTTATTTTAAATACACTACAAGATGCCCTTTATTCATTTATGAAATGTTAAAAATTTCAGCGATTCATTATTGTCAGTCATTATTAAATTATAAAGAGCAGAAAAGTTGGAGTAATTAGACAAATTTGCTACATTACAGTTCAGCTTAAAAAGATTTCAGGGGTGTTTCGGAAGGGGGGGGAGTGAAAGGGTAGGGGGGGGAGAAATAAAAGAAAATGATTTTAACAAGTATTTTTGAAGTCGTCTTTATAGTTAAGGTTAAACAACTGTTCTCCTTTTTTATGTGCCTTCCCCCACCCCCATTCTCAGGCTTGTCCATGGGACATATTTTTCGGTCCCATCCCATCCCATGGCAATTTATGCCTGTCCCATCCCATCCCATCCCACGGGACGTGTCCCATGGGAATCCCATGGGAAAAACATTCCCTTGGACAAGCCTGGCCATTCTTTCTTTGTCATAAACCCACTCATGTTTTATTATACTTTAGCGTCCTATCCTCTAGTGTTTAAAATTGTTTTAATCTTGAGACATCATACAGAAAGACCTCAACTTTAAAGTATTAGCCTCTAGTCTGAACCAGAGAAAACACATTTTAATATTTGAAGCATACAAATTACATCCACATTAAACTGAAATATTAATAATTTTATAGTAATATTTATCACTTTAAACACTTGTCTGAGACGATTCTATATTATATGTCCTTACTTCTGAGTCACTCCGCCATTTGCAATTGTGGCATCTCTTCCACAAAAACCAGCTGCACTGAAAAACACAGACAAGAAAATGTTTTTACATCCGCCTGGATATAACATAGTCGTGTATCAGTTAAACATGGTTCAAAAATAAGTCTTGTGATTGTACACGTTTTACTGCTTGTATATTGATGAGCTATTGCATTTACAACACGTTTATCGTTTCAATAATTCTGCTATGTACTTAATGGGACTGATCTCGATTTGTTAGTTATACCAGACACACAAAAAATGAAATTAAAAAAAAATCAATAATAAAAAAAATCAATAAATCAATCGCTCTTTGAAATGTGTATAGGTCAATCATGCAGCTAAAAGTACATGTCCGTGTATTTAAAGCTAAAATTCTTGTAACCAAAATATTTTCGATGTATTACTACAGCCTGTACTACAGATTACAGTCGTTATTAAGGCATAGTTTAACTCTGGGTGAGTTGTACATTGAGCTCTTACAAAACTCCGGACAAAACTTACAGGGATCAATTTGCTGAGTTTTTAGAAACCTTTATTTAGCGCTAATTCTTAACAAGCAGCTTTAAGACTGAAACGTTATTTTTTAAATATATATTTATTTTCCAATTCATAATACGTTATTGGATTAAAATCCAGGCTCTACACGCACTGAGCTACAATCTCGTTGCTAGGCGACAATCAATACACATAGTTCTAATTACGCTTTCTGTTGTATTATCTTACAAGCAACGTTTTGAAAAATGATCACTTACCGCAGCAACAATGACCAACACTGCAACCCCTACGGATACTCCAACGATGATCATGATATCAGAGTTCTCCATGTCGAAAACCTTGACGCCACACGTTCAATCACTTAAAACTATAAACCTAAGACATCCGTTTAAGAGCACAAAGGGCGTGATAGCTCTTTGGGTACAGCAATAGAAGTCGAAAAGTCTGGAGTTATTCGACTTGAAGCACTCCTGCTTGTGCAAGGGAATTCTTCTCTAAGACTTACAAACAAGCAAGTAGTTCTTACACTGTGAAGAGAAGCACGACGCTAGTCCTTCACAAGTTTTGTTCGTGTGTCAAGTAAAGCTAAGCTGACCAAATTTTCCCCCTTTTTATTCTTTATCGCGCAAACTCGTAAGGTTTATCGATCCAATGCGGGGTTAGATAACAAAAGCTAGCTAGAAAAAAAATATGTTTCGTTTTGTTTAATCTTTCTTGGAAAGGCTTTTTTAAAAATTAGTGTTATTATTATTATTATTATTTTAATTTTTAGGGGGGTGGGGTGGGGGAGGAGTTTTGGGAAGTATTTACTTCTTTCTATATTTATTTAAAAAAAAAAAAAAAAAAAAAAAAAAACC
>MUZC01000134.1:721835-734306 GCA_002072015.1 Radix auricularia
AAAAAAACACAAACCCCAACCCACCCCTCCCTAAAAGATTCAAAAAAGCTAAATTTGTTGCTGATAAGAACTAGCTCATAACAGATAACGAATATTCACCGCGTGTTCGTAGATAGTACACGCACTTGCTTATCGTCAGTCCATTCTATAAAATTATGTGCCGAGTGGCTCTTGAATCACAGAGATTAAAAAAAAAATGTTTCAGTTCCACTTAAGTTTAGTAGTGGTCCAGTTACACTGCAGTTGGTTTATTACGTTGTTAAAATAACGATTCAACTTCAGCATTACATAAAAAGGCATCATGCTAAATCACGGCTCGTTACAATGGTTTAAATATATTTTCAAAGAATATATTTACCTTATAAATTACTGAACGTCAAAAACAAGCATTTAAGCCAAAAACTTTCAAATCAAACAATGAACTCAACAAAAATTAAGTGTTGAATTGTTTAAAAGAAGATATATTATTGTTCTTATTTTGGATTAGGCAACAATTAAGAGAAAGCCGTCCAGAAAATCACTGTAAAACTCACAATGAACGGAAACATTAAAATTTGTTACTTTTAAAGTAGTATAATTAGATAAATTAAGAAAAAGAAAATTCCCCATTGCATGCTATTTTCATCATTGTTCAATTGACAACAAAATATTTTATGCCATAAAAATCCATTTTATTTTATTCTAATCATTGTTCGGTCACATCCTAAAAGAACGATGGACATTATTTTACAGTTAAAATGTAATATTAATTTGTTGACTAATTAATGATGGCTGCGTTGACTTTTAAGAGTTAACTAGAAATAAGATGACAGTGTTTGAGTAGGAATAAACAGCTGAAATACTGGCTAAACCTGAGATACTATCTCACTTGCAGAGGTCTCCAATAAATATCAATCTAACTCTTTAAGAAATATCCGGTGAAGGCATTTGAAAAACAGGGACGTAGCGTGGGCGTGGTGATTGCAAAAATTATTGAGGAAGAGTGGGGGAGAAAGTCAGATTTATGAAACTGATTTTTTGCTTTGAATATATCTTAAGTTGATTTGGCATTGACTCAACCAAATAAGAGAAATACACTATCCATTTTACTCTGTCATTTTTTGAATTTCAGCTTGACTTCATGTTATTATTTATTTAAAGCCATTCAGAGATTTTAACTGTGATCTTAAGATGTCGTGTATAATAAATGTCGTTTCAAGCAATAAGTTACACTCTTCACTCCGTCTCTATCAAATTGTTTACAGTGTGCAAGTGGTAATGGTCCAATAACAATAACTTAGAAAATAAACACAGAGGCAACACAAAGTAGCGTTCACTCCCCTTATCATACGGAATGGGACTGCAAAAAGCTTTTTAAATAATATAAAATAATATACATGTACAAAATACACAAAACAAATTGTGCTAGAAGACAATAAATTTCAGCTTTATTTATAACCTAATTCTACAGTAGACGTTTCCTCTGTCCTTGTTTGTTTTTGTTTTTCTTTTCTTTTCATTTTACGTATAGATTTTATGATATAGATCTAATATGTTTTAAGACCTATGTAAGTACGTATTTCATGTTAATGTACTGATGAAGGCATTAGCTGAAACGTCTACTGCAGTATTAGTTCATAAATAAAGCTCAAATTTATTGTCTTCTCGCACAATTAGTTTTTGTATTCACTCCCCGTATCATGTAGACAAAGTTAACAATCGCTATCTAGCGCCTCCACCCCCTCCCTCCACCCCAGCGACCGCTCCAATCAATGATTTTGTTGATAGTATCATCACAGGTTCAATATCTGAAATAGAGAATTTATAAATGTATACTGAAAAGTAATGCCGACTTTTATTTTTGGTGTGAATACATTTTAAATAAAAATAAACTCCCAATACTTAAATTATAATTATAAGAATACCAAATTAAACAAAAACAAAACAAACATAAAAACGAGATATGCTGAAATGAAAAAAAGTGTAATTAAGAGAATTAGGACACACCGTTACTATGTATTAAATTCAAATCTTTTAGGCCATGTGCCTTGACCACAACCTAATTAAGTTTCAAAGGCATAAAACTTCAGTACATTGTCATTATAATTGTCAAATATCGAGGTAATTTTTTCTGGACTACATCATTTCCCTCCAACCACAGATAAAAACTTCATAGGTGTTGGATAACAGCTTTGACGCTTGTCTACAGTACTGATGATAATTTGCTTTTCAATGCCAAATATTATTCGGCATGCTTCCGTCTCGTTAGACGATGGGATGCATTTCCTCGTGTTGCTGTGCAGTCCTATCCTTTATCACAGCTTTTGGACACGAGTTCTGTGCTTCCCAATGTTTCTCTTTTCTTAAAACCCTTCTGTCTTTAGCCTCCTCCATCTCAGCTACTGTGACGCACCTTTTTACACTGTACGCCACGTACAAGGCCTTACTCTCCCAGTCGCTTGTGTGTATTATGGCTGCGTTCGTGTCCCTTTGGCGGACTTCCTTAAATTGCAGACGTGGGCGACCTGTCTTCCTCTTTCCCGATGCCAGTTCTCCATATAGGAGACCTTTGGAGATGCCGCCAGGGCTCATTCTTTTTACATGTCCAAGCCATCTCAGGCGTCTTTCACTAAGGATTGGGAACATACTTTGGGTATTGGCACGCATCATCAGGACCTCAGTAATAAGCACCTTGCGCTGACAATTAATGTCAAGGATGTGACGCGGGCACCGCAAGTGGAAGCTATTTAGCTTGCGTTGCTGGAATGTATAAGTGGTCCCTTTCTCGCTCCCGTGGAGCAGCGTACTGGTAACACAGGTTCAATAGATACAGTTTGGTTTTCTCTGTTAGCTTGGTGTTTTGCCAGACCCGCTTATTTAGTTTAGCCATTGTAGCAGCTGCCATGACAATTCTACTGTTTATTTCGTCCTCGATGGACAGTGTATTGGAGACCTTGGTCCCCAAGTCAGGGCCGTCTTTACACCATTTTGGGACCATGGGTAAAGAAAGAGTTCGCCCCACCCCCACAGGAATAAAAAATAAATATACATAATATATATAAATAAACATATTAACCCCCACCCCTGGCAAATGTCCAACGGGCCTGTGCGTAAAGACGGCCCTGCCAAAAGAGGCGAAGCTGTCCACGACCTCCAAGTTTTCATTGTCGATATTGATGGTAGGAGGAGAACGTGTGTCTTGGGCAATGATGCTTGTCTTTTTCAAGCTCTTTTGCAGGCCACATTCTTTGCAGGTGTTGGAGAAGCTTGACACAAGTTGTTGCAAACCAAATATTCTACGCCAAATATGCAGACACTCAAAATAAGAAGATGCGCACAGTGTTATTTTATATGAAATCTTCTTGTAGAACTGCAAGTTGCTGAAAGCGTATTCAAATTAAATGCTACATGCCGGAATGGTTTTGTCCCCTACCTGTCCCCGCTTGCCATTTGAAAAGTTAAATTGAACGTGGCCTTTTATGACCCTGAACTTAATTGTGAAATAAAAATTCGAAACTTTCCAAACCTTTAAAATGTATTTATGTTCCGCTTTCGTATCGTAGTTAATAATCAAAACAAAGTCACGAGATAAGACATTCATTATTCATTTAAAAGACAGTGAGTTCAGTGACAGGCCGCAAGATAATACTTAATACTGTGTTACACAGCTAAAACAAAAATCAATCGATATCAAGTGTAAACGAGATGAAAACATTATTTATTTTAGTTTTAGCAGTGATCTGTTTTCATTGTGATCTTAATCTTTGTCTTGCACAGGTATTTTTGAAGTTGTATATCAAATTCAAGGCTAAAACCTATATCTCCGACCGGAGCGTCGCGTCTCTTCCCGTTGCTATGAAGGATAGTTATTTTAATTTTAGGGTTTGGGTTAGGTATAGCTTTAGAATTTTCGGAAAATTCACGGGGCTCGCACTATTTTTCCGGGCCGGTGACGAGCCATAGCAACAAGATGGCCGCCGATAAGGTCGGCCCGGTCGGAGATATAGGTTTTTACCAAATTCAATATCAATTCAATGAATTTAGTTTTAGAAATATTATTATTAATTCAATATTCAGATTATAATATTAATATATAAATAAAATAATAATAATATTTAATAATAATTAGGCGGTAATCATGCAGTTCTTGCACGTATAATCATTTATAATGTATATTATTATATATAATATAATTTCACAGTGAAATTTATTTTTCTGGTGAGAACTTAAATTACTTAATTATACGATTTTAATTTATTTAATACATTTTTTATGTTGTATTTTAGCTATGGCCATGGCTATGGCTATGCATGGATGTTGCTAGCGTTACGACAAGATTGTCGTAGCAGCAAACAATTCGGTGGGATGTTGCTAGAAATAAATTACGACATGTCGTAACACTAGTCAGGAAACTAGTGCTACAACATGTAACAGCAGACGATCCGGTGGGATGTTGCTAGCGCTACAACAAGATTGTCGTAACAGCAGACGATCCTATGGGATGTTGCTAGCGTTACGACATACGCAACTTCTGCTACAACTAGTAACTAGTCTTAGTCCATCTTTGCAGTAGACACCTGGAAAGAATTAAGTCGCTATAATATCTTAACAAACTCTTCTTTATATTGTATACACATATATATTATAATACGACATTATTTGTGTGTGTATGAAGTATGAATTCTAAAATCTAAATTTAATTAAATAAATTATTTAAATAGATTTAACATTGGTCTACCGATTATAAATATATCAGTTGATTTTGCTATACTATAGTATACTTGTGTAAGTGATGCTGATGCCAAGTATTAAAATTTAGTATTCCGTAAAGCCTATGGCGGATTAAGGGGGGAGGGGCTGAACGGGCTATAGCCAGGGGCCACCCATGGTTTGGGGGCCCCCAAACTTTTTATATTTTATAATTAAAGTGTACAAATGTTTGCTCAAACCCTTGAAAATATAATAAATTTATAAATAATATCTATTAAACTGATCGCTAATCAGACCTGATAGTAGTGAAAGTCTTAAAAATCGAAAAACTTGAATTGATTTGCCTATTAATATTATTGTACTTGCTTTAAATAATTGCTGCACTAACATCAGTTTTTATTTTGTTTAAAAGGCCCTGAATTAGTTAGCTTAAGTCACTTCAGTCATGCATTAATGCTATATGTATGATAGTTTAAGAGGGAGACACTTAAAGTTGCTCTCATATCTGTAGTATGACATGAATATTTTTAATCAAATAAGAAACCATTAGCATCTACCTTAATGGTTATTCTACTCAAAGCAACAAAGGACTTATCAAATGCCAAGCTTCATAAATAAGAAGCAATGAATAAAACACTTTTCCCTTTACTATTTGAATTAGTTTTGCTAGCACTATTAAAACTGTTTACGAAAGTTAATTTTGCGGCATAATAAAATTTTTAATTACATTCCACATTGACTGCTTTCTTCCTATTTAGCTACATAATGTGTGATATGATGTCCAATAATTAAATATTTTGAGGCAAAATAAAAAAAAGGGCATTTTAAGGATTTAAAAACATTTTTGACCTGGTTTTCAAATTGTCACAAATTATTTTTAAAATAAAAGATGTTTGTAATTTCTAAAACATACTTGATTATTTTGATCTGAAATGAATAAAATATTTTTTAAATTTTATTTCAGAGCATAAATGTAACATGTGAGTCTGGTAAATATCCACCTGACCCAGCGTAAGTTAACATTTAAAAAAATTCTCTACTGTATGGTCTCAAGTTTTGATATTATAGAGATTTTTTCCTTCACTGTTTTCCAATCCATTAAATTATTTCTGCTTTACATTAACAGAAATCAAAAAGGTAAAGTAAATGCATTTATATGATAAATTATCTCGTACTCATAGTGCAATATTTTCCTTAGCTTTATTTGTTAATGCAATTCCTCAAACAATATATGTTAAAAAAGTATTTGATAGTAAATACAGTTCTAAAAATAAATGATGGTTATTCATACTGATTAGACAATAGTAGGTCAACATTTGATAAGTTCATTATTCATTATCTTGACAGTCATGGGGCTAAATATATAAGGAAAAAATATGTCTAATATATTCATTGCCAAATCTAATCAGCTTGACCTTGGGTTGCAGTATCATCAGCAGTATAAAAATAATAAATATAATGTGTGTTGTTTTTTTATATCAAATTCTAACTTAAAAAATAATTAATTTTATTTTTTCACTTTTTGTCTTAATAGAGAACTCAAATAAAATTTTTAAAAATCATTTAACTGCAGTCTTAATAATGAATTTCATGACATCACATTAATAAAATCATATTTTTTTTAAAAATGCATACAGTGGTTTAACTGTTATGTTTGTCAAAAGACTAGGTTTAAAAAATATTAGCATGTACATTTTAAAAATTAGGTAGTGACAATTAAACTAAATCATATGAATACCTCGAGGGAAGAAATGGCTTGCAATATTTTTGTTTTTTAGAGATTTTTAAAGCTATACAGATTAATCATTTAGTAACCAAATACATTAAAATTTTTCATATGGTTATAGACGTTAGCGTCCCATAAAACCTCATTCAGAACATTCTATTTTTTACCTTTTATCAGATACAGGGGAAATAAATTTTTTTTATAAAATGTAACATAACCGTTTCTTCCCTTGCAATCTTCATTTATTCAATAACTTAGCTTATATAAACAAATAATTATACACAAGAGAGTTGACAGCTCTCAGTGATTTCAACTTGAAATTTGACACTAAATATTTATTTTTGTACAATGTTCATTTTCAACATTTAATTGTATTCATTTGGCTATGATTTTTCAGAACAAAAGTTTCCACCTATGTCATCAATCTTGACCTTCCACCTGAGAAAAGATGGGCTGAACTGGGGGCTGAAAAAAGTGCTGAGGTTAGATGATACTTAGAGAGAAAAAATAATTGCTTGCTTTCACCTTTAAACAAGAAAGGTTTTAAAATAAAACGGAACTTTTTATCAAATAAAAAATTTCAAAAGTCTAGACTATTTTGAAAAAAAGAATTTGTAAAATTATAATAGGCTGATGAATGTAATTTATTGTACAACAGTCATATCCAGCTGTTCTGATGGGTTTTCATTAAAAAAAAACAACACTCTTTTTGTAGATCAAATACCTGATTGAAGGATTCAAAGAATTCATCAAGGACTGGGGTAAAGCAGGCCAAGTTTTGATTGACTTTGTTGATTCAAAAGGTGTAAGTAGGAAGGGAGAAGAAACCTCAGTGTATCGCATATTTTTTCTATTGTTTCAAATTATTTGCCAATGCAAAGGTTTGCAAAATTAACTTTCAGAATGCTAAGAAACATATACAGTTTTTAGTTGTAACATTTTGAGACAACCTTTTTTAGGTTTTAAAAAGGCTAATAGTATAAGAATGACTTAACAAGGACCATTTAGTGAGATTTAATTTTATAAACAATTGGTCAACAATAATTTTTAAATATTGAAAACATGATATATTTTTGGGTGTAATAGAAATAAGTTGTCCTAATAGTAGAAAAAATTAAATGTAAATGTAATAACTTTTAGGTGACAGAAAAAATAAAAACTATTTCTTGGAGATAAAATTGAGATAAATAACATTATTTAAAGCAGATTATTTGAAATGTACTGGGATATAATTATGTCTCACTTGCAAAAAGAAAGTTAAGGGATGTTCTGAGGACTGGATCTTCTCATTTACATTTTCTAGAAATTCAATTAACCGTAAACTAATAAAAGTTATTTATATTTGATTTCTTTAGGGAGACCTTGACGGCACACTTCCATATCCATTTGCTGGAGAAATCAAGGGATTTGCTGACGCTATTGGGTTGAATCTGGGTACACATGGCTTTTATTATTAAATTACATTTGCATAAGATACAAATTTAGTGAAAAGAAAAACAGAATTACTGCCAAAAATGACTTCTGTCCAAGTTGATGAGTGTGAGAATATTTTAATGTTTGACAATTATAATATTAAATTGTAATTTTTTTTGGTCATGTCTAGGGGAGATGCTCTTGTACAATCTTTTCTATGAGTTCTTCACTGTATGTACATCAATAGTGGCAGAAGACCCTAATGGTAATTATGATTCTAATATAAATATAATAATTCATTGTGTATTTCTATATAGTCCTATTTTTAATACCTGAGATGACAATTTATTTGATGAATATGTTTTTTTAAAAGATTATTTAAACTTATTATTTCTTTGATGAATAAATGAACTTTTTTTTTTCTCATTGTCAACTGACACTGCTCTAATCAAATCTAATCAAAACATATTTAAATGGTTCCAGTCTTAAGATATGAACATTTGGACTCCGAATATGGCATGATATTTAAAATTTCATTATCATTCACTCTTAGAAAACTATTAATTTCTTTGCATGAGGAAAGAGATTTAAACTGAATTGTTATATAATACTTACTTCTTTTTTTAAATGTCTCATTATGAAAATGTTTTTTTAAACCTGGTTTTAATTTATTCTCTCTAGGTCTACTGTATCATGTAAGGAATTTAGACTTTGGGCTCTTCATAGGGTGAGTTAACAAATTAAAATAAAGGACATATAAAGAGAATCTAATCATTTATAAAATATATGTGCTTTGAATTATATTAGTTTTCACAAGAATGCGTTCACTTTGGTTCGTCATTGCTGACTTCTTGCTTTTTCTGCATTCCTCCTATAGCTGGGACACCCAGAACAGAACATGGGCCATCACTGAGAGGCTGCGTCCTGTGATAGTAAACTTGGATTGGCAGAGATCTGGGAAAACTGTATTTAGATCTGTTAATTTTGCTGGTTACACTGGAATCCTTACTGCTGTTAAGCCAGTAAGTATGTTGTTGTTTTATTTTTTTTTTGAATTTTATGTTAAATTGTCATTATAAGGAATTGTGATTTAAAACTGTGGTGAAAATGTAAAGTAATTGAATCTAAAAGCACACAAACTTGCCTTTGAAAATTACCTATGAATTGAGTAAAAAAAAATTTTTTTGCTTCATCCAAAATATCTACAACTAGTCCTATACATTCTTTATTCTTTATTTCTTTTTACAGCAAATTTTCACCCTGTCCATGGATGAACGTTTTAACAAAGATGGTGGATTTATTGGTGATTAATTTCAAATTCATTATTTTATTAAAAGTGCATTTCTCTCATGCTTATTGATTCAATTTTGATTGATCAAAAGTCCTAATATTTTAATTGTATAGTTTTAAATGCTGTTTACTTAAACTAAGTTTTTAACTGTTTCTGTTTGGGTAACTTTTGAGTGCATAGGAAAAGAGAAAGATAAACCAAAAGTCTTAAATTTTTATCTCAATAACATAATAATTGTGTAAACGAAACTCAAGGCATCATTAAATGGCTGCTCGGAGACCGCAATGAAACTTGGATGGGATTCCTGACAAGGGATGTGATGGAGAATGCCACAAGTTATGCTCAAGCCAGGGTCAAGTTGGAGAACACAGTCATGTTGGCTCCTGCATACTTTATCCTAGGGGGGAATAAATCTGGTGAGGTAAAGGAAACCAAGGAATAAATAGTTATAGGACTTGATAGATTTTAGGAAAGAGAAAACAAGGAATAAATAGTTATAGGGCTTCATAAATGTTTAGAAAGAGAAATAAGGAATAAATAGTTATAAGACTTCATAAATGTTTATAAAGAGAAAACAAGGAATAAATAGTTATAGGGCTTCATAAATGTTTATAAAGAGAAAACAAGGAATAAATAGTTATAGGACTTCATAAATGTTTAGAAAGAGAAAACAACAGCTGATGTGGAATTTATTATCCCCTGAAGAATACAGTGGATAATTTTAAAAAAAATGACAATGGATTAATTCATTCAAATGAATAATTTTATATGCAGAATTGATTTTTTTTAAAAACTAGAATTAAAGATCCCATTTTCCTGGGGAAATTATATAAGGCGTTTTGTGTTATTGCCTTTGTAAGAAGTCATGCTGGCAATCAGATGTTGTAATTTATCTCGCTCTTAGTCCATCTGCCTTTTCTTTAGATCAAATAAGTATATTTGTCGTGAGGTCAACCATTCTAACATCAGTGGGTTTAAAGAAAATGTCATCCACTTCTATAAAATCTAACATAAACAGATAACCAATCCTCTGAAAAAAAACAGACATACTTTATCATGATTAAATGTATTTTATTGGTGTAAAACAATATAAAAAAATTATCAATGTTTTTTTGTGTGTTAATTTTAAAAGAATCCTATTGTTAAATTTCAAATTAGCTCATTCTTGTAGATATAACAAACTAAAATGCAATTCCTTTTTATACAGTAGACCGCACATTCTTAATTTTATATGGTTGGTAAATACATCTTACAACTAGCCTACTGACATATTCTTACCTTTACCTATGCCAGGGTTGCGTCATCACTAGGGCCAGAGAGTCAAACCTGGACACTTGGGAAATGCGCAATGCGTCTGGATGGTACATTCTTGAGACCAACTATGACCACTGGGAACCCCCATTTTTTCTGGATGACCGCAGGACTCCTGCACACAAGTGCATGAAGCAGATGACCCAGTCGGTAAGGTCCTGCAAGGAGTTGTGGTTACTTGTTTTTTGACAGACACAAGTTTTATATGTGTCAGCTGTTTTGAACTATATCAGTATTTTTAGTGTGTCAAGTTTTCTAAATCTACTTTATGTAAATTATTTACAGTGCCTAACTTTATATTCATTTCATAACAGGTAAATTTACTTTTAAATGGCTTTTCTTAAAAGATGTATATTCTTTAACTTTTCAGAATGTTGGCTTTGATGGACTTTTCAATGTTCTTTCATCACAACCTGTATTAAATAAGGTATAGAGTGGCGTTATATCTTTGGAATTTTTTTAACAGGGAGACAACTAGGGGGCAAAGTTATTTTTGGAAAAAATTACTGCTTAGCTATTGTAGTAATCTTGCTATATGCCTGAAACAAAATTGATAAAAAATTTCATTGTTTTCTTAAATTAGGATTTAAAATAGGAAGTTTGGGATAAGAGTTAAAGTTCATTTTAATGAGATTTTTTAGGGTTGTTTTTGTTTCATAAATGGTTTTGTTATGATTTTAAAATAGGAATGTTGATAATGTTTTAAAAAAGAATGTTTTGGACGTAAATAATCTACAAAGAAGCGCAGAGTTTAAATAACTTTATTTGTCTTTTTTCTTTAGTTAACTACATACAGTGCACTAATGCAAGTAAGCAGTGGAAAGTTGGAGACATACATACAGACGTGCAAAGACCCATGTACACCTTGGTAGTAAGACGATGGGGGGAAGCTAAGAAAATTTTTGATGGTACTTTTTAATTTCAAATTGCTTTTTAAGGATTTATTTCGCTATCTTTTTTTTTTCTTGATATACATAAGATAATTGCGTCTACACAGACCATGAGAGATGATCTGTTGGCAAGTGATGTAGTGGTCACATGCCACGGCTTTGAGGGTTCCACGTATTACCCAGCCGCCTAACTATTGTCTAGATAGGTACCCATTCAGAGCCTGGATTCGAACCATCAGTACACCAGTCAAGCGCGCTACCACTCGACCACTCGTCCCATATGTGCACTTTAAAAATAAAATGAATTGTCTGCAGAGTAATTATGCTTCTATAGTTATAATTTAAAATGATGATGATTTTATATTTGAAATCAGTAGTCTACAAATTTAAATATGCACAAAGTTTTTTAATAGTACACAACCTGTCAACAATCTAACATTTGCCAGAATTTATAACATTCTTCTATTACATCTGTTAAATTAAATTAATTTTAAAAAATATATTTAGAAAAAATATTGCAGTCTGGTTTTATACAAAAAGTAAAACAACACATTTTTAAATTGGGTCTTACTTAAAAAAAAACTTTAAAAAAACTTATATTGTAATGCTCATGAATTCGATATGATTGTATCTACACAGACAGCAAAATATTTCATTTTTGATCTCTTGATTTTTAAATCATTGAATTTTTTTACATTTAAACTTTGAATACATACGCCTGCTGCTACTTTAGTTTTTTTCACATTTCAGCTTTGTCAAAATGCTCCTCTTTGCATTTGTTTACAATAATTTATTATTTGTATGGTTCAGGGAAAAGAGAAGTTTCTTAGTCAAAAAGATAAATTTGTTTTACCTTAAATTATTGTTTATTTTGAAAAATTGTTAATACATTTTAAAATGATAACTTAAATTTTTAAGATGCTTTCATTTTAGCAGTTTTATGAAAAATTTAGCAGTTTGAGAAAGTGTGCTATTCCTTTATGTAGTGACTAGATTGTGCCAGGCGCCGTGGCGCCTGCGGCGCCCCCGTTTTTTGGGCGCCTACGGCGCCAACCTTTTTTTTAAAGACCAACTAACTTGTCCTTTTTTGATAAATACGAATTATTAAACTTTATGAAATGTACGCAAAGTATTTATTTAATAATAATAAT
>MUZC01000134.1:734338-750631 GCA_002072015.1 Radix auricularia
GGCGCCGTGGCGCCTGCGGCGCCCCCGTTTTTTGGGCGCCTACGGCGCCAACCTTTTTTTTAAAGACCAACTAACTTGTCCTTTTTTGATAAATACGAATTATTAAACTTTATGAAATGTACGCAAAGTATTTATTTAATAATAATAATAGGGGTTGTATTTTGCGCACCGATGCACACCAAACAATGACGTCATCCTATTAAATATTTTTACAGCGCTCATCAACACACGATTTTTCAACTAAACTAACTGCTGTAGACTGTCGTACATCTCTTGCGTTACGCGTTACGTTACAAACCCACACCACTGGGCTATTATATATATTTATAGAAATAAGTATAAATTCATTAGATAATTGTTTTTTTAGTAATTAAATATTCATATTTTTGTGGAGAAATTAAACATTGTATTTTATTCTTTTTAAACTTACGGTTTTTTTAAAACTATATAAATTATAGTAGGTTTTTCAAGATAGAATATATGAGGCATTGATAAAAAATATATGTCACTTAAGTTGAAAAATAAATTTGTCTGAAGCTCTGTATATTAATTTATTTCATTTAAAATTCAGAAATTCCTAGTTTCTTTTTTGATGTATTTTCAGATATTTGATGATGAAGCAATTACAAAAATTAAATTTTTCACTTACCTGGACTTAAGCGTAACATGAAACCTACTGGCCTCAAACCACCCTGACCCTAAAATACTTGACTCCTTGAAAGATTTCTATTTAACCACTATTTTGACCTAAAATATGTGATTCCTGCATTGATTGCTCGAGAATTATTTCTATTTACCTACAGTGTGTTGACATATTCTTATGTAACTGACAACTAAAACTACTGGCATTGTTTGACATGTTGTTTTAAAATTGAAGCGTGATATTAATCCTGGATATTAAAACTTTGCACTAGTAAATATTCAAATACTTACATCAGTGGATTATCTGGTCACTTTATGAATTGGCTAATTTTTTTTTAAAGAATGTGAAAACAAAGATCAACTTAAGAAAATTTAGATTTTTATGCTCAACATCACGCAAATTTAGCTCTGAGAGTTTTAAACCCATTTTTAAAAAAAGCAGTTATTCATGATTTTTCATTAAAATTTTCTAAGACTGATTTATTTTTTCTTCTTTCAATATCTTGTTAGATTTGCCACTCATTGCAGTTTTAATTACATGCATAAGCATGAAGAAAACATACCTTTTCTAAAACAAATTCACATGAGTGGTTTTTGTTGATATGTATTTTTTTAATATGAATTTTAGCTACTTTGATATACATTTAATAAAATAGAGGCTAATAGTATAGTAATATAAACATTTCAGATGGCTCATGTTGTGTAAACAGCTTATTGTACATTAGTTTCAAGCCATCAATGTTACTTGTCACTGGTAATCATTTTCTCCAAAAAGTGCAATTAGGGAAAGTATTACCCTACATTCCAGTTTTTTTTAAAACTTCTGTAAATCAAGTTATATTCTTTGAATCTTTTTTAATTTTGTTAATAATAACAATACAGTCAAACACAAATTTGTGATAGAAAACTAAATATATTTATTTCATCTTTCATCCTGTATGTTTTTGTAATGTTATTTAATGCTTTTCTACATGTTTAATCAACATGCTGTTATTTTCTCTTATGTTTTTGTTTCAAACTTCGTACCACAGCTTCAGAAATTTTTTCAGAGGTCAACAGAATGAAGAATATTTGATAGTTAAGGATATACACTCTTTTCACATTTGCATTTTGATATTAGATCTATAAGTGCCTTACATCCCAACGGTTTGAAGTGTTTTTCTGATTTGTTTTATTTGTGTATATAGCGCCAACTGTGGAGATCAAGTCTTTCATTCTCAGGAACGTGCATCATTTTGTAGAGCAAGATAACTTCTATTTCAAGGGGAACAATTTGTTAGCTAATATTTGCTTCATTGACATGATTATAAAGAATCTTATTTATTAAATGAATAGCTGAAAAAGGGGACTTTGAGTTTATCGATTAAAAGGAATTATAGTTATAGATTCAATTTCTTTAATTTTTAAAAAAAATTATAAAACTTTATTTAAATAGACACAGTTCTTAGTTGTAAAAATAAATAAAAATGCAAAGTTAAATTTTGTAATCAAATGAAGAAAACATGACTTCATTCTGAAATTAAGAAGCTGAAATGTTTTTCACATAAATCAATATTGTTTGTGATAAGTTGTTAAACAAAAATTAGAAGATTGTCATTCTGACTTCATTTTATGCTGTGAAAAATATTATGTTTATTGTCAATAAAATAAAATACTTAAAATATTTGTTTCTTTTAAAATTATTTAAAAAACTATTTAACTTGCACTTAAGACAAGTAACGAATTTGGGATCGCCTTAAATTAATAAACACAAAGGCCATTGATCATTTTGCCAGAAATGTCATGGAAGTTGCAAGAAAAACTTCAACATTGAAACAGCTGCACATGATTGAATTAAGGAAAGTGCATAGCTTAAAAAATATTTAAATCTCAGTAATTAAATAATAATTTTATTTTTTTATAAAAAGGTAACAAATTAACTTTGGTATCTATATTTTATTTATTTGAAACTTTAATTTAAGAAATCCACACTTGAAAATCTAAAAGTACAAAAAATTACAATAACATTGTTTAGTATATCCATTAACAGAAATCGTGTTAAAAGTACAATTTAAAAGATATATATATATTAGGGCTGCAGAGATTATCAATTAGTTTCTCGATTAATCAGTAAACATTTTTATCGATTAAAATAAATCATGATTAAATCTAAAGAGAATGTTTTAAACAATTTTTACGATTTGTTAATAAATAATTAATTATTAATAATTAACAATATTTTGCTTTATATATCTACAAAATTCTCCATTGGAAAATTTTAAAATAAAGCTGTTTTTATAAGGAAAATGATATAAACAATTTAAACATTATTTTTGCTTATTTAACAATAACAAACTTTAAATTCATTGACGTTATGTTGAACTACTTATATTTACATAAAAAATGTCAATAGCCTGTTTTTTGTTACTTCCCTTGAAATTTTCAGTTTTCAAATCGTCATACATCTTATTTTTAGCATTAATCAAAATTATCGATTAATTATTCGGTACTTTTTCAAAAGTTAACGATTAAATTTAGATTAATCGATAACAGCCCTAATATATATATATATATATATATATATACACACACACACATACATGTATATATAAATAAACAAAGAGTAATAACATAATAAAGGAAAAATGTACATAAAAAAAGCGAGCGTATGTAGTGTGACTTTCGTTTAGTTGTTAGCTGGATATGGTCATGTTGTGCCTCAAGGGAGATAAGCCGCCTTAATTGTGCGTCCTAGTTATTATATCTGAACTTGGAAATAGCTTCAAGTCTCTATTTAGTCTAATAATACTTAAATAGTGACTGCCCTTTAAATAGGTTCTATCTACTATGTACTGATCCGCCTGCAATTGTCAACCTTTGTTCAGCAACAAAATAAACTAATATGTGATTAAAATTTCACGACGGTAAAGTAGTTATTTTAAGAAATTTAGTCATTGTAACTTCGTGGCTTAAGATGTGGCGAAATCACATACTTAAGCAAAATTAGTACTATAGCCAGAGCATGTCTAAGTCAGTACCGTACAGATTTATTTTAAAAGCAAACACTTATTAGTTAAAATAATTTTTAACAAAACATCTCCCCCACAAACTTTCCATTTTTATAACACCGCTTAATAGTTCCGTTCTTCAATTCAACATTTTCTCCTTCAACTATCAATGCCTATTTATATTACTTTTTAGAATTCAAAATAGAATGTATTACTAAACGGTTATAGACTTCAAGCTAATATTACCTACTCTAATGAGCATGAAAATGTAAGCATTTTTCACTATTATCTTTTCATCATGTTCGGGTTATTCTTTGAGCCCCACAAAGACTCCAAGGTTTATTTCTTCTCTTGGTCTGACTAGAGGTAAACCAGTTTCTCAAGCACCGCCAGGCCCAAGTTTCAAGAAGGGGTCAAATTGCTTGACCATTGCTGATTGGATGGAACGAAGACCGTTAGGGTCGGCAACTCTGTATTTTGTGACCACAACAGTGAAATCGCCTTGGAGTCTACACAGAGAAGGGTAAGAGAAAAACAGGAACACACAAATAATTAACAACTAGAGTTGGAATTTTTTAGATTTCCAAGAATGTAATTGTAACTAGACTATAACACTATATAATTTATATATAAAAAGTGTTTATTATTAATATACGTCATTTGTTATGATAGAAAATAAATTAAAATATCAGCAATGTAGAAAATCTGCCATTTTATTACAGCGCCTTGAATTTTGATTAACGCTTATTTGCTAACTATTGAATGACTACGCGTTTTGTGGCCCTAGGATCAAGCGTAATCAGCCTTTGTGGGCAATACAGCCCTGGTCATATATTAAAAAAAAAAAAAAAAAAAAAAACCCCACCTAATTTTCAAAATAAATGACCAAGTTGTGAGACTTGCCTTTTCTGCATGTCGTTGTCAATTTGGGGCGGGTGACTCCTAAGTAAGACTTGACAATGACCCGGCAAAGTGTCTATGACTCCACCTCTTGAAGGTGAATTTGTCTGACCACACCATTTCAACCACAGCCACACCGCCAGAAACGACATGAAGTAAATCAGGACAAACTCCGCCACCTTGTCCTGCATAGGTTGAAATCGTTTATACTACAGTTAGGTTTTCAATAATAATAAGTAGTCTACAAATAAATGTTTCTTACGTGGGCTATTTAATATACACATTCAATAATGAGATTTTATACTTTATTATTTTTTTTTTTTAAAACGTAGCTTAGGCACTTCAACAAAAGACTAACAACAACAAAAAAAAAATGAAATAATAAGATGGGAGTATAATACCTCACAGAAAAGTGTCAAAAGTTAAGCTTATTAAAGAAAAAGAACTAAATACAACAGCTATTCTAATCTAGATATGCAAAACAAACTAGTACTATAAAATGAAAAATTATGATAGAATGGAATCTTCATGTCAATGAGGTAATAACAAAAAAAAAAAATAAAAAGCTTTACAATTAATGGATACGTTCATAACAAAACGAAGTCTTACATTGGTGTCCAGACCTGTGTTACAATAAGCATATTCCATTAGAGAGCCATTTACTAAAGAAAACACTGACAGATTAAAACGAAAAAAAAAAAAAGAAGCAAAATAAATTTCCGAAGAATATTCAAAATCGGCAATAGTAACTCTATAAGCTACATCAGTGGAGTCGCCAGGGGGTTGAGGTGGGGGCGGGCCGCCCCGGGTGACACCGTCAGGGGGGTGACACCAGAATGTAAAATTCTATATAATACCAATATTTGGCACTGGAAAACTCGGAGTAGTTCTATGTGTTAAATCGTGAGGGGGTGGCACCAAGAGCTACCACCCCGGGTGACACCATGGGCTACCGCCCCGGCTGACACCATGGGCTACCGCCCCGGGTGATACCATGGGCTACCGCCTCGGGTGACACCAACCCTAGTGACGCCTCTGAGCTACATTACAAAACCTAGAACAGCAGGAGGATAGAACAATAAATCAACACATCAATAATGTCAGAAGGATATGGGGATACAAACACGTTTTCCTGTCCCAAAAGCAAAAATAAAAAATCTTCTTTCTTCTGTTAGGAACTCAGTAATGGAATGTGTTTCTTGAACAAATCAGGAAAACCAAAACACTTTTAATGACTATCAACGTAATATATTAATTCAAATGCAAGCTAGACATAACCCATGGATAAATGTAGGATGCAATAATGTTCTGTATATAAAGATTCTCTGTATAAAATCAGATAAGAGCAAATAGGAGGATATTAATACTGATAAATTAATTTTTAAATGTTTATTATATATATATATTAGGGCTGTTATCGATTAAATTAAATTTAATCGTTAACTTTTGAAAAATTACCGATTAATTAATCGATAATTTTGTTAAAGCTAAAAATAAAGATGTATGACGTCATTAAACTGAAAATTTTAAGGGAAGTAATAAAAACAGGAAATTGATTTTTGTTTATTGAGTTATTTTTAAAACATAGTTACTAATAAAAAAAAAAAGTTAAATAACGTATTAAAGTTTAAGCACTCGGATGAAAATTTCAAATTAATTTTAAAAATAAAGAAATAATATAGCTGTATGGAATTTGTTTGATGATTAACAAAAACACAAAGATCATATTTTTATCCCAAGTTTTGATTTTTTTTTTCTAAGACCTCATGATCACTTTTTTCACTGTTGTTTTCTTTCACATTGTGTGACCTTTTATTGCATTTTTTAAATTGCCTATAACTTAAGTATTAAATTTGATTCAAATTAAAAAATATAACATTGTTAGGAAATATATTTAAATATAAGTAGTTCAATATAATGTCAATGAATTTTCATTTCATTATCATTAATTAATTAAAAACATTGTCTTTATAAAACAGGTTATTTTAAAGTGTTCACTTTCGAAAACTCCTTTTTAAATGGAGACATTTGTAATTTTAAAGAAACAAACAATTATTAATTATTCATAATTAATTATTTTAAAAATAAATTGAGAAAAATTTTAAAAACATTTTCTTAAATTTTAATAGCTATTTTATCGATTAAAATAATTTTAATCGATAAAGAAAATTACCGATTAATCGAGAAATTAAATGTAAATAAATATTTAAATGTAAATAAATAAAAGCCCGTGATTCACCTGAACGTTCCTCAACATGTTACACTCAGTTGTCATGTTTGTAAATCGACTCAAGGGATTAGAGTGATGTGACAGACAATGTATCTCTGATGCCAGACAACGTGCATTGAACCATCGCAAGAGTTTCTGAGCACCCCGAGGTGTGGTGGGTTTGCTTTGTTGAGAGAGTCATACGGCTTGTTTAAGGTTATTTTTTTAAACCGCACATAAAATTATAGCGAAAAGCAGAGCCCAGCAACTCGTCAATAACGTTGTTTATCTGTGGAGGTGATGTGCTGGAACATCACTGGATCCGTATAAAACCCGCCTCATCTAATGTTAACATAAAGACCTAAACGAACCCGAAGAAAAAATATATTGACAACACCCTCCAATCCGACTTAGGGATTGACAATAAATATAAATACAAATTCCCTAGCCTGTGAATCCTTGCAATCTTAATATAATAAACGTTTATATCTTATGCAATGCTATAAAATATGAATCATAACAAACACATGGTTTTACATTAATAAGAGATTTATCTCATCAAATAAAGGTTATAGGGATTTTTGGAGTATTTAGGCAAAAAATGAATGATTCCCCCCCCCCGGTTGTATTTTTGTCAAGTGGTCAGCGAGGAGCTGTTGATCGTCTGCTTGTTTCTGGGCCGTCATAACATCGCAACTGCCCAGCAATGTTCCACCTAAGATTCTTTGGTTTGTGTGGAAGCAAACAAACAAACAAAACAAAACGTGTGTGCAGAGTTACACAGCATACATTTTTCGTGCAGTTTTTTTTACAAAATTTGCTGCGCGGTACTTCTAAGCTACAGCGCGGCGTTGGTAAAATAAAGGAAACATTGCCGCCCAGTTGTAGTGAAGAGCTGCTGGAGGCTGCAAGGGACTGTATTATGTAAAGGATTGGAAGAAGAAAATTGCACAGCTTTTTAAAGAATAGAAGTTAGAAATATCAAAATACGTTTTTTGATTTTTATAATTATTTATTTTAATTAGTAGACATGACCCGCGGCGTAGCTTGCGCCGCAGACTTGTTCATAGATAGTGCAAAAAAAAAAGGGTGGGGTCACGGTGGGGACAACGGACATAAACACCAGAAATGAAAAAAAAATGTGAATGAACGTCGAGAGGGAAACCGCCGACGAATTGTTGGTCTCCAGACTAGCGAACTGCGGTTGTCGTTACCTACCCCCACACCAGCCTTGCTTGACAATCAAAAGCAGTGATTGGTCGACCCTAGCCAAGGTCATTCGTAATGCTAATATGCTCCCGTCTTGTGATTTTCTTAATATCTGGTGAATTATATATATGCCAGATCCTGAGTATGCGCTCAATCCTGATTGGCAGGTGGATAGGTCATGTCCACAGGATGAGCTCGGAGTGTATTCCAAGAGCCCTACTTTACGGTGAGCTGGCAACTGGTGTGAGGAAAAGAGGTCGCCTCTGCCTTCGTTTCATGGACGAATGCAAGAAAGACATGTCACTGGCGGAGATAGACCATAAGACGTGGGAGACCATCGCCGAGGAGCGCACCCTCTGGCGTGCAAAAGTGCGTGAGGGCATTCAAGTTGTGGAAGCATCCCAAACAGCTAGCAGTGAAGAGAGAAGGAACAGGAGAAAGGGGAAGGGGAAAAGAGGATCAAGAGTAAACGCCATCATCCTATGAGCACGGACGGATGTTATATAATGTATATAAATATTGAAACTTATTTTAAATAAACTTAAAACCGAGCAAGTTTAAATGTGCATTTTTTTTACAATAAGTGGCACATTTTCCATGCCTAATTATTTTTATTGAAACTAATCAACATTCCTCGGATGGTTTGTGATTGGATGTGATAAATAAGAGTGTCAGCATTTCCTAAAAATTGTATTGCCGCAACACAACATTTTTGATAAGTCTAAGCTTCTGATCTCGCTACCATGATAATGGTACCATTAACATTTGTATTTTATTGTTGAAACATAATATCATTGATATGTCATATTCATATTCTCAATAAGCTATAGTAATTACGAAGAAAACTTTGAATTTTTGAGTTATTTAAATAAATTGAAATCTATATATTTATATTATATATTAAATTTTAAAAATTAATTTCTGTTTAAAAATATATTTATAATTGTTTAAAATATAAAAGTACCATGTAATGTAGTATACCTAACCCTTCACAAATCAGAATGAGATATCATGTTTTAGATAACGATAAGGAGATAGCAGTGCCACCATCGCAGTGAAACTTTTGTCCAAGGCAAAGTGCAATTTATGTTGACATGTCGACGATTCACTCTATTATTGTTATTGTGTTGACGACTTTCTGCTCTGGTGGTTTCTCACAGGTGAGTGCACTTTAAATGTGGTGCGTCAATCCTCTTAGTTAAGGTGTGACTCTGTACATAGTGGTGTGACTCTGTACTTTGTGGTGTGACTCTGTACATAGTGGTGTGACTCTGCACTTTGTGGTGTGACTCTTGTAACGTATTTGTGTTTGGCCGCTTTCACTATTGTAGGCGTGTATTGCTGATACATTCATTAAAACACATAAGTCCTTTATAACATAATAATCTTTAATCCAATACTCGAACTTATTTACAATATTTACATCAATGACATCAGTTAAACATCTTGCTCAATCTTTCCTCACACGTTCAACTATATCAGGGGTGGCGAACACGCGGCTCTCGAGCCGCGTGCGGCTCCGGGCCAAAATGAATGCGGCTCTTTGCCTCTTATCATTATTTTGTATACTGTGGCTCTTTGCCAAGTTTGAATTTTGTTTTAGATACATCGTCTTTCGATACTCATTCCCATGTCACAAGTTAGTGGAAAGGGAAACCTCTCTCAAGGTGTAAGTTCTGAGTAATTTCTAGATTCTAGGAAAACCCCTGCAAACTGACTTCCGTCACTTCTGGGAAAACCCCTCTGAAAGTCAATGTTCCTTAATGAGTTCGGGGAAACCCCCTCCTTTAGGTCGAGTCCCTGCATCTCCCAACCTTTTTAAAAGAATGTTTTATAAATAAAGAGGCTCAGTCTTTTCCCGGACGCGAGCTAGTGCAGTTTAAAGTTCTTTTCTCTAAGTGCAGATTAAACCCCTAAAATATTAATTTTGTGTTAAAATCAAAGCACTGGTCCATTCTGACTGACTCATGTAAAGGAACTGCTCCGAGTCGCTACAACTGAATACAAACCTGATTTGCAGAAGTTTACTGAAAACAAAAGATACCAGAAATCCCATTGAGATTATCATCCCACCACTCCAACAAGGTAAAAAAAACCCACCTGACTGAGCATGTTATATTATGTGTTTAATATATTATTGTTAAAATTATATCCTTTTGTGTGGTGTGGCTCTCCGACTCTCACAGTTTAAAATTTTGGCTCTTCTTGTCGAACTTGTTCGCCACCCCTGAACTATATAACCTTCCGGTCACTACGTCACTCATCACAACTCTGTAACACTCAAATGTTACCTGTTAGAATGCGACCATAGCAGCCAATAGTGCAAATCTCAGACAAATAAAAATTAAGAAAAGAAGGCAAAAGAGCCGGCCCTAAATGACGTCACGAGCCTGAAAAAGGAAGGGGGAAGGGGGCACGCATTTGTAACGATGTGTGACGAGGGGGAGGGGGTTTAAAAAATGTGACGTCACATAAATAACAGTGTCACTTAAATATTTGATTTCTTGCTATTTATTTAATCTCATTTTGAATGGCTTCACACGTGTTACGATATTAGAGTGCAGTCTTACAATAAATACATGTTTAAAGGACAAAAAGTAATTTTGCAGCGTTGTAATTTTCGATGAAAAAATACGTCTTTTAGGGGGAGGGGTGTCAAAGTTTGGTGACTTTATATTGGAGGGGGGTCTTTCTTTTTGTGACGAAGTGTGACAAGTGGGGCATGGGGGAAAAATCAGCCAATATTAAATATTTTTAAAAGCAAAACTCAAAACCTTTAAGAAAACAATAAAGACAACTTAACAGTAACAAATACAAAAAATGATAACATCTTATCTTACCTTAGATTTGTTACTTTACGATACTATAAGAAATTATCGATTAAAAAGTGTATATTTGTAGGTAAAAAAAAATGTTTGCAAACTGCTGTTTTCCCAGTTATCTTTGATCATCTGTTTATCTCGTAGGAGAATATTTCTAATAGTTTATAGTTTTAAAAATACAATAAACAAAAGGAATTAAAATGAAAAAAAAAAGAAGGTTATTTGATTTATTAGAAATGAGCTTCTGACGTCACTGTTCTATTTTAATGGCCGTCGTGTCAATTTTAACACCAATATTTGTTGACTATAATTCATTCTCATTGTTAACATTATGTTTTATTTTCTAGTACACAGTGATAAACAAACATACGTAACGTCATACAGTCATCCAATAATCAGATTATCCTGAACCTCGTAACGGTATTTGGCTTGATTTTGTTTCAACATACACATTCATTGAAAATTTACGTAAATTAAGATGACAAAATTGCCTGAAATAGATGCGCGGTACTTTTTTATTGGAAGTTTGAAGCAATGATGAACAAATGGATTTTAATTAAATACGCTGATGTCACGTTCTATACCAGAAAAGCTCTGCCTTTTACCAAAACTCGATAAGCGTAGAACGCAATAATCTCGTATATAAAAGGAGCGTCTGTGAAAGATAAGATAAGGTAAACTAACAACTTTCCATTACAAGGAGGAAAATACTCCCCCCCCCCCAGCCCTCGTCGTGTAACACAACTCTGCATTCACCTTCCTTCACGCCACTGTTTATTGTCAGTGTTTGCGGCATATAATCAGCACAGCGATTCATTGTGAATACTAATATTATGGGTCAGAAAGTTATAGTAGTTTTATAATATGTATTTTCCTGTATTAGTGTTAGCTAGAGAGGCATTAATATTAAAATAAATCAACACAATAAATTTATAAAGAAAAAACGAGTCAAACGTAATTTGACATACTCTGATCCAGATTTTAAAATCGTCATTCCCAAAAGCCTTGACAGCTCAAATCGCTGCCATTGTATTCCATCCTCTCAGTTGACACAGATGTCGGCCGATTAGCCTGTTATCTAGGAATGGCTCTCACATTAAAAGGCTTAGGTGTCCTTGAAAAACCATAACATCCTTCCAATGGGGGTATGTTGTTGGGATCTTCAGGCAGAAACTGGAACCGCTGAATCAACGCTGTCACAAAGAGGTACAGCTGCATCACAGCCAGGGGTTCTCCCAGGCAGTTCCTCCTCCCGACGGAGAACGGCAGAAACTCCTTCTTGACGGTGATCGCGTCGTCCGCCAGAAATCTCTCGGGCCGAAACTTCATGGGGTCGCCCCAGACCTTGTCATCCCACAGCAAGGAGTCCAGTACGGGGATGATGGTGGTGATCCGCGGTATGAAATAGCCGTTGAGTGTCGTGTCCCTGTTGGTCACACGGTCGAGACTGAGTGGGATCAGGCTGGTGAACCTCTGCGTCTCCATGATGAACGCGTTGACGTACTTGAGACTTTGCTTGTGCGCCAGTGTCGGAAGCTTGTCGGTGCCGACAACATCCTTGATCTCCGCGTACAGCTTCTCCTGGACCCCGGGGAAGTTGATCATGTACAGGATGCAGAACAACAGCGTCGTGCTCGAGGTCTCCGTGCCGGCGTTGAATAAATCCCACGCGGAGTACAACATGTTCTTTTCGTTTAACGATGACCCGACATCGCCTGACGCCATTTTTTACGCATCTCCATCGCGTATGCTTTAATCACCGTCCCGGTCGATTCGTCGTGTCCCAGGTCTTGCGTCTCGCACTCCTGAATGATCTTAACGAAATGAGCTTTCATGTAAGTGATGTAGTCCTGGAGCTCCCAGTAGTGGTAGATGTCCCAGGGATGTACTTGACGAGCTTGTAGAAGAAGTGGATGGGGGGAGAAGGGGAGGCCAGTTCGAAAGCCCTGGCCGTGTGGGCCTGCACCGAAACAAACTTGGGATCGTGGTAGTCGAACCGTCTCCCGAAAGTGACGCAAGATATGATGTTGCTGAGACTCGCCGACAAAAGATACTTCAAGCTCATGGGCTGCCCTTTGGCGCTGGACATCTCTTCCAGCAAGAACCCGATTTCATTATTGATGCCCTCGGCCATGACATTCCTGCCCATGCCCAGCGATCGCAGCGTGGACTGCAGGAAGGACCTGTGCTCTTTCCACGCGTCGTCTGCTAAGGAAATGACGCCCGCGTTGTTGAAGAGCACGCAGTGGAGAAAGCTGTCGGAGCGATTCATGAAGATCGCGTGCTGTTTCACCAGAGCTTCGTATATAGTGTCATAGCCGTTGATGAAAACAACTTTTCTCATGCCATAGGAGACACTGAAAACATCTCCGAACCTGTTGGAAAAAAAAATATTTAGTCATGTTTGAGATATGTACGAAGACAGTCATGGTTTAGATATGTAAGAAGGTAGTCATGGTTAATATATGTACGGAGACAGTCATGGTTAAGATATGTACGATGACAGTCAATGTATAGATATGTACGAAGGCAGTCATGGTTTAGATATGTAAGAAGGTAGTCATGGTTAATATATGTACGGAGACAGTCATGGTCTAGATATGTACGATGACAGTCAATGTATAGATATGTACGAAGGCAGTCATGGTTCTAAACGTTTGTAGATTTTAAGCTTGAATGCTTGGTATGAGACACATTATTGATCAAATTGCTTATTTATTTCTATTGATATGGTAGTAAAATTTAAAACATATCACTTCGCATCAACAAATCTAAAGAGAGAAAGTGATCGTATGTACCGAGAAAATAAAAAGTACACAACTCCGAATAGCAAAAATAAAATGCATCATAAAGTCGACGACTCAAACCCTAGAGGGGAGGGAGTGTGTGAAATTGTTAATCATCTGTTTATTATAAAGCTAATGAATGCATGGATTCGGTTTAAAACTTAGACATAAAAGTTAATATAAATAAATGGTTGAATGCTATTACTGTATCAATTCGATAAAAGTTATAGTGTTTTTAAAAATCCCTTATATTAACTTCACCGTCTTTTTTTTTGGTTCGTCCGTCCGTCGGGTCGTCCAGCGGAAAAAAAATAACAATTTTCCGTTATGCTATCGAGCTGAAATTTTGCACATAGACTGGTGTCACCTTACACTGCATTGTTTCAAAATTTCAGATCGATCGAATGTACCGTAATTAAATAAATGCACATTTACTTTATCTCTATATAAATGTATGGTAGCCTTCTGTTGTAGACATTTCTGTGTTTGCTGGAGTTCAGTCTCGCCATGGGTGATGAACACACCAACGCACCCACCCGTCCCTTGTAAATATTTGTCGCGCGGTGCATTTATTTTGAATAATATCAATACTTTTAGTTCTGTGTCATATATAATGGATTTATTGTAAAAATATTTGTTTTTACGTTGTTTTTTTAAAATTAAATATTTATTTTAATACCAACAACTTTGGCGCGTACCATAACTCAGAAACAATATAGCTACATAGTATTTGGTAATTAGCATTCACTGAGTGCTAACAGGAACTAAATATATTTGAATATGAATGGCTTACAAAAAGAAAAAAAAACAGAAAAAAAAAACAAAAAACAAACAACAACGTATATTTAACTTACTTCTTCCTCCACGCTATGAACTGTTTGGTGGGGTCCTCCTTGTCCAGCAAGTAGAGATGACCAATCAGTGGTAAAGCGAGCCCCACCCCGGGGGGCTTCCCCTTCTGATGACGTACAGACGTCCACCACCAGGTCAGCAGCAAACACGTCACAAATATCAACAGCACGTCCAGCATGTTTTTCTTTGGAAAAATCTATACTCTAGAGTTAAAGAAACACCAGCCCTTTTTTTTCTGTACTTAAAATTCCTAGAAGTAAACATGTTTACATTTAGCAGCTGCAATGTGGCCGAATGGCTATAAATGCGTGTTAAGAAAAGTTTTGAGCACAAAACATAGCTTGTTTTTTTTTATCATATAGAAGAGTACTGCGGTAAAGCTTTGAAATAAAACACAAGATACACAAACGAATATTGTGATCTACACAACAAATGCCTCCATCAACACAAACATCCTACACAAGTATTTACATTAAATGTACATTAGAATGTGCCGCGATAATCCTACTACTTTATTTAGGTTGCTATAGTGAAACCACGGTTTTACAAACTGATTATTGTTTATACGAATGTTTCCATTTTTTAAATTTTTTAAATTTTTTAATTATTTTATTATTTTTTTGTGAAAAGGAATATATGTACTAAGTTTATAATTAACCCTTAATTTTTCATATTTAAGTAAAATTTTAAGTATGAATTGTAGCAAGGGTTTTATCAATATTGCATTGTCCATAAATGACGTCGCGTACCTAGGGGGAAGGTGATTCCACACATTTGTGGCAATGTGTGACAAGGGGGAGAGCGGTTGTTTGAGAAATGTGACGTCACATCAAACTTGCTACATTAATTATCAATTCCATTAAAAAATTTGATATTTTACAATTTACTTTATGACACTAGAGTGAAACCTTACACTAGAGATATACTTAATGACAAAAAGTGATCTGAAACATGCTCTTTTTCATATAGATAATACGGCTTTTATGAAAAAAAGGGGGGGGGGGCAAAGCTTTGTGATGTCATAATGGAGGACGTTCTAAGTTTTTGAGATGACACGTGACGAGGGGGGACGGGAGGTTAAAAGTCGGCTAAAATCGCGTGACGTCAATTATGGACGGCTCCTTATCTGAAAGGCATTATTTGTACATAGAAAATAATTTAAACCTATAAATGTTATAGTTTGCGCATTTTCTAATTTATATAGTGTACAATAAGTTGGTTCGTCAATCGGGTAGCTGATGATGATGATAACTTTCTTCTATATCAGATTAGTTTACTGATTAGTGCGCCGTCTGTGTACACATATTTCGTACTCAGCTATAGTACGTTAATTTTATTTTTAAAATTAGGACCGGCGCAAGATTTTTATGATTGGTTTTTAATTTCAGCGAATACATAAACAAAAATAATTTTAAAAATAAACAACAGACAGTGGTACTTCAATATACATCTGCTTTGGTATAAGTCCAACTTGGTATTCGTTCAGTTTGGGCACGAAACTCTTTGCTTGGTATAAGACCTTTTGCTTGGAATACGGCGCGCCTGTATGGTGTCGACAATAAATTACGTAATGCCATTTTGGCCATCCCCCACCCCGTGACACGTCGTCGTGAAAAGTTGGCCCCCACCCAAAATAAAAACAAGAATAGGAAAAGGCGCCTCAATGTTTCGCTCTTCCTCCTCATAAAAGCCAAATTTCCTATTGTCATCTAAGTATGTATTTAGCTTAGTTTAATGCTGCACACTAATACCGTAACACACGTGAAGCCAATTAAAACATCAAAATTTAGTTGACTGCATAGATTCTTCATGTATTCTATGTGTGGCGTATATATACTGCCTACAATAAAGGGTGCTGAGTTTTTTGTTTAACTATTTTACCACAA
>MUZC01000134.1:778715-792013 GCA_002072015.1 Radix auricularia
GGGGGAGGGGGGAATACTAATACGTATTCCTTGTTAACCTTTAAGGGGAGACTATTTATTTACACATATTGTTAATATTTACCTCCCGCATGTCACAGGCAACAACATACACGGCTCTGATGCAAGTGGACGCAGGAAATCTGGAAACATACATACAGAACTGCCCAGACCCTTGCGCCCCTTGGTAGCCAGGAGTGGACTTGTACATGGCTACCTACAACTTGTTTTCACATAATGTTTGCTAATTTTGGTTAAGGCTCAACTCAAGACAGTAAAACTAGAGTAATAAAAAAAATAATGGATTTTAAAGAAAATTAACCGTACAAAATAGTAAATTTCAAACAATTCATTGAGAAAACAGTATTTAATTCCATCAGCAATTATATCATAGACAGATATAAAGATTATCTTTATGAAACTTTACAGTAACAGTTATAAATTATTTAAAAGATTGTTAAAAGTAAATTTGCTCACATGGGAAGCAATCGGAACATTTAATAACATGAAAGATAAACATGGGTAACTTCCCTGGATTAAAGTGTAGCACTATTGGTAAATGCACCAATGTTTATTTTAAAAATATAATATTTTAATGAAAGATAGTTTTGAGATGAAGTGTTAGAAAAGTATTTGATATAATATATAACAATACCAGCCTATTCTTAGTTAAAGCTTTCAGTTATAGTACATGATGATTGTGTGACATCATTTAAAATTATATTACGTTTCTTGGATGATAACAATCCATTAAAAAAAAAAAACACCCAAAGGTTTGACATGTTTTTATTTTGTATTAAAATACACTTTATTATCACAATATTCCACGGTGTCAGTACAAAAATACAAGTGAGTATGTTGTGTGGCCATGGGTTTGTGACACGAGGGAACACACGAGAAATATTTTATATGGGACGGGATAGCGAATCAATAAAAACGGTATCGATTTGTACAGTTATAGAATAGCAGAGAGATTATTTTCTGACGTTACATTGAAAACTTTGGATTTTGATTCGATCAGTGCATGTAACAATGTAAGGAACGCATATTCACTGTGATGTATACCCCGTATGCCACTGGGGATTATTATAATGAGGAGAAAATCAATATAATGAAACAAATAAATCAAGGAATTCCCTAAAAAGGGAAAAAATGAAGATTCTGTCATTTTGAATTATACATTATCGTATTGTTTCGTTATTTTTTAAAGGTTTTTTTGTTGATCGTTATTTGCTTTATCTAATAAAAAAAATAGGCACATGTATAAATCTACATAACGGCTTATCACTGTTCCTGGAGCACGCACTAAAACATTTAGCGAAAGGTCTTTGTTTTTTGTTGTTTTTTTTGCCATAAAACAATAGAATTCTCTACCATTACACATCCACAGTATTCGAACGACTAAGTCCTTCAAGACAGCACCAAAGACACATCTCTTCTAACTTTACTTTCAACTTTAGTTAAACAACATATCTTCTAATGATAAACGTGGCTTATGTGAACCGTACTGTCATTTGTGTGGTTGTTAGGATATGAATGTTTATTGAATGCATCAATTCATATATGTATGTTAATATGTTTATGTAAGGCGCCGTGAGCCCAGTTCCTTACTGAGTCACATCGCTATATAAATCATCATCATTATTTTTGTTTTTAACTATTATTTTAGTCAAGATTTAAGAAAAAAAAAACACCTTTTGAAAGTAGCTAACAAAGAATTGACAACTAAAATTTTTATAAAGATCAGCTGTTAACTAAACTGTAAAGTCCATAAATATTACTTTAACAAGGGGAAGACACAAACTGTTCTGTCTCATCCTATAGGTTCTCCTCAATAGCTCTATAAACAAATTTGGAGTCTCTACACCAAATGATTTTAAAACTTTAATAGGCGAGTCGTTCATCGTCCTATCCGGGTTATTAAATGCTGAAAACTTTAAAACGTTTCCTTGAATTCCAGGTTTGTAAAAGCAAAACTGAATGCCTAACAGAACAGAATACCTAACAGAATAGAATGCTTAACAGAATAGAATACCTAACAGAATAGAATGCTTAACAGAATAGAATGCTTAACAGAATAGAATACCTAACAGAATAGAATACCTAACAGTATAGAATACCTAACAGAATAGAATACCTAACAGACTAGAATACCTAATAGAATAGATTACCTGACAGAATAGAATACATAACAGAATAAAATACCTGACAGAATAATTAAATTAGTATATCTTTTTCAGTAGCAAACTGGCGTTAAGGAAAAGAAATTTGGATCAGTCTAAGACAGAGTAGTAAAACATAGTTGTAAAGAAGTATGTGAAGACTTTGGGCACTACTGGTCTAAGATAATATGAAAAAACTTCCCAGACACTGTAGAGCTGTCGGATACATTACGTTTTATTGAAAATTTAACAAATTTATTGATATAAAATACGTTTCAGCTGAAGAGTTTTTAAAAAATCCTCGTTACAGCTCTAAGTGTATCAACATCGTCATTTATTACTAAAAATAAAAACTTCTTATCATAAATGAAATAGAAGAAAGTCAATGCTGTTTTTAACAGGATACATTACAACATAAGCTAACATAAAAATGCAATACTTTGTGACATAAGAAAAAAATAAAATATTCACATAGCTTTTCCTATTAGAATTTTTAAAAAAAATTAAACTTTTTATTTAATGGATTATTTTCTCCTTTTATACTATTAATTTTAAAATATATATATATATATATATATATATCAGAGGAAATCTTTTTATACAAAATTAAAAAAAAAAAGCGATATGAGAAACTGAACGGTATTGATATTGTCTTTTCAAGTTAAGAAACTTTAAAGATTGGACCATTTTACTTTTGTCCTAACGAGAAAAGGAATTGAGTGAAGTTCTCAACTATTTGCCGCCAAATCTGGGAGCTCTCGTCTGTTTAGGGAAAGCCCTGTTCTGTAGGCGCAATGAGCCTCTAGTGTCATGCGGGTGTTGGATGAAAACTACTTGGCTCTATCAGATACTTGGCTCTCTCAGATACATAGCGCGGAATTTGAAATAATTTGATAAAATTCTCTTTCTCCCCCCCACCCCACCCCCGTTCTCGAGTGTAAGCCCTGGGGCAAAATCCAATTTCTATAATTCGAAATTTTTTTTTTTAGTGCAAACGAAATCGCCGAAAAGGGAGTTGAGCGACGCCACCATGTTTCAATACTTAATGCTCTGATCCACCGTGACGGTGCCTCGATAAAATAAAAAAACACAATACTCCAACAAAGGACCTTACTCAAAGCTGTTACTCAATACTCATTAAGTAAAATTAAAATTTTTGTTTCGTGGAACAATATTTCAAACATCTTCGCTTCGTATTTTAGATAGTGAAATCAAGTTAATGCTTCTAAATACATTATGGTTGTAAAACGTTTAATACATAAAAAATTTACAATTTATTAGTTTAAATTCAGTCACAACCATAGGAAGTACATATACATGGGTTCGGAGTGGGGGGGGGGAACATTAATTTTAATTTAACATTTAATATTTTAATTCATTTTCAAACGCATAAAACACGGTAAAGAATGCATGCTATTTACAAATGTTGTAATTTAAGTAAAGGTATAAAAAAACATGGTATTTAGAGATTTAAAGCACCAAGCATTTCTTTAAATGTATTACTCTCGAACTGATGGGGTTCTGAAAAGATTAACAAAAATGTACTACTTTTTAAAACCTTTAAATGTAATGCTGCTAAGGAGAAACGTTTTATCTTTACGGAACTGAAATGTGAGATAAAGGTCTCTGACTTTTTCTAAAATTTAGATGGAATTTTCTAACTTTTTCTTAATGTGAGATGGAATTCTCTAACTTTTTCTAAATGTAACATGGAATTCTCTAACTTTTTCTAAATGTGAAATGTAGGTCATTAACTTTTTCTAAATGTGAGATGTAGGTCTCTAACTTTTTCTAAATGTGAGATGGAGGTCTTTAACTTTTTGTAAGATGAAATTCTCTAACTTTTTCTACATGAAAGATGGAATTCTCTAACTTTTTCTAAATGTGAGATGGAATTCTCTAACTTTTTCTACATGAAAGATGGAGGTCTTTAACTTTTTCTGAACCAACAAATCCCTATGCCGTTAGCTTCAAACAACGGACAATGCCTTTATGTAAAATTTTAAAACGGAAATATAAAAAAACTGGAAGGAAATGCAGCTATACCCGCTTTAATACTTGCCATCAAGACAATAGTGTATGATTTTTAACCGATGAATGGGCCTTTGATCAAGAGACTGCCCACACCTTCCATCCTACCCCCCCCCCCCAAAGTCCTCGTTTATGCTTTCATAATCAAGATTCACAAATAACGAGTTACAAGCTTTTAGCTTAACTGGAGCTGAATATCATTCTAGTTATCTATAATCCAACATAACCATCAACTATGAAGTCATTATAAAATCTTTGTGAAAATATTCGCGCTTTAAATACTTTAATAAAATTTTTAAAAAACAACACAAAACGAATACCTTTCATTTAAAAAAAAATAGTATGTTGTATTTCTTTTTGATTTACTGAGGTCAGAAAAAAAAACAACCTAAAAACATTATTATAAAAAAATATTCCGACTATCTCTGGTGTTTAATCAAATGAAGATTGATTTTTTTTTTCAATTAACATAAGAACATATAAAATGTGTCGGTCATAGGTTTCAAAGGTTAATGTCAACAGCACAACCATAAGGTGAGGTCCGTAAACGAACCGTTACAACATAACATTTGTCCCAATAGGCTTACAACAGCCTTAAATATAGATGTATATGAAATATATAAACACAGCTTTAAGCAAACACGGGTATAAATAGAAACAAATAAACTATTTGATCTGTGGAGTATTTGTAAGAACTTCTAGCACACCTCATGATGGGGCGCCGGCATGATCGTAGAAGCCGCGTTTACCGACATTGAAGCGATGGCATGTGGTTAGGATAATTCTTTAAGTCCTACAATCATGATGACATAGGGATGGCATTATGGCATATAATGACAACAATATGACACAGTGACAGCAAAAGGACATATTGACAACTACTATGGCATATCGACACGACTATGACATTGTGGCAATATCATGGCATGGTGAATACATCATGGAGTAATGCCAAATCATGGTTCCAATGGTTACACCATGTTTCATATCATTGTGGTGAACCCTATAAGATTACAACAATATGATGCCGTTGTGCTACTATTATATGATAAATACGGACACCATTATGCTAAAGATTTGTTGAGATTTTCTACAAGAAGTCAAGAAAGTTTATGTCACTAAGCTTCCAATATGATGCCAATATGTTGAAATATGACTTCCAAATGCCTTGATGTTGTATGGTTATGCAACCAATATGATGCCTCTTTTATTCTATTACAAGCATCAAAGCCCCCCAGGACCTTCCGCCGTTGTTTCGTTGGCATGTTGTCTAGGAGTAACGTGGTGATTTGCAGGAGTGTCACACTTCAAAACGGGAACACAGTACTGAATGATGACAAAAATACTGCACCAAAAATAACTTGTTTTGAACGTTCGCGTAAATTTGTTCAATATTTAAAGGTAGTGAGTATAGCCTCGTCAAAACGACCCAATATGCGGCTGCATACGCGCTCGTCCACTTCCGGTTATTGCTATTCTTAGTAACATTGTTTATAAAATGATGTTTATAAAATTGAAGAGTTACAAGTATTCACTGCGCCTTTCATTGAACCTCCGATTCTATATGTGCATTCAAACAATCTCTAAAATCTATCACTAAACCTAACCCAAAACCCTAAAAACTATCACTAAACCTAACCCAACCCTAAATACTATCAATAAACCTAACCCAAACCCTAAAAGCTATCACTAAACCTAACCCAAACCCTAAAAACTATCACTAAACCTAACCCAAACCCTAAAAACTATCACTAAACCTAACCCAAACCCTAATAGCTATCACTTAACGTAACCCTAAAGCCTATCCCTAAGCCTAACATCAAAACAAACCATTTTAAAAAAAATCATGTTAAGCCTGGTACCTATTGGAATTCAGGACGTGTTAGCGCATTTTCGTATTATGTATCAGTACTTATGTTAGATATCAGAATTATGTAGTTTTCCCTAATTGTGTTTAGATTTTAGACATATTTTTATGAATTTTCTTGTGTAATGAATATACCTGACATTTTTTATTTAAAAGACATTTCTTTACATTTAAAAAAAAAAAATATTTTCTCTTTAATCCAACTTCAAGTCACCACAAATGATGACGTAAAATTCTCTAAACTTTTACACATATTCTAATTACGTCAACTCAAAAAAAACAACTAATTCTTTTGCACCCTTTCGCACCAGTCTTCAATGCCTGCGATAATATGCATTCGACTTCCGGCAATGGCGGCCGTTTTCTGCGCTAGTGTTACCTCTCGATTCGAAATATTTTTTGGTAGTTTTAACGGGATTTTTAAACGGATCGAGTAACTGAGTGTTGATGCACAAATGGCAGGTCAGGGCATACAAAAAACATATATACATCATAGGTCTAGGACTTATGGATGCTGTGATCAAGGGTGATGACAGACGGACGGACGGACGGACAAAACGGGTGCAATAGCGATTTCGACATCTCGAAAATACGCTAAAAAATCTTATTCATAATCAATTCATGTAGTATTGTTTGAAAAAAAAAAAATAGGCATCAATAAGAAATCGAACCCCGGACCTGCGATGAAGCGTACTTTCGTACTATCAATATGACCTCACAGCCACACATCACCGATGAAATTTTTAACCTTATAAAAAAAGTATAACTAAGAATAGCAATAACCGGAATTGAACGAGCGCGTATGCAGCCGCAAATTGGGTCGTTTTGACGAGGCTATACTCACTACCATATTTAAATACTAGATTGTGCCGGGGCGCCGTGGTGCCTGCGGCGCCCACTTTTTTAGGGTGCCTACGGCGCCAACCTTTTTCAAAAGCCCAACTAACTTGTCCTTTTTTGATAAATACGAAATATTAAACTTTCTGAAATGTACGCAAAGTATTTAATAATAGGGGTTGTATTTTGCATACGATGCACACCAAACAATGACGTCATCATATTAAATATTTTTACAGCGCTAATCACCACACGATTTTTCAACTAACTGCTGTAGACTGTCGTACATCGCTCCTCAGCGTTCCACATCCAGGGAGTGAGTGAGTGAGTGACCTTGTCTTTTATATTATTTATATTGTTATTTGCTGTAGGAGTCTGTTGGAGTTTTAGAGACCAATCGCTATCGAGGACGAACCGACAACTTTATTACATAGGATGATGGCACTTTGATATATAATGTGAAGCCTTTTTAATTCCCATTACTATGAAACATTGACGTGAATATGATGCCACTTTGATACCACTATGATATTAATTTTATATCACTATGATCAGATACAATATGAAGTGACTTCAATATCATTAAGATGCCGCATTGATACCAATTTGAAGCCACTTTGAAACCATAACGATGCGCGTTTGTTATCACCATGATGTCTCTACTCTAACATTACTATGCAACTTTGCAACCATCATGGCATATAATGAGTAATAATGACACATATTTACATGATATCACAATATATCTGCTAAAAATGCGAATATAATAATGAAAAAAAATGCGAATCGACGATCAGGTAGAGCACTCATCTTAATCTTTGTCTTTAAACTTCAGCTTAATTTCTTAAGTCCCACTTTAAAAACGTAATAAATATTTAGAGACTATCTAACCCATAAAGTAACGATGCGTCCGATCATTGCACTAAATAATAACATTAACATCACAGAAACTGCGTGTAGATCAAGTTGCAGTTCACAGGTAGAAACGCTGCGATATCTTTATAATTATAATAAACATTTTAAGGTGACTTTTGTTTAATTTACAGTAGTACCTCGGGTTACCAACGCCTAACGTTACGAACAATTTGAATTATGTCTCGGGTAACAAACAATGCCATGGGTTACAAACGTAAGCGAGTCAAGAGAGAGAGAGAGAGAGAGACAGAGAGAGAGAGAGACAGAGAGAGAGAGACAGAGAGAGAGACAGAGAGAGAGATAGACAGAGAGAGACAGACAGAGAGACAGAGAGAGAGGCAGAGAGAGAGAGAGAGCGACAGAGAGAGAGAGACAGAGAGAGATAGACAGAGAGAGACAGATAGAGAGAGAGATAGACAGAGAGAGATAGACAGAGAGAGACAGAGATAGAGACAGAGAGAGAGACAGAGAGAGACAGAGAGAGAGAGAGACAGAGAGAGATAGACATAGAGAGACGGAGAGAGAGAGACAGAGAGAAACAGAGAGAGAGAGAGACAGAGAGAGAGAGATAGACAGAGAGAGACAGAGAGAGATAGACAGAGAGAGAGACAGAGAAAGAGAGAAAAAGAGAGAGGCAGAGAGAGAGAGAGCGACAGAGAGAGAGAGAGAGAAAGAGAGAGAGCGAGAGAGAGAGAGAGAGAGAGAGAGAGAGAGAAAGAGAGAGAGAACAAAGTTGAACATTCCAGGCAAACTATGGCGCACAATACAAACTGAGGCTACCCATCACTAACATCAGCTAACGTGTTCCAAGTAGCACAGTTTCGCTCAGCCATTCTTTCATTGGACACAGAAGTAAAATATTTCCTTATATGGGTACCGTAGCATTTTAGTTTTTTTCTTTCTTTCTTTACTTGTTAGTCCCATCTATAATCAGTTCGAAGAGCGGAAATGGTGCTGCTAGTAGGTAGAACTGCATACCAGTGGAGTTTAAAGAGAGAACAAAAAATAATTATGAAACATGAAAATGGTGTTCGTGTGTGTGGCATTGCTAATAAATATCTCATTTATCATAAAGAACAAAAGAGCCAATCAAATCACTCGGTGCGGCCCTCTGTTTGACACGTGGAGTACGCATATTTTTTACATTGTTTTTAGGTAAACGGGAAAATATTTTTTTTTAAAAAAGTTGATTATTTAAATTTGAAACACATTGTCTCTGTTTTATTAATTTCAATGTTTCAGGTAACGAACGATTCCCGTTACGAAGCGAAGTCTTCAAAGAGTTAAGTTCGTAAATCGAGGTACCACTGTAATATCATTAATTGGATTCAACCATTCACTTAAGATTTTAAGCACCTAAATTTTTTTTTTTTACAGAAACAAATGAATGAAATGACTATGACATAATTTGAAGAAAAAAAATACTCATTTTACAAATATAATAAAAACGAAAGTAAGATTTAAAGGTACGTTTTAAAGGTATATTTAAGTGGTATACAAAATTATAGAATATATTGTTTTTTTTTCAGTAATCAACACATTAATGAAAGTAATCGTGGAACATGCGATAGAATTTCTTAATTAAAAAATCGTATCGCAGGCAACATGGTATGTTTTGTGCAGTGACCCCAGACCAAGGCAACCGGTCCCTCACATCCGATTGTTTGGTTCAGTCACATGGTTCATCCAAAGAGAATGCTGGAAGCGACGCCGCATCGCGGTTCTTCTCACCGTCACCGGCACGGGGGGGGGGGGAGGGGGGAATGTCTTGTGAGCTTAGCCGACGTCAACCCAATTTGTAATGTGGACCCTATGACACTAACCTACGCTATACATGCTCTATCCCCTTGCGGTTCTTGTCTTTGCTCCTGCTGTTGGCCTGGCGTCATCTCTTTGTCCCCGACAAGTTCTGCTCCCCCAGCGGCCGTGGCTGCGATCCCGCCGCCGCCGCCGCCTGCGAGCCGTCCTCGTGCACAAAGCACTTGACGCAGACGTAGCAGCAGTAGAGGATGATGGCCGTGACGATGACGAGGCCGATGATGATGTGGCAGATGACCAGCTGCCAGAAGGTGAAGAGGAACACCGTCTCGTCGCACCAGTTCCTCGGCTCGTGGAGCGGCGCCTTGAAGTGCGGCTTCCAGATGCGGATTAGCCAGTAGTGGCCGAAGACGAACCACACGGAGAGGAAGACGTTCAGCGCCATGTTGGTCATGCGCGTCATGGTCAGCAGGTCGTCGTCGTCGTGGAGGTCGATGACGTCATCGCGGTGGCGCTTGATCTGTTTCCAGAGCAGGAAGATGAGTTTGATGATGCCGAAACATCCGCCGACCACCAGGTAGATGGGCAGCTTCGGCTCACGCGGACACTCGTGTAAGTAGTTGACGCCTGCAATAGTCGGACGAAAGTATTTTTAAGAAAACAAAATTGTGAGCCCCTAATTATTTTTATATAAAATATTTTAAGCTATTGAAAAGAAAAATCAACTCTTAATATATTTACCAATATTTCAATGGAAAATTGAATAAAAACATTATAGAACTTAATATATCTGTGATACACCTATTAAATATCCTTGTACTTTTGAAACAGAGTTTTAAGATTTCTTTGCTAAAGGAACAAAATGAACTGATTATGGTAAGCTGTTGTCCTTGCGATATGTGGCGACCACATTAGTAGTTAATGTTAATCCTAGTTGCTAATTTCTAATGTGACCTACCAATAGCAGTCTAATGTGACCTACCTATAGCAGTCTAATGTGACCTCCTATAGCAGTCTAATGTGACCTACCTATAGCAGTCTAATGTGACCTACCTATAGCAGTCTAATGTGACCTGCCTATAGCAGTCTAATGTGTCCTACCTATAGCAGTCTAATGTGACCTACCTATAGCAGTCTAATGTGACCTACCTATAGCAGTCATCACCAAAGGCAACGCCAATAGCACCAGAGTAAAAACTGTAACTGGCCCTAGACCGAAGGACAGAGACAATGATTTACAAATAAAACATTAAATACAAATAAGTTATCAATTATGTCTAATACAACAAACGTTTTGATGTTACGTTCACTGCTTAAATGATTTGAGAAGAATACTTTAACATATTCGAGTTAAAAAGTATTACAAGAGAAGTTAAAGACAAATCAAAATGCTCTTGTTTTTAAAGAACACACTATTGGGAGAAATCATTAAGCGTACACCTAATAGTACAATGTGTACACTAAAAGCCTATAATATATAGATTACTGGTCGGGAGCTGAGGTAATTATTTACATTAAAGAAGAAAAATACATTGCTGAATTCCTAATTTATTTTAAAACATCTACAGAGGCGTCACTAGGGTTGGTGTCACCCGGGGCGGTAGCTCATGGTGTCACCCGGGGCGGTAGCTCATGGTGTCACCCGGGGCGGTCCGCCCCCACCGCACCCCCCTAGCGACGCCACTGAACATCTATTTTAACCGCCAGATTGTTTCAATTTGCTTGCCATCGATGTTAGAGGATTTTTGGAGGAAAAAAAACAACAGAATCAAACCCACGATTTGTGAGGTTGTGTTAAGAGAAGTTTAATTATTAGCTTGTTGAGATCGACCACAGCCACCTTAACCATGGTGACTCTTCGTGGAATTGACAATGGCAATAACTGGATAAAATGTATGGTATCTGTCTACGAAAGACGATAGATTTATCTTTAATATTTGCAGCTCTTGCATGGTGTGGGTGATGAGACCAATCCTTGAGTGGCATTCTCTTCTGCATTTTACACACACGAATGTAGTCTGGCAGTGTTGCCTGGCCTTTCCTGGTTAGAATGATGCTGGCACATATTAGCTTGAGCCGTCGGCCGTCGTCTATGGAGGAAGATTTTCTCCAGTTACGATGAAACGTGTCCGAATTTATTAATTTTTTTTTTGAAATCAGTAAGTGTAAGGGCGTGTGGCAATTTGTTTGGTGTGAACAATGGCTGCCAACTAAACGCCACTATTCAATCTCTTTACGACGTGAATGTGTGAAATTGAGGATATGAAGAATACACTGAAAGGGAATACCATGTTCTACTTACATGTACCACCGATGATAAACATGGACCTGTGTATAAAGTCGCACGGATGTCTCGCCTCAACTGTAGCCTCACAGAGGTTGCCAATCACCGAGTAGTTGGCGTCTGTATCCTCTACCTCCGCCCATATGACTGTACTCTCGTAGATGGGTTTATCAGATGGGGGTGGAGTCAGCTGTGTGATGGACACGATTAAAAAAAATAATTTAATCTTCAGTTTGATGGATTGAAACAACACACTAATGGATTCTTCCGTCTAGGATTCACCGTCAAAACCAAGAGATGAAAAGTGATTTCATGGCTTATTCAATAAGTTATTGTTGCAATAATTAATTAATATATAAAGTTATATGTGCAAGTTCAAACACACATTACAGTGCTTATAAACACTGGCTTATGTTGAACAGTTTCAAGATGCACCCACAATTACAATAACATAAATTCATTTTATTAGAAATATTTTAAGATGTTCTAAGGCTAAGGACATAACGTTGAGTTTCATTAGAATTAAACCCTTAGGAGAGTATGCTATGATCCTGCAATACTGCAATGGGCCGTCCAAAAATGATGTCACTCAGCTGGGGGTGGGGGCAGAGAGGATAACAAATTTGTTCACAAAATCTGACAAGTGGGAGAGGGTTGTTGAAAGATTGTGACACCACATCACGCGCAACTTCATATCAAAAATTTAACTTAATTAAATATTTGATTGCTTACAAAAAATTTAATGTCGGTTTTAATGTCTTCATGCGTGATAATATGTTAGAGTGGAGCCTTACACTAAACATAGACCTATTCTTAAATGACATAAAGTGAATTGAAAAATGCTCATTTTCAAATAGAAAATACGGCTTCTATNCTCAATAGCTTTGTGACCTTGTAAAGGAGGGAGGGGCTGTTTGTGACGACGTGTGACGAGGGGGGGAGGGAGGGGGGTCGAAAACTCGGCCAAAATCTCGTGACGTCATTTATGACTGCTCTACATTCCAAAAAGAATCGGTGATGTATTATATGTCTAAGTGTTAAAATATTCCTTGCACCGGACAATGGCAACATGATCAACGTGATGCATTTCCTAACCGTAGTATTCTGTTAGTTCCTCCCCATTAAGCTGTGTCGAGCGTAGGGGCACGGGGTTATCTTGTACCCACTAAATCGTTAGATATTGGCTCTAACAAAGTACACAGTGGGCGATTAAACCTTCAGCGGCTCTAACAAAGTAGACAGTGGGTGATTAAACCTTCAGTGGCTCTAACAAAGTAGACAGTGGGTGATTAAACCTTCAGTGGCTCTAACAAAGTAGACAGTGGGCGATTAAACCTTCAGTGGCTCTAAAAAAAGTACACAATGGGCGATTAAACCTTCAGTGGCTCTAACAAAGTAGACAGTGGGTGATTAAACCTTCAGTGGCTCTAACAAAGTAGACAGTGGG
>MUZC01000134.1:800720-824279 GCA_002072015.1 Radix auricularia
AGAGTGGTCGCTTGAAAGTGATGATTGTGTAAGAGTGTTGTTTTTTAAAGTGATGTTTGTGTTAGAGTGGTGTTTTGAAAATGATTTCCATTTAAAAAGAGTTACTGAATATGAGTGGTCGCTTGAAAGTGATGATTGTGTTAGAGTAGTCGCTTGAAAGTGATGATTGTGTAACAGTGGTCGCTTGAAAGTGATGATTGTGTAAGAGTGGTCGCTTGAAAGTGATGATTGTGTAAGAGTGTTGTTTTTTAAAGTGATGTTTGTGTTAGAGTGGTGTTTTGAAAATGATTTCCATTTAAAAAGAGTTACTGAATATCGTGAAAAAAGATTTGTGAGCAATGTTTCCTCTAAAGATCGTTTTTCCGTTTTCAAAGTAAAAAAAAACAAAAAAAACAAAAAAACAAACTATTGTGCAGATTTGTTGAGCATCCATTTTTGTACAATATTTTTGAACATTAGCCGCTCAGTACTTCTAACTGTTTCGCGGCGTTCGTCCGATATCCGAGCGACCACGCAGCCACGCAGTCACGCAACTAAGGGCTTAGAGGGAACATTGCTCGTGAGTATATTATGGAAAGTTATAATCGTGTCGGAGACAGCGCTAAATATTTTTATGTGTTATCAACCTTGACCTTTGTTTAGGTCAAAACCCAAGTGGCAACTTCAGTCGCTTCTTAAAAGTATTTCCCGGAACTGACCTTGCAGTGACCCAGGTGAGAACCGATGTGCTTGACGTCGAAACTGAAGGTCACCCCCTTCACGTGACCGTTCAAGATGAGCGCGGAGTCAGGGGCGGGGAACGGCGACGGGAAACTGCTGGGGGGCTGGTGCCCGTACAGGAAGTGGCCGCCGTTGAAGCTGGGGGAAGGAGAGGGAGAGAGGCACATGGATGGGCTCGGGGTGGTGGCAGATTCCCTCCTGCTGCTCGCCTTGCTGGTTGTGCTGGAGCGCCGCCTCTGTTTTCGGATGATGGTCCCTGTTCGAGCCAACATTGAGCTGAGCTTTCCGTGGATCTAAGCGAACATCGTCCTTGACCCTTTGTTTGAATGTCACACCAGTCTTGTGTAATCCCACGATTCAGTTATCGTATCTTTCAACAGCACTAAAAACAGATTATGAATCAATTTTTGTTTAAACGAAGCAAATGTTTTTGTGTGATGAATTCTAAATATGTTTATAAATATCTATCAGAGAAACAAGGCAATTTATTAAAAAATTCCGATATTGTCCGTGAACAAGTTTTGCATGCAGTTTTCCAAAGAAATGAATAATACCGCTCACGTTATCCTTACTCCATTAAGTCCAAAGTTTCACAAAAACACGTTTTTAGTAGTTTCTTAAGTCTCACAGATTATCAGAATGTGATTAGGACGCCAAAGGAAATCTCACTTTGTCCCTGGCGTAAAGAATTCTTCCGTAGCTCGGGACATGATGTGGGTAAGTCATTTTACACTTGCCGCCCTCCAGCGGATAGAGACGTTATTGATTGCGCTTCGATCTCTCATTGGCGTGCTGGAAACAATACATCATCGTCTCAAACATATGTATAGCGTGTTGGCCCGCGATGTAGAGACCTTGTATATAAGCTCACAGCTCAACTCCGCCCTATAACTCCTGCGAAATAACTAAACACAGACAAGCCAATAAAAGAATAAAACTAAGAGCGGATGCAAACAACGACACAATTTGTCTCCAGCAGATCTAAAAGCTGGACAGCTGCGCTTGTTGAAAGTATGCGTGCCACCAAATTAACGTCCGTCTGAATTGAGCTCCGTCGCTGGAAGATCTCATCCATTGAAGGTGTTTGATGTCGCAGATTTCCCGGCCGGTCCCCGGCGTCGAGAATTATACATCATCAAACATGTTGAAATTTGTTTTTTAAAACACCGAATCTATTTACGGCCGTGTAAAGGAATAAAAGAAAAAAAAACACGGTTAAAACAGCGGCCACAAATTGCCCCACTGAAATGTCCAATTCATTCGATGTTGGGTGCTTTAATCTACACGAGAGGTATAGACATTCAGATTCCCATCTCGTGTCGCTCTCACACGAGAGCAGGACGAGGGAACAAATTGAAACAGCCTTCTGGACATTGGTCGATAAACCCATATCTCATTTTATATATTTTTTTGTAAAGCCCCTTCCCCCTTCCCTCTCTGCACCGTGGCTGTCTTGTTACTTGTAAGTTTGACAAATAATCGAAATAAGGAAATCTAACAAAATAATAAGATGAAATAATGAATGGAAGGCAGCCCCCCTACCAGCCCACCCCTTGGCCCACAACATTTTACAAACGCCTTAAAAGTTATAAGTTATTTAAGTTACACATGTATTTAAAGATGGATTCCTTAATAAAGTTAAAGCGCAACCTGAAGTTAAAAAAATTAAGAACTGAAAATAAAAAATAAAAATAAATGAACACATATTTTTAACATAGCACTAATCGCGTACCTTTACCTTGAAGAGGAATGCTTCAAAATGAAACATAGAAAACACATGAAACAAAATGACTTTAACATGTAATTGACGCAGCCTTACTCCAACTCTCAAACTCTATCATCAATGGTTCTAACGCACTCATGCTCTCTTAGAATGAGCTTTTATGGTAAGTGTTGTTTGGAGATTATGTCCTGCTGACTACATTTATTATTTTAAAAAAATAAGTTAACTCATACAGGTGAAAACCCGCACTGCGTTATGGTAAATTACTGAAAAAAGATTTTAAGGGAAATAGTGAATTTCGCCTTCATTAGATTATTTAAATGTTCAAACACTATGTACAGTATATATCGTTGGTGATGAATGAGAAAAACGAAAAAAAAAAAAAAAAAAAAAACTTTCCTGTCAGTATTTGAACCTTGGTTTATAAATTAACCAATGAATTAAGAGGTTCTCGGTTATAAACCGAATATTCACACGGACTATCATAGTAAAATATTGAACCATCTTTAATCATTGACCTATAGAGACACGTCAAACACCGGTCCCGCACGTCAAACACCGGTCCCGCACGTTAAGCGCCAGGAGGTAAAACGTGTTTAAATTTAACACATCACGAGTCAATGAATGTTTGGCTCTTTCTGTCTGAAATATCGATTTAAAACTCGACCATTTTAAGTCCAAACATCTTTAAGCGGAACAGAAATCCATCAATAAGTACAAATGCTCTCTAGAACGGAATGACGTTTGATTAGTTTCAGTTGGTTCATCAAAAACCAATGAGAATTATCGATTTGAAAAAAAAAATCAAAACTTAGAAATGTCATCAAGTCCTTAGATGAATATGAAACTAACACTTGACCGCAAATACAAAGCGAAGGATCCAGGACATTGACTGGCACTGGGAGAAATTAACTTCCCGTACCGAACCCCACCCTTCGCACTCCCCCACTACCCACCGTAGGAGGGGTGGCGCGAGGCCCGGCCGGTGATGGAGTAGAGTGATGCAGTTTTTATAAGCTGACCCCAGCTTCTTCTCTTGTTAGGGGTCAGGACTGCGGTTGAGGGTGGGGGGTGGCGGGACGGTGGGAGGAGGTGAGTCGTGGTTGAATTAATGGATTGGCTGGTGGCAGTGGCAGGAGCTGATCAAATGGATCGAATTATTATTATTGTTAAATTGAGAGAGAGAGAGAGAGAGAGAGAGAGAGAGAGAAAGAGAGAGAGAGAGGCAGACAGGCAAGGAGGGGTGCATCGTTATTGTGTCTTTCGGAATGCTGCGTGTGAAAACGGAAGGTGCTGCATGTTAAAACAAAGTTTAAGAAAGCCGTACCATGATGGTATCGAAGTCAGTCCCAACACCAAACATATTATTAGGTAACTAGATTAAGGCATGCTTGTATCGTTTTGGATATATTCCACGGAAGTTAGGTCAAACATTGGGATATGATACTCAATCTATTAAAAAAAATGGTGAGGTTTTAGGTCTCTAGTGATCTGTGAGTGTGGTGTTATATGCCATCTGTGTTATTATTTCTTTTTACCTATAATCATTACGAGACTTGTATTGACAAGGAACTGGCCAGAAATCACGCGGGTGGCATTTCCCACAAAAAAAGAATTATCAATTTAAACGTTTAAAGTCAGCGAAGGCATATCCTTTACTAAATGAGCAAGGGGCGTTTCCTATTAAATGACTAGGGGGCGTGTCCTACTAAATGACTAGGGGGCGTGTCCTACTAAATGAGTATGGGGCGTGTCTTACTAAATGACTAGGGGCGTGTCCTACTAAATGACTAGGGGGGTGTCCTACTAACTGACTAGGGGCGTGTCCTACTAAATGACTAGGGCGCGTGTCCTGCCAAATGACTAAGGGGCGTGTCCAACTAAATGATTAGGGGCGTGTCCTAACAAAGTCCACATTTCATCGGTCTTGTGAAATAGTAACGACTACTGAAGCCCCTTAGCAGCTGAGGGATGGGGCTGGCGGTGCCTTGGGTAAAACAATGATATTTCTTTTCCCGGCGAAACTGCATGAACTGACAACATTCACAAATCATTCACTTGATGTTATAAGATTTAAAACTTCTGAAATGGGCCTTGTCATAGTATCGCGGAAATCTATCAATAGAAATCAAATATCTATATTTATCTTTTTCAAAGACAAATTTCATAAAAATTTAAAATTTAATAAAAGATACAAGTCAATATGTAAATGTAGGTATATTGAGAAGGAGGCATCTTATCAGCTATTTTTAAATTCTTCGTTAATTTAAGACAGCTTATTGGACTTGAATAGGGAAAAAATTCATAATTTACCTATCCTAACAAATTTAAGAATATATTGATTCGACTGTATTCATGATTCAAAACAATTCCCGCTAAACTTGGGACGAAAATAACAATTAACGAGGTTCGTTTGGTCTGAACATAGTAATCTAAAAATAGAACATTACTCATTATGCTATGATTATGATGTTTTCCGCTTTTAGAATTGACCAACCCGATTGAAGAGGAATGAATTTCAAATTTCTATCAACCAGCCGACCAAACATACAGTGAATATTTTGCCTTTAATTGAGCAGATTGTTATTTGTTGTAAAATTAATCTCACACGATGAAATTACAAATGAAGAGAACTTTAAACTTTATCAATAGAAATGCAATAACAGCGCCAATAATTTCACGGGATCGCCGCTAATGGAGTTCACGAGCCGTCGGAAGCAAGACTAATGAAAACGCTATAACCCGTGGATGTATACAAATAAATACATTTGTATAAGAGAATTCAGAAAACCCAAGATGAAACAGTATATTCAACAGTGACATGCCTCGCATGGTTCGTTAAACATCTCATGAGTCTACGCTGTGCACGAGTATCTGTAGTTCCAACGACCATTAAAGTGCATGGCTGAAGTGCTGGACGGGATTCTGAGATTTAGCGTGTCCGTTCACGGCCCAGGGTGCTTCAACCTGAAGCCAGGGATATTGTTGAAGGTAGTGACGTCATCACATTGCACTTCACGGCTAGCTAAATATTTTATTTAAAAAATAGGTTTTCGGTAGAGCGGGAGGAAACACGTTTACTCATGATTACGCACTTTTTTTAAAAGGCAAAATTGCGATTACATCATTTTAAAAAACGAGATAGATTTGAAAAGTACAATGGTTTTCAACTGAATGCAGTTCTTTGTAGAGTTTGTTTTATGCTCAACGTGGTATTGCGTTCAACTGGCGTACCGATGGTCACGGGTTCGAATCCATGCGAAGGCAAGGATTTGTTCCCGGGGTTTCTAGGGCGTCCCTGAGTCACCCAGCTTCGAATGGGTTCCTAACACTAGTAAGGCGGCTTGGTAATGCGTGTAACCCTCATAGCCGTGGCTGTTACGTCGTTGTCTGGGTATTTGTTAAGACTACACGGACAGGTCAACTCAAGATAAAAAACCAACACCTTTTGAAACGTTTATAAATTTAATAAAATCAAGTCCAAGGTTCTTCTATATACAACTACTGCCGATCTCTCACTCACAACAACTGCCTTCACGCTACGCCACGTTCACCACTATTACGTCATACTCTTTCATACAGTGCGCACCGCACCAAAACAAGTTTCAACATTGAAATGTCATGGAAAACCAAACTACTCTATGTTTCCCTAACAGTGGCCCGTGAACGCTGCACCACTTGCCAACAGATCATCCGTCATGGTCTGAGGACGCAATTAACTTCTGCATAGGTAAGATAAGATATTTGAAAAAATGAGTTTAACAGTGTAATGTGCTTCGTAAGGAGAGATTAGTGATAGAGTGATATGTGAGGTTATGGAGTTTAAAATGTTCGAACAATAAATATCCTTAGTTCCGATGACGCTGTAAAAGAGACAGAAAAAGCGAGGGGTGGGGGCTGAGCTGGGGTCCCAGATTTGTGTCATACTTAGAGGAGGCTGGGGAAATGTCGGTGGTGGGGGGGTTAGGGAGGGTGAAACATAAAAACAATTGCATAACGTTTTAATTATCAGCCCTTGTTGCCTTTCTGAATCACGTGAGAACTCCTGATCTGAGTGGGCATTCTCGTTATGTGATTGTTGGGTTTAGCATCTGATTGTTTGAAACATGTACTATAATGTGAGAAACCCTGATTTGTGTGAACATTCAAGTTATGTGATTGTTTGGCTTTCATGCAATTTTCTGCAACATGCAGTAAAATGTGAGAAACCCTGATTTGTGTGAACATTCTAGTTATGTGATTGGTTTTCATGCAATATTCACCTACATGCACTAAAATGTGAGAAACCCTGATTTGTGTGAACATTCTAGTTATGTGATTGTATTAAATTAAACAACATTTTTTTTTTAAATTACAAAAAATTCGAAAGAAAAATAAATAAATAAAATAAAGTTTAATTTTCCATCTACCCTTGGCCCCTGGGTCTTGTGTAGATCTTCTGGAATAATATCTAAAACAGTAATATCGGTATTCAGCTGGACCTTGATGAACTTGTGCGTGGTTAAGGGTTACATGTGATAAAAATGAGTTTACCAAAATAGAACTTTAATTACATGCTACAAGTCGCGGGATAAAAACTTGGGACGAAAATAACAATTAACGAGTTTCGTTTGGTCTGAACATAGTTCGTTGGTCGCTGAGGGGTTTACTGCCCTTATATGCCCCCGAGCATTGCTGACCCTGACAAGAGGGAATTTATGTAGTTCAAAGAAAACTTGTACGTCAACGGAAAATAATTGAAAGAACACACATTTTTTTTATCTGTAAAAATTTTACCGTTTACAAAAGAATAGAAATAGTGTAAAATGTAAACCAGCAATTAAAAAAAAAATGTGTAAATAAAAAAAATTAAATTTATTTTTAAATACTAAAATGCTAACACCAATGTTTAGAAATGTGTGTTGTATTTTCCCTTAATATTTACATCCATAAAAAAAATCCAAATAAAGTTTTGTGTTGTCTGCCGAAAGGTGACCGAGTACTAGGTTATTTCATATAGAAATATTTTTTTCAGCCGCACCGTAGTATTAGTAGTGTGTTGTATTTCATTTATTTATATACGTCTGCTATGATATCATTAGTTACACACCACTGTCACGTGATTGCCCTCTCATTGCTACCACCGCTACCACATCGGACACTCGTACGTGTAATAGATTGCACCACCCATCACGTGCCCTTAATGTGGCTGAGAGTAATTAAAATCTCTCCCCCCTCCAACTTCTCCCCAGCCCGAACAGCCATTTCAATTCGTTATCCGAGTTCACTTACTTGCTTCTTGTGGAGGGTAAATCAAACTTCGGCTGGACTTGAAATCTCTAACCCGTCAGACTAACATCTACCAAAGAGCTTTGTTGGTTTGTCTTTTTTTATTATTGTGGCTGGTGATTCTGTTTACTCTGCAGTAGTTGTCTATGATGTTAGGGAGCGTGTGGTTAACTACAGTTCATGTGTTTTAATTGTGATTGCCCGGGAATCTGACCGACTTGCCGGGTCATTGGGCGAGGGACAATTTTCATTGACAGGGCGATAAATTACAATTTGAAGCACCCAATCAAATTGCTTCAAATTGCCTTCATTGTACCGATGAAGGCATTACCCGAAAACTTTTCCCATCGTGTTAGTTTAATAATAAAGCTCAAGGTTGTTGTTTCCATTACACAATTTGTTTGTGTATTTTGTACTTTATTTGAAAGCTTTATCGCAGTCCTTTTCTACAGGAATGATTAGTGGCTATCCGAATTCTTTTTCTACGTAACTGAGTACCGAGTCTCATTCATCTTGTAGCTATTCACACAAACCCTTATTTATTCGACACCTAATAGAAAATAGTGTTAAGGACATTTATTTTCCTGTTCCGCTTGACCTGTCAGTGATAAATTAATATTCTTTAAAATGTCATCCTTTAATTTAACCTCCATGGTATGAACACTCGTTTGGAATATGAAAACAAAATCTAGAGAAATGGTTAAATATTTTTATTTCCATAACTTAACAATTATAATGCATTAAAAAAAAAGAACTAAGGCAAAAACATAAAGTGTGTCGGAATTGTATTTTTATGTAAACCATATTTATTCGGCAAACTGTTTGCAAAATAATCAGCAGGTTAACTATAGTTATATCCAAGGACGATATGTCCGAGCAGACCAGCCGTGATTGTAAAAATAATTCAACAAATGTTAACATTTAGCCAAAACCTAAAAGAAGACTACAAGACAAATCCTCAGAAAAAAAGATGGAAATTAAATCCCAAACATTAAAATTGTCAGATCAGCATTTAAGGAAATATCCATGTCTAAATCTCTGAGGAGAAATTAAAAAAAAAAAAAAATAATTGACGCAATTTCTCTGGCAGGGGTTGGGATCTTTTTGTCTGAGAGAGCCACAAACACCGCATATTTTGAAAGTAATTCTGTGAGAATTATGATTACGACTAAAAGTTAAAGCAAATGTGTGCATTTTGTGTGATTTCAACAGCAATAAAAAAACAAATCCCGTAAAAAAAACAAGTTTTGACTATAAATCCTTTATATACAAGACGTAGCTATAAGGATGTTCATTATATTACGCATGGCAAAACAATCCGAAAATACAAAATTCTTGTTATGTCTCGTAAAACGTGTTTAATATAATGCGCACCGATCGTGAATATATATTTTTAAAAATGCGCACCTTATTGCGCGACAGGAAAAGTTGTTGAACATAATACGCACCGCGACACTATCCCAACAAGTAACAAGATATATAAAGATAAATAAAATAATTTAAGAATTCTATAATTCAATTACTGTACAATTGATCGATCTGAAATTTTTATTCCCAATTTTTATCATCGGCATGAGTCTGCCAGCAAAATTTCAGCTCGCTATCTTACGAGGAAATGGGTTAAAAATCGGGTTTTTCGGCAAGCAAGCGAGCAAACACGCACGGGCTCAGACATCACAAGTTAATATAGAGTATTTTAAAAAGTACAATTATGTCTCTCAATTCTTTTATCTAACTTTGTTATGTTGTTTGTTTCAATAAGCCATTCATATGATTGTAGATCAAAGGAGTCTGAATAAACTTTTAAAACTTTCTCTAAGCGAAAACTTTCTGAGAGCCAGATAGAGCCATCAAAAGAGCCACGTCTGGCTCGCGAGACATGGATCGTCTCCTGACCCCGTTCTATGGCATAGTTCCATGGTGGAAAAAAATAAAGTTTTAACATAAAGTAAAACCATTCAGAGCGTATGATATGTTGCTAATTAAAAGACACATGCGTCCATATGAGTCACGCATCGATGACCTCGGTACCACATTAGGACGATCCCCACTGCCATCCGCCCCCTTCCCCTTTCCCGAGGATAATTAAGACAAGCCGTATCAACAACCTGACCGCCTTACGTTGTTATCTCCCATCTCACCCTCCGCTGATGAGCTGAGATTAAAGATCATGGCAGGTCATCACGGAACCAGGAACCAGTCAGGTCGGACAACACCAGGTCATGTCAACCGGCACAGTTTTCTTTCTATTTAACAAAAAATAATAATATATTTTTGTTTGCTTGTTTTTTTTAAAATTTTATTATTATTTTTTTTATATTGCAGATCGACCGTAAAAAAAGACATGTAAGGTTTACCTGCCTTGATGCAGCATTCTCACACTATGCCAAAATAAGTAGGACACGTGACTTAAGAAAAATTGTTACAATGTTACAGGCCCATTCCTTAAGAAGAATTGGTACAATGGTACAGGCCCGTTCCTTGTTTTGTTATCTCCAACTGTATAAGTACAAGAATCCCCCAACCCCAATTAGCAAATACCCGGCTGTGTGAATTCTCTAAGCCATGATACAATTGTAGGTAGAAAAATCCGATAATTATATTTTGAAACCATCTTAAAATTATTGTCACAGGTGATCATGCCATAACAACACTTGGAATCTTGTTACAATGTCACATAACATCATGCAAAAAGTACACATTAAACATTCTTACAAGTGAACAAAGGAACAAGCTTTGAATAAAAATACTAGAAAGCATCTTATATTTCAACATAAAATCTTGCTTACGCGAAACCAAACTACCTTTACTGTATATTTATGTATTTCTAAGATATGCCATTTCACACGGGTGTGACAATCATCACATTATGCCGCAATGACCGTCCCACGGTGGCACATGGGAGACTAACTCCGGTGATACAATGACACTCATGCGGGACTGCAATGACCGTCCCACGGTGGCAAATGGGAGACTAACTCCGGTGATACAATGACACTCATGCGGGACTGCAATGACCGTCCCACGGTGGCACATGGGAGACTAACTCCGGTGATACAATGACACTCATGCGGGACTGCAATGACCGCTCCAGTGAATTAAAAGTTATTGAACATAATGCCAAAACATAATGTCGAAATATAATGTTCAAACATAATGTCCAATCATACTGTCCAAACATAATGTACAAACATAATGTCCAAAAATAATTCCAAACATAATTTCCAGACATAATGTCCAAACATAATGTCCAAACATAATGTCCAAACATAATGTCCAAACATAATGTCCAAACATAATGTCCAAACATAATGTCCAAAAATAATTCCAAACATAATGTCCAAACATATTGTCCAAACATATTGTCCAAACATAATGTCCAAACATAATGTCCAAAAATAATTCCAAACATAATGTCCAAACATAATGCCCAAACATAATGCCCAAACATAATGTCCAAACATAATGTACAAACATAATGTACAAACATAATGTCCAAACATAATGTACAAACATAATGTCCAAACATAATGCCCAAACATAATGTCCAAACATAATGTCCAAACATAATGTCCAAAAATAATTCCAAACATAATGTCCAGACATAATGTCCAAACATAATGTCCAAACATAATGTACAAACATAATGTCCAAACATAATGTCCAAAAATAATTCCAAACATAATGTCCAAACATAATGTCCAAAAATAATTCCAAACATAATTTCCAGACATAATGTCCAAACATAATGTCCAAACATAATGTACAAACATAATGTACAAACATAATGCCCAAACATAATTCCAAACATAATGTCCAAACATAATGTCCAAACATAATGCCTAAACATAATGTCCAAACATAATGCCTAAACATAATGTCCAAACATAATGTCCAAACATAATGTCCAAACATAATGTCCAAACATAATGTCCAAACATAATGTCCAAACATAATGCCCAAACATAATGTCCAAACATAATGTCCAAACATTATGTCAACTACGACATATTGTTAAATAACATGCAAACACTAGTCACAGTGGCAGGGAAATGTTAGCCCCCGACCTCCTGATATACATCAGAGTACAAATGTCCCAGAGCCACTCTCTAGCCAGGGGTCGGAGAGTATTGTGAAATGCGTCATAGAAAGGTGACGTAATCAATCATGCATAAAACCAAGCGTGCAATCGCGCAACTTCCAGTTGGTTGGGACAACACACACAAATCAATATTTTAACTGGTCGTTGACAAAAAGAAGTTAAAAAAAACCCTTTCTTTCAATATCGTCCGTGTCTCGCCTCCAGTCGCGAAGTGTGATGAGAACTTTGATAAGCCTTACATTTCCGAATGTCAAACTTATGTGATAGTGTCTCATTTGTCGGCAGTAAACGAAATGAAGACTCAAGTGCTAAAAGTACTGAAGTGACATTTTTGTCAAATTCTATCTAAACATTGAACTTTTAACATCGACCATATGAATCTGAAAACGATACAATGTAACTGGGTCCAATTTTTTTAAACAGCTTAAAAAATTAAAATGCTTTCATCCATGAAACCAAACATTTTTAAAAATTCATTATGGCTTAATACGTATTTTATGACTTTAGTACTTTCAACACCACGTAATTCAATTTTTTTTAATTAAAAAATTACTTTCTCCAAATTGATAGCTTACCATACGTCTGTTATTTATATAACAATCAAAGTATTGTTGTTTGTTGTATAATTATTGTATATTATTATTATTATTATTGTTTTTTACCATTTGCTTTTATTTTATATTTATTTATGAACCTTATAAAAATTATCAACTAATCAAAAGCTTATCTTAGCTAATCCTTGATAATTTGAGTGGGGAATATAACACCAGGACCTTCAAACTGACAACACAAATGTTATATATTGTATAAATTTTTTATCATTCATTAAACGCAATGCCACGAAAACAAAAGGACCAGATTTAGCAAGCTCATTCAGTATGTACCGTACCATTCAAAAGTAGACTACTCGTTTAATTAATATAAAATGTGGAGACTATTTATTAATTTAAACAATGTTTTCATACCTAAAATCTCTTTAAAAAGAATAATGGTGTGTGATAACACATAATTTTATTCTTGAAGTTAGTAATAATCTCCCCAAAATAGCGACAATAAAGCCTAAAATTATCGTCGTACCAAAAAACGATGTCACCTTACTTTGATAAGCACTCCGTTTGAAATAACAACACGGTTCTTCGTATGCCACAGTTCTTTCTCTTCAACCTTCTTATTTAATTGTTTTACGTCTCCCTGTATATATAATGCATATATATTATATATATATNAAAGAAGGGCTGCGGAAATTAGTTATTAATTAATCAATTAATCATTAAATATTTTAATCGATTAAAATCAATTTGATTGAATAAAATTCGATTGAAAAAAATTTGATTGAAATTTATGAAAATATTTCTAATATTTTATTCCCAATTTATTAATAATTTATATTTTTTGTTATATACATACTTTTCCCTCGCATTATTGTTGTTCATTTAGGTGTGCATACGTAAAAAAAAAAAAGATTTTTTCCTTATTTCTTACATAGCGTAACGATTTTGGTGTGTTACGTCAGAAAATTAGAGAGCCATGGATTTACCGTGACTTAACCGATCTCGCGCAATACTTAATCGCAACTTAACGTGATCTGTATATGCGATATAAAAATATAATATAAGTATATATATATCAGCATCGAATTTGAATCCCTTTTGAACATATCAGAAAATGTTATGTTTATATTTAGGTGCAATCATTTAGCTCAGATATTAGATAATTTGTCATAAAATATCCTTTAGAGTTTAGAGTTTGTCAAACAAACTAACAAATAACTAAATACATTCTGTTTTTTTGGCTTGAAGAAAACATTTAAGATCTTTTTTAGGACACTGTAGTCTAGTTGTTTTTCTTGATTCTATGATTTCTTATTTTTTAATTATAATACAGGGTTCCTAGGGTTACGACCAGGAGCGGCGTTTGAGGGTGGCAACTGGGGTGACTGCCCCAGGCCCCGCGCTTAGGTAGGCCCCGCGTTTCGGTCCTGAACATGTCTCGTCCTGGTTAATAGCCTATACATGTAGAACCAAAGAGTGGATGGTAGAATGTTTACTGAAAACGATTGTAAAGAAACGAAAGAGGTATTTTTAAATACCATAGCATACTGGTGCTTAGCGATCTTTACTGGTACTCTGGCCCCGCGGGGTCATTGCTGGCACTAGGCCCCGCGCTTACCTAACGCCGCCACTGGTTACGACGTTGATCCGCTCTTAAGAAACGTCGCAACCCGAATTTCAGTGTAATTCGGAACATTAAATAACATATATAAATATATTTGCTGTAAAATACTGTAAGTACACAGCTCTATACAAATGTAACAGATTATCATAAACTCATATACAAAAGTATTTTAAAAAGATAAAACAATTCCCTACCACTTGAATTAAAGTAAATATAAGTTAAAATAAGAGTCGGAATGACGCTTAATATTATTTTTTATTTGTATGAGGGCGCGTTTGTGACCACGAAACTAACAGCTTATTAAGTCTGGACCGGGCCTCACAGTGTGCTACTTATTAGTTTCATATTTTTGGCCTTCATATTGCTTTAAGATAAGTTGGCACTAATGATGAAAGGAAATGAAAATGAAATTTTAATTTCAGGAAACATTTAATACTTAATTATAACAAGGTCATTTACGGAGAAATCACTACCCCCGCTGTAATTTCAGTTCATCTTTGATGGCTCTGCCTGCTTTAAGTTGCCCCCAATTAATGAAATCTCACTTGATGATGCCAAATCCTCTAATTCGACTAAGGCTCTCAAGTCGTAGTGGCACGAAAAAAAAATCTTGTCCATAAAAATAATAAGACTGACTTCCAATGATAACAGAACGGGAGGCCACCGGCGGTGACTGTAATAAGAGAAAAGCGATTCTCTCCCGTGGCCCACCGCTCCCGACCACCAAACTTAACACGATTTACCTCGGGCTAAATTGGATTATTGACGATTACGTCGAAGCCCAGGTTGTAGAGATACTAATGGAAGAGGAAGAGAAAATAACCCTTCGGCCCGTGGTGGGGGGGGGGTAGACGGTGCAGGAGAGCGAAGGGGATGGACGCGTGGATGGGTGGTGGTCTGGCTAGGTGAAGAAATGACGTGATCACCAGGACTGGGATTCTGAAGATGACCAGACCCCATATAAACCAATGGGATCGTGGCTGTGGGGTCGTGTGAAGAGTTTTTGGTCGCTTATAATACGACATTGTTTTCATCACATGCAAGTGCAGCAATGCAAACAAGCCTAACAATAGAAAATAATAGAATACATTGATAATTACATTGAAGTTTTGAAATACATTGTGGTCCAAGCTGATGTCTTTGGTTTAATTTTCACTTCACATTTTATGCAGGGTGATTCAATCTCAATATAAACTAATACATTTTCCATTACAATATTTACTGCAACTTTAGAACGTTATATATAATTAAACAGTATCTCGTATTATTTAGAAGAATTGTATTACAAGAACTCGAAAAAGGAAGTCCGTTTTGGGATAGGCATGCGCAGGATCTCATGGGATGGAATGAGGATACGCAGATGTATGAAGGTCTTGATTAACGTAATGAAGGGTAACTGAAAAAAATGGCCAGAAAGTATTGTAGTACCTTATTAGTTTGAATTAGTTTAAAATTGGAAATATTTAAATAATTTGTAATTATTTACATTTATTAAAATTATATATGCTTTCATGACTTACGATAACAATAAGTTTTCTTTCACCACATGCGAGTTTTAATGATAATCATTGCGAGATAAAGCACTTGCCTTAGCGGCGTTTCATCCTGTAAGTTAATTCAAATCAATTTTGGGATTACGTTGACATATTCGGAGTTGTTCGCTACGTCCTGTTTGCGGCTATTTACAGCAACCGACAGCTGCTGCTATCTTTAGATATTGGTGTTAATAACTTTCGAAATAGCAAGTATTTGCGTCTTATTTTTTTCCAAGGAAAGTGCGAGCTCTCTCATTTCCTCTCTATTCCTCGTCGTTTTCAGCTTTCTTGTACGAGCTCAAAGAATATATATTTTTTTTATAATCCCCCAAGCCTGACATCATTTAACAGCTAATCAGTGTCTGAGAGCGCCCTACGTCCCACAGAGCTGCTTTGTAAAAACAAAAACAAAAATGTTATCCCAAATAAAGGGGATTCACGAAAACTTTCACGTTTAGAGTTGGATATTGGAGTTTGATGAGAAAACAGATGACTTTAGAAATAATAAGTATTCTAGATAAGTCAAAGTAAGGCGTTTAAAATAATTTGATTCCATCTAAAGAAAATGTTTATCTTACAGTTGTATTAGATAATTTCGTTAAAAAAACTTTCACTGCCAAGTCGGGAACAGATTTGCTTGAGAAGTGTAGAAAATTATAAACAATTATTGAGATGAATCAGTTTCAAATTAGGGCAGCGGAAATTAACGATTAATTAATTGAGTAATTGTTAAAAATTCAATAGATCAAAATAATTTGATCGATTAAAATGCGATTAAAATTTAAGGACATGTTTATATTTTGTTTCCAATTTATTAATAATTTATATATTTTTATATCATTAACATACTTTTCCCTCGTATTATTATTATTATACATACAGGCATGGTGCGTAAACAAAAAGTTTTTTCCTCTTATTTCTTGCAACGAATTTGCTGTGTTACGTCAAACCATTTGGAAGTCATGAAATACCGCGACTTAATCGATTTCGCGAAATAATGAATCGCAACTTAACGGGATCTACATATGAATGGTTATAAAAATATAATGAATCGAAATTAATCGACTAATTGGTTAAATTTTCTCTGCGATTAATCGAACCATTTTTTTTTTTACAATCAGTACCAACCCATGTTTAAAAATATTAAATTGGTTACTTAAAGTTAACCCTTATGACATTAGACCTACGAAGATTAAGCAGAGACATGTCGTGATTCACATCAATTCATCACACCAATATCTAATACCCCAATCGGTATTAGATCTACATCTTGGTGGGCCAGCTCTAAAGGTAAATGCCTAATTTCCTTGTGTTAGTAGCTAAAATAATTTTAGAGTTGTTTTTTTTTAAACGTTGCTCATACCGCGGTAACTTTTCTCATTTAAAGTGTTATTACTCTTTGTTCAAGTTTACGAAAAAACGATATCTAGAGCAGTATTATTATATTAACTGATAAACAAATTATTTGATATAAAAAGTTAACGTTGCTCATAAATTGGGCCTGCAATGGCTTAAGAAACACAAAAAGCAACTGAAGGAATCACTGCTGCGATATAGGTGTTCCTTGATTACATTATATTACAAAGTGACTGTGGATCATGGGAAGGGTGTTAACAAGGTGTGTTCTGGGATATAACAATATTGGTGTGACTTCAGCTAACTACTTATATGTAAAAGCTAAAGATAGAAATGTAAATAGACTCTAACCCCTCCAAATTTTGTTTATATGTGTATATAATTTTAGATGAGGGCTTTAAAAGGTAATTTAACACTTTAGACGGTACTTCTAAATACGTAGAACTTGTGTAATCGCAGCATCCAATAAGATTCTCTCTCAAGGTCACCAGTACTGGAGAAGTCCCGGAGATAATGAAATCTCCAACGCTGAATGGCTTCCATTGGCTTCGTTAGGGTGGGCTAGGCCGTGCGGTCAACTCAACAAATTTACATTTCGTTGCCCGTGTCCGAGCTGGGACTCAAAGTTGATGTGATCGTTTGTTGTGGAGCAGTGTCTGCCACGGGCGTGGGAAGAGTAGGGTGGGGGAGGGTGAATACTATTTTGGGATGACTTTATCGGTTCCCTTCATGTACTTTATGTAGAATATATATATATATATATATATATAACTGATAATCCCTGAGGCATATTTAGCAGTAATCATGTGGGAGTGAAATGAAGAACTGCCAGGGGCAACATAATGTACATCCGCTCGGCTGGTTAACAGTGCATGTGTACGCTGGATGCTGCTGTTAAAGTAAGGCAGATGGTATATGGAAGCACTTGTAGCTCATCATGAAAAAAGAAGAATTTGAGGATCCAATTAGTCTATATGGTGATACTTATAATCGAGCGAGTTATAAAAGAAATTGCATTTTAAAAAATGTATATATGAGTGTAGATGAATGTTCATATATGTGGATATGTGTGAACCGTCAGCTTGAAAGTAAGAAAAAATGTTTTTGTATTTGTGAACTAAATATAATTTTTCACACTTTTTTGGGCCATAAATATATCAAATCTCTTAACAAATAACTTAAGATAAAATCGAATTAAAAATGTTTAATACATATTTTTTTTTAAAATGGCTCTGTGTGACTGACACACATTATAAATTAGAAAATCATGTAATTTGAAAACAATTAAAAAAAAAGGCACACTGCTAGTATTCAAATCATTTGAGATGACTTTACCTTTTATGATTTTATGCTCAATTCAATAATAATTTGTAAACTAAAAAATGTAACATAATTTCTTTGCTGAAAGCATACAAATAAATGAAAATGTATATTAAAATGATTTTTTTCCTCCAAGATTTTTTTAAAGACTTGTAATGAATTGTTTTAAGTTCTATTTTTATATTTTGTTTGAAAGAAATTATAAACTATTTTATTTTCAACAAATAAAGCATATAGACACATGGCAGGATTTATCTGATCAAAATATAATACCGGAAAAAGGATTTTATTTTCTAACCCAAAACTTGTTGCATATAAGAGCCCTGATAATTTGAGTAGTGAATATAACACCAGGGCTTTCAAAGTGACAACAACACAAATATTAACAAAAGGATAACCATTGCCTAAAAAACTGATAATCAAGCAGTCACCGTGAATAAATACATTGATTTTCAACTCTGTATTGGAATTACAAGCTTTTGGTGGAATTTTGCTGCCAAAAATGTTAGCGACCTTCACCCCCCTCACCTGGACATATTGTCTCATAAGTAAACTAAATATTTAGAGCTCCATATCACTCAGATTTCTGGAAATTCAGAAATCAACCAGAACAATTTGGACCAATCCCTTGTTGGAAAACTAATCCGTGCCGAATTAGGGTTATAGATTAAGCCATAAAAAAACCTTGGTTGATCAATTCTAAAAATGTTATTATTTTTCTAAAGATGTATTTCATTTGCATGCATTTGATGTTATACTTATATGTCGGGCAATCAAATCCTCCAGTCCCTCGTGAGGGATTTCAAGATTGCTATTTTCTATTTTCGGCTCGCCTGCCAATGACATTCGTGCTTGTTGAAAAGCAGTGCTGGCTGAATTGATTTCCAGAACCTTTTGAATTCGTCGCAAAAGAGCCCAGCAAACTTCAAAGATTTAATTCCATCAAAGAATAGTTGATAATGGCATACATTTTTATTTGATAAAAAGGTTCATTTAATTTCATGCATTTAAACTTAGAAAACTGTCTCTTTAAAATTCATTTCTTTTGAATTCATTTTTTATTTAATTTTTTTTTATTATTGTTTTTAAACATTTGTCTTTTTTTATTTCATATTTATTTATGAACCTTACAAAAATTATCAAATAATCTTTTCAAAAGCTTATCTGAGCTAATCCACGGAAAGTATCTATTTCCAGGGGCCTCTGTGGATTTCTTCAAACCTAAAAAACGTTCATTTAATCTAGTTGTATTTTCTTTCGCTATTAGATCAGAATAAAACGAAATGCTGATCAAGCGTTGGGTGATGGATCTTTAAAGACAGACACAAAGCCAATCGATCTCAGATTGGAGTGTACAAACAAGCGTCGCTGGATGAAGAGAATTGGGTTTAGCAATGCATTATAATATTTATGACGCTGGCGAAATTTAAATTTCCGCCTGACTGTCATTAATCATATGCAGAGCTATAAATAGCCTGATCGCCGTCTCCGCGCCTAGAATTCTCGGGTATTTGTGGCTCTGTTTTCTAAGAACATTTTGGATTGAATAAGTATACACCTGAGCTCATTGGAAACAAGGATAGTGAAACCAAAATGACTCTAGCATATTGAAATCCCAACGTTAAGATAGAGATGAGGTTAATTTTCATTCAGGTTTGATTTTGATAACATAAAATTATTCTCAAAAGGTGGGGAGATATTGTAACTATCAAGTTTATTCAGTAATAATTCAACAAAAAAAACAAAAATAATAAAGATGAACTCAGCTGAGAAAAATGACGTTTACATACCCTGAATAAATGATTCAATTAGCATGAATCTTTGATCACACGACACACATCGTCTGTCAAATCCATTTCGTTTTTCAAATAATGATTAGATGAGGTGGATCTCGGATATATAGCACGCATCATTTATCCATAACCTTAACAACATCGCACGCATCTACTCTACTTTCACTACTTCCTAATAAATTATTCCGCTATTTGCTTTTTGATATAAACTACTTAGAAACAATAGTAAATAGAGCAGTTTTTTTTTTCTCGGAAAGTATTATTAAAAAAGCAAGGCGCTCACGAAAAGAAAGACTGTAGATTCTACTCTGTTATGCGCTTTGTTGTAGATTGCATCTATAGCATGACTGATGGTGCTGAGTTCAGTGACCTGTCTGCTTGACAATACGACACCAGTTGTTGAAAGTTTGTTTTTGGCGTCATCAAAGTGAAATTGAAAGGACACTGTTATGACGTGAAGTGTTATCTATTTGAATAAACTGGTTTTCGTGGCGCACATCGACCATAAAATGTGGGAGGCCATTGGTGAGGAGCGCGCCCTCTGGTGATCAGAGGTAGGCGATGACACTCAAGTTATGGAAGCCTTCTTCCCAGCTAGGAGAGGAGAATGAAGAGCCTGGAGAAAGTTGTGGAAGCCTTGCTCCCAGCTAAGATAGGAGAATGAAGAGCCTGGAGAAAGTTGTGGAAGCCTTGCTCCCAGCTACGAGAGGAGAATGAAGAGCCTGGAGAAAGTTGTGGAAGCCTTGCTCCCAGCTAGGAGAGGAGAATGAAGAGCCTAAAGAAAGTTGTGGAAGCCTTGCTCCCATGAGCTAGGAGAGGAGAATGAAGAGCCTGGAGAAAGTTGTGAAAGCCTTGCTCCCAACTAGGAGAGGAGAATGAAGAGCCTGGAGAAAGTGGGGCGAAGAGGAGCAGAAGTCAAGGCCATCGTCCCTTGAGGACGTACGGTCGCCAATATAAAGATATATATATATATATAAATNAAGTTTGTTATTCTATCCGTAGGTTCTTTTTTTGGGTCTTGGGTCATAAAAAACATATTTTAAACAAAAATTGTACTTTTTCTTATGGTGCAGATTAAGTATGATTACCACAAAAAAGAAAAAAAAAACAAAAAAACAAACAACAACTCTATGTAAAACTCCAAAATAACTGATGATAACTACCACATCCATAGCTATACAACCCTGCTCAAAGTGTCCTAAGATTGCAAATGCACGTTGAGTGGGCGTAAACATTTCCTTCCTAATTACTCACTGAATTTGATCTTCTATTTTAAACAACTCACTGGAGATACGACACTGTATTAAGGGATGCTAATCACTGTATAGTAAATTTCTTATTACTTTCAGTTAACAATTGCTAACTCTCCACACCCAAACATTCGCACACCCAAACATTCGCACACCCAAACATTCGCACACCCAAACATTCGCACACCCAAACATTCGCTTCTCGCACGTGTAGCTGAATAGAGTTACTGTGTATTAAGTCGTATAACGAATATGAGAATAATACACATCGATTTCATGCTATTTATTAGAGAGCATATAAAAGTTAAATTCATGATAATAAGTAAAGACATTGTCAGTATATTACTTCTATTTAAGATATCTACAAATCAGCAAATCAACATTGTTTTTAAACAATTTTTTTGACAAATCTCATTGTCTAATACGGTAACTAGCTTAGGATTATTGTAAGAAGGAATAAACCATGAATATACTGTCACAATGTAGATAGTATAGAAAGGCTAGGACTCCTATATACATTATCTTCACTCAGCATCTAGTGAAAACTTGAAATATACCAGTGATCGCCCAATACCCCCCCCCCACACACACAAAGATCACACTAACAGCATGACACGCGTGTTGTGTCGTAGATTGTGGGTCAGAACCTTTGACTGTGAAAGTTTGTCAAGCAGAAGAAACATCGGTAACTTGTTCCAAACCAATCTTAATTTATTTTACTTTCACGAGAAGCGACGAAAGCACGTCCATATAATACATTTCTATACAATAATAATAATAACTATACTAATTATAATACTAATAATAACCCTTTTTCAGACCATGGCGGCCTATGGGGCAAGTGAAGTAGCGTTCACAAGTTTCATTGAGCCACCACAAACGAGCAAGATATTGAGTGGCTAGCACAATGCCCCGAGGACCTTGCCAGCACCAAGGCTCACACCCGGGACTCTGTTTTGCCTCGGTTTGACAGTCCAGGGCTACCGCTAGACCACAGCGCAATTTACCTATACATGCACACACGCGCATAAAAAACAAGCATGTGCACACATAAAAAACGTATATACATAAACGCACTTATACATACACGTTTTTAACTCACGCATATTTACAGGCTAGTGTAAACATACGCACGAGTAACCAAACAAACTTTGCGCCAAATACAACCATTGAAGAATTCTGGATCAACAAAAAATCCATACGAACTCCCTAAAGTACACAGTGTACCGCCACTCCATGTGGCAACACAGACACATTGACATAACGATTTTAATCACAACATTGACAGTCATCGTGTCAATAAAGACGTTGGAGGGGAGAGCAATCTGTTACAGCTGGAGACAAAGTGGCATTATCGTAAAAGTGCAATGCAAAAAATGTAATTATAATCTAAGTGGAACGTAATGTTTAGTATGCTAACGATGAGGTGTCCTTTAAAAAAAAAGTTTTAAGAGTGTCAACACATTCTCACACTTTATTTTTTACAAATTTTTGTTCTGTTTTGTTGAGATTTCTTATAAAAATTACAATTTAGTTTGTTGGTGCAGGTCCTTTCATGGTAAACATTTTAAAAATTATAAACATTTTTTGAACAATTTGAAATACATTAGTCTGGAAGTATTATTTTTTATTTTATTTATAAGGTTTACATAAAAAGCCACTTTACTATAGAAATAACAGGACATTTCACAAGTGGAATTGATAATTTACATCTCGATCAATTAATCTAAAAACAATATGGCACACCGCTACTGATACTTGTATTTTAACTTGAAGAAAATAAATTGTCACCGAATTTGAGATGTTTTAAATTTATAGGATATGATAGAATTGCTCTAGTTATTCTTTAATTACTATTATAATTTGGAGCTGAGTTGAAGGTTTAAAAATAAGGATATCGGAAGTTTCCATTTTTAAAAGTACGACTTTACTGTATAATGACTTGTGCGGAAGACATGTCAGTCTAATATAGTGTACACAATATGGATGAGATTGCAATCAGTCTTATTGATTAGTAGATGAATAATATGTAAACGGGGTTTGAGTGGGCGTGTCAGAACGTATTTGGTGGAGGCGGGGTGTGGTGGAGATGAGGGTGTAATGGAGGTGAGGATGTGGTGGAGGAGGAGATGTGGTGGAGTGGAGGATGTGGTGGAGGTGATGTGGTAGAGGAGGGGATGTGGTGGAGAAGGGGATGTGGTGAGGAGGGGATGTGGTGGAGGAGGGGATATGGTGGAGGAGGGGATGAGGTGGAGGAGGCTGTGGTGGAGTAGGGGATGGTGGAGGAGGGGATGGTGGAGGAGGGGTGTTGGAGGAG
>MUZC01000134.1:824542-839038 GCA_002072015.1 Radix auricularia
GTGGAGGAGGGGATGTGGTGGAGGAGGGGATGTGGTGGAGGAGGGGATGTGGTGGAGGAGGGGATGTGGTGGAGGAGGGGATGTGGTGGAGGAGGGGATGTGGTGGAGGAGGGGATGTGGTGGAGGAGGGGATGTGGTGGAGGAGGGGATGTGGTGGAGGAGGGGATGTGGTGGAGGAGGGGATGTGGTGGAGGAGGGGGAATTAATAAGATTATTTGCCAAATTTAATCAGCATATGCATGATTTATGCATTCAATTTCTGGTTTCGCTAATTAAGTGAAACACAATCTCGGACCAAGCAGATAATTACAAACTCAGCAGGGCATCTTCAACGGAACAAAAAGTTGTCAGAAGGAGCCCTCATAATGGAAATAATAATATGATTTGTAAACTGAAACACGTTTTTATGATAATCATCTGGTAGTCTATGTGATGTTGTCTACAGTAATATGACATTGTGTGTTTGGATCAGGTTTTTACTCTTGCTTTGAGATCACGTGTCTTGTCATATTTATACCCAGGCTCTCTTTCCATATAGTGGACGAAGTGATGCAGCGTCCTAGGCCCCGGGAACAATTGCCTTCAGACTGATTTGAGCCCGTGACCATCGGTACGCCGGCAGAGCGCGAATGCCACTCGACCACCATGCCCCATTAAAAACTTGTTGTTTGTGCATGCTACATTGTGATCACTTGACCATGTTATCTCGCTGTTTAATTTTGTGAAACAACGTCGGGGTCGGACAAAAACTCCGGCACCGAGTATAAAAAAACGAGGGCCGTTTAACTCATTTTATCGAACTGCGGAGGAACGTTCCGAAACAAAATTAATATCGAAAAAAATGTCCCCAAAAATGAGTCCATATGTCATTAAAGGAAATATCAAATATTATAAAATTGTCCTTCTCGATAATATACGAATCATTACTATTATATTATAAATAAAAAATTTGAACTAAACCTGGGCCGAAAGGTGTTTGGTTCATGACCAGAGGTTATACTCTTTGCTCTTTGGCGCCAGTGGTGTAGCTAGAACATTCGTGCCCCTGGAAAAACTATAACAATCTATAAAATTGGCGCCACGTCACTTCCGTTTAATACAATTTTACTTTAATGTAAAGTTGTATACCTGATTAGTTCAACGCTTTACATTTGGAGTTGGGGATGAATGAAATGGTCAAACATCATGAGAAATGGCCAAATTCTTTAATATTTTTCCGAATTTGTACTTATTTTACATTTTTCATTGACTTTCAGGTCCGCTTTTCGAATCCCGTTGAAAAACTATTCTTAAACACCCTCTGTGATACCAGGTGGAAAATTCCCATTGGTGCTATGTAGCCGTTTAGATATCAAATAGGTGAAATATATCTTGCAGTGCTTATCATTTACGAAAACAAAGATAAAGATCTTAACGAGTAACTGAACAACTTACGTAAACAGCTTCTAACTCCATATATGCCTACTAAAATGAAATATTAAAGCGCAAATATCTATGTTCAACCAAAAGTTAACATAGAACCTTGTTATTCTAAGGGGGTGTAAATGAAAAAAATTCAAATGTATTCTGTCGTGATATGGTATGAGGCATTACATTTTGCCATAAGTAAACTATTGCAGGACTAAAATTATTTTGCATTGAAAATAAAAATTCTGGAAAGTGTTCATGTTTTGTTCAAAGAAGAATTTGAGACTTGCTAATCACCCTAATGCCATGACTGTTGATGCTGACAAAATGGGATCGAAATCAGATGGCGATAAAAAAATTGACTCAATACTTAAACATCAAGTTTTTCTGTATTTTGAATTTTACTGAAAAGCCTTATCAATGTTCCATTCTATATGAAATTGTCTGAGCTCGCTATATTAGCAAGTGAGTTTGAACACAGTAACAGCTTAAATGTTTCTAAATCAATTAGAGAATTATCTAAAATAAAAGTTCTTAAAATAAAAAAAATGCCCGAATTATTCTCATATGAACTGTTCTTTGTAAATGAAGCATTCAAAGGTATAGTTTATTTTAAGTATTTATGTTAATTATTTAATTATAGTGGGTTTTTTTTTTTTTTGACCTACGTTGAATTTTAAATAAAAAAGCCATTAAAAAAAACATGTTAAGCCTGGTCCCTTTTTGGACTCAGGACGTGTTAGCGCATCTTCGTATTATGTATCAGTACTTATGTTAGATATCAGCATTATGTAGTTATCAGTAATTGTGTTTAGATTTTAGACATATTTTTATGAATTTTTAGGACTCTTGTGTGTTGGTGGTGGTAGGAACTCTTGTGTGTTGGCGGTGGTAGGAACTCTTGTGTGTTGGTGGTGGTAGGAACTCTTGTGTGTTGGAGGTGGTAGGAACTCTTGTGATATACATCATGGGTCTAGGACTTTCATACTTCCAGGAGCTCTACTGCCACTACAAGAGGTCGGATCGAGTAACTGAGTGTTGATGCACAAATGGCAGGTCAGGACATGCATACAAAAAACATATATACATCATGGGTCTAGGACTTATGGATGCTGAGATCTAGGGTGATGACAGACGGACGGACGGACAGACGGACAAAATGGATACAATAGCGCATTTCGACTTCTCGAAAATGCGCTAAAAAAAAGAATACGTACTTTGTAATCACATAGGGGCGAAAATCTTTACCTTTGCATGGAGCGGTTCGAAGGCTAAATGCGGCATTGACGCTGAAAAAGGTAGTTCAGTTTAATTTGTTGATAAAATGATTTAAAGAGTATAACTAAGGCACTTTACTACTGACGTAATTGAGATAAAAGGTGGGCGGCGGCTTGAAGGGGGGCCATTCAGAAGTTTTAACAACCAGTAATCAGAATTAGATACCCTTGTGAAACATTCGTCTGACAATAGTGCACTTTGACTTTTGGTGGTGTGCTGAGATTAAAATTATACGGTTTGTTAACGATGAATTATATCACATAAAGACGAATCAAGTAATTTCTAGTAATAATTTGGAATTCAACCTTTTTTAAATAAAATAAATAAACACCATTCTGATCACGGACCTTGGCATTGGTTATCGGGATGCAAGATCGAAATAAAATGAATTATTATTATTTTGTTTAAAGTCATCATTTTTTCCAAAAATTTTTCGTTAATAGTAAAAATATTTGTCATCTATCGTCTTCTCAATGGCGATTATCTTTTGTGACAAATTTTAAGAAATAAACTTAACACTCGCCCATGTTATAACTTGACTATTCATCCAATGTGTTCGCCTCTCATTACAGTGTGAAACGTTAGGACTTATTTTTCGACATATTTTTATGGGCTCTTTTGTTTAAGAGGAAAAAATGCAAAAATCTATAAGACGGAAACATTTTTGTTCTAACTTGCGCCAATGTTAAAGATATATTTTGTAGCTTCTGATTTTTAAGACGGAGAAAATTAGAAGTTTTTCTAGTGTTTTCGGATGTTCAATATAAAATATCAAATATAAGAGACCATTATCGTCAAGTCTTACTCTGCAGATGCACATTGCAAGTGCACGAAACTTAACCAACATCCTCTGCACACTTAATAAAACAGTATTCTTTCCCAGAGTTCGAGAAATAACAAACACAATTTATTTTCAAAAACTTGATACACTTTAGCGGAATCCCCCATTGACTACGTGAATTAAGCGCTGCACCATGATTTTCCACTAATATCTACAAAGCCAATTTGAGTTCAATATCATGTAGAAGCTCACATACCCCGAGGCCGCAATTACTCAAGTGGAATAACCATCAAGGACGCTAGCCTGCAGCCAACTCATAGTACTTCTACAATTAGGGCGACCAAAGGACATAAAAAAGTACGTGCCTATTTTTACAATCTCATCATTTGGTATTATTTAGCCCTAAATATGAATTAAGAACGCATGCAGGTTTGATCCTTCAAACATCACACACTTTAGAACTGGCAAAAAACATTTAAAATCCATAAATGGTGACATCGAGTTTGAACACATTTTTTATAGAACGTAAAGAAATTATGTTAAAACTTTACAAAACTTAAATGCCAACTAAAAATCGGAAAATTTTTTTTTTTAAAAAGTCGTCCAAGCTGAAAAGTAAAAGCAACGAAATGAATTAAAGCTATGATTTAAAAAAAAAAAAAGTATTGGCCTGTATTTATTTGGCCTGTGATATTGTATAAAAAATATTTATTTAAAAATATCTTCCTTTATCCCATGATAGAGCTGTGTGCACGCTTATTTCTTGGTTGTATATTTCTAGATGGAAAATCAAATGACAGACAGCAAAGAAAATGGATGGACACCACCGAATACAAATAAAGTTAGGTATTTAATATTGTGGAGGCCCTGAGGGCAAATTGTCGGCGCTCGGAGGGACGGGTCCTTTGAAGCTGGATGGGTGCGGTCGAGGAACGAGGCCAACCTTGGATTCTTTGATATGGACGGCGGCTGACGCCAACCTTGAATCCCTTGATATGGACGGCGATTGACCACGGGACTGGAAGGGGTGTTAACCCAAGTCGTAACACGCGAGCACCCTGGCCTGGGTGTGCTTGTCTCGCCAGAGATTGGCTATGCTAAATAAGCTTGACCGTGTCTTATGATAGACTGGCGGGTATTAAAGGGGGACGAGTGGAGGACACACGGGGAGAACAGACGGGACCGAGTTAGGGACGAGTGTAGTTAGATAGTACAGAAGCTAAGAAATTAAACATAAATAAATTGTGCATTCTGTTTTGGAGTTGTAGTGATTGATTAATAATTAACCAAGTGTGTGAAGCTTAGAAAAATAGAGTGAAAGAGTTAGTGATAAAAACACAAGAACAACGTAGGTTCCCTACAATATCTCATCCACTTCATTGTATAATCTGCCTGAGATAATTTCAAAATAAGGCAGTTAAGGTATCCAATAACAAAATGAGGTCTATCCAATTTAAAAAAAAATCGGGGAATCAATGCTTCCAGCAATCAATATTTTTGAGGAGGGAGAGGGACAGTTTTAGAATGAATTTAATTTAAATATGATTTTCATAGTATTAAACAAGTATTCATATTAGGGGTAAGTACATTTGAGTTTAAGGTTTTTAAATAATTAAACAAAACCGATTGCTTGGAATTCAATAACAATAATCGAACACAATTTTAAAAAATAAATAAATAAATAAATAATAAAAAAATAATATAAAAAAAACCCCAACAACACGGCCAATACTCCTAACAATGACTTTTGTAAAGACCCTGATCGCCCAGTTGATATTAGCATCGTCATCCGCATATATATATGCACTCGTTTAATTACACCCAACGATTGTTTGATCATAACATTAACACATTCACAATCATTAGTTTGAATAAATAATTCACACATATATAACCACATTTACTTCAACAACTCATTACCGTACACACCATCCGGTTATCGATCACACCATTGACCTTTATGATTTGTGTCCAGGGGTAGAGTTCACTTAAAATTTAATACGTGAACTTTAAACTGCAAATGTGTAACAAGTGGGGATGTATGCAAACAGGAAGTAAACAGGACACAGGAAACATATCAGACCTAGTAATTAGTTTCAACATAATAATAATACCAGAGCTTTCAACCACGTGTTTACCAAGCTTTGCAATAAAAAAAATCATGTTAAGCCTGGTACCTATTGGAATTCAGGACGTGTTAGCGCATTTTCGTATTATGTATCAGTACTTATGTTAGATATCAGAATTATGTAGTTATCAGTAATTGTGTTTAGATTTTAGACATATTTTTATGAATTTTCTTGTGTAATGAATATACCTGACATTTTTTTTATTTAAAAGTCATTTCTTTACATTTAAAAAAAAAATTATTTTCTCTTTAATCCAACTACAAGTCACCAAAAATGATGACGTAAAACTCTCTAAACTTTTACACATATTCTAATGACGTCAACTAAAAAAAAACAACTAATTCTTTTGCACCCTTTCGCACCACTCTTCAATGCTTGAAGAATTATGCATTCGACTTCCGGCAATGGTGGCCGTTCCCTGCGCTAGTGTTACCTCTCGATTCGAAATATTTTTTGGTAGTTTTAACGGGGTTTTTAAACGGATCGAGTAACTGAGTGTTGATGCACAAATGGCAGGTCAGGGCATACAAAAAACATATATACATCATCGGTCTAGGACTTATGGATGCTGTGATCAAGGGTGATGACGGACGGACGGACAAAACGGGTGCAATAGCGATTTCGACATCTCGAAAATGCGCTAAAAAGTCTAGTAGAGCATTCCCTATATATTTAGAACATTGGAGATCACGTGTGAAATATTAAACGCATGCTATTAAACTTCCGGAAGGATTCACCCTCTCAAAGCACACATATAATCTCTAGACCAAAGAAAGTGTCGTTAAAACAACTGATGGCAATTAAAGAAAATTTGTAAGTATAGAAAACATAAACAATATAATCTTTTTTATCACAGTGTATTTGTAATTTCACAGAAAATCCATTAAAAACCAAGATTCGTTGGATCACCATACAAATCCATTCTTAATCCAACATTTATGCTATTCCGTCTATTTTTCTTATAATAATTTTTGTCTAGTAGAATTAAACAAAACAAAACCTTTAGACTTCCCTTTCTTCGAATGTCATTTTATAAAAGATCACCATCTGTATTTTACGTTCGAGGTAGGGCCACTTCCGGGACAGAGAAACCGGAAATACGTTGCTCTTCAAGGGCAACAAAAACGTTAATGCTACCATGACAACCCATTTTTCAAAGGGTTTACTTTTGGCTAGTGAACGATCGAATGTGATGACCGAGAAGCTAAAATGTTTTAATTTCTCAAAGTTCGTGTGATTTCTAGTGCGATTTTGGTGTCAAAATCTCAAGTACAAACAGGTCACGTCACAAGATGATGAAGAAAATGTTGGATAATGAAACTTCGTAAACTCTTTAATACGAAACTACAACGTAGATTCAGTTCAGTCAACATGCCAAGAAGTACTAGGAAAGAAGAAACAGGCATATAAAGAATGGATAACAGCAGGTACACTGAATAAAATAGAACAAAGGAAAAGAAAGAAAACAGAAATAAACAACAGCCGGACACGAGCCCAGAAATACAAATCCCAGAAAGAGTATGCAGATGCAAATAAGGAAGTTAAGAAAAGCATCAAGAGGGACAAGAAATAATTTGTGGACAAACTTGCTAAAGAAGCAGAAGACGCAGCTTACCAGGGGAACATGAGAGAACTGTTTGATACAATTAAGATGCTATCTGGGAAATTTAGCAAGATTGAGAGACCAGTGAAGGATAAAATGGGAAACAACATTGCAAGTGATGTGCAGCAGAGAGGTAGATGGAAGGAGCATTTTGAAGAGCTCTTAAACAGACCAGAACCAAGGAATCCACCAGATATCCAACCAGCTGATAATGACCTACAAATTGACTGTAATAGTCCCACAAAAGAAGAGATTAGCAGGGCCATTAAACAACTCAGAAATGGAAAGGCTGCAGGACCTGATGGCATCTCAGCAGATGCACTGAAGGCGGACTTGGAAACCAGTGTGGAAATGCTACACCCTTTGTTTATGAAGATATGGGAAGAGGAACAAGTGCCTTCTGATTGGAAAGAGGGATACCTTATCAAGATCCCAAAGAAGGGAGATTTAAGCTCCTGCTCGAACTACAGAGGGATTACCCTACTGTCCATCCCAGGAAAAGTTTTCAACCGTGTATTGCTTAACAGGATGAAAAAACGCGGTAGACCCTCTACTGCGGGACCAACAAGCTGGTTTTCGCACCAACAGATCCTGCACTGACCAAATAGCGACACTGCGTATCATTCTAGAGCAGTCACTAGAGTGGAACTCACCACTCTATATCAACTTTGTTGACTACGAAAAAGCCTTCGACAGTGTGGACAGGCAAACCATGTGGAGATTGCTAAGGCACTATGGGGTGCCACAGAAGATTACGGATATAATCAGAAACATGTATGAAGGGATAAACTGCCGAGTTGTCCATGGTCAGCAGGTGACAGATGCTTTCCAGGTGAAGACTGGTGTGAGACAAGGTTGCTTGCTGTCACCCTTTCTGTTTCTATTAGCCATTGACTGGGTGATGAAAACATCTACACAGCAGAAAAGGAATGGCATCCAATGGACCTTGTGGGATCAACTTGATGATCTAGACTTTGCTGATGACCTTGCCCTTCTTGCACATACCCAACAACAGATGCAGGAGAAAACAAACATTGTCGCAGCCACTTCTGCTAGCATAGGTCTCAACATACACAAAGGGAAGAGTAAAATCCTCAAGGTTAATGCCACCAGTACATCACCCATCATGCTTGAAGGAGAAGCCCTTCAGGAGGTGGAGAGTTTTGTTTACCTTGGCAGTATGGTGGATAAACAAGGTGGTACAGATGCCGACGTCAAAATAAGGATCGGAAAAGCAAGAGCAGCCTTCCAGCAACTCAAGAATGTTTGGGTCGCCAACAACTTAGGCAGCAAGTTAAAAGTAAGGATTTTTAACGCTATGGTGAAACCAGTGCTGCTATATGGAGCTGAGACATGGAGAACAACGGCTGTAAACCTGACCAGAATCCAGACCTTCATTAACAATTGTCTAAGAAGGATTCTCAGAATTCACTGGCCGGACAAAATCAGCAACCAGGAACTGTGGCAGCGGACTAAACAGAAGCCCATTGAGGAAGAGATTCTTCAAAAGCGGTGGAGGTGGATCGGTCATACACTAAGGAAACCTGCTTCTAATACAACAAGGCAATCCCTGAAATGGAACCACAGGGTAAACGGAAAAGAGGCCGCCCAAGAAACACCTGGCGCCGAGAATTGGAGGCAGACATCAAGAGGATTGGCCATGAATGGAAGATCCTGGAGAAAATGGCCCAGGATAGAGATGCCTGGAGAGCTCTTGTAGGTGGCCTATGTCCTAGGAGGAAGTGCAGACGCCGGCGATGATCGGTAGATGTCCCTCATGGACGAGAAGGCTCAACACACACAACGTAGATTCATGTAAAAATGTCAAGTGTATTTAAGCCGTATGTCTATTTTATATGGATGCAAAAGACATAAGTAAAATAGTAGCTTTCCCCTTTTATAAGCAGTTGCTTGTGATAATGACAAGCTTAGATTCTCAAATAATAGTAAGTGTTAATATAATTATTCAACAAGAATTAAATACAGACCTTAAATATTTTACATTTTAAAGATGATTCAAGTGCCGGCGTTTAAAGAAGAGCATCAGAGGAAATACTCAGATCGGCTCAGATATCATGACTTAGCTAAAAGGAAAATGATTACTAATTTGCTTTTTAAAGATCACTTGTCGCTATTGTTTCTATTGTCAACTTTCTGAATACTTGTCGATTTTTAAAATGGATTACAATTTTATATACAAGCATGAGCAATCACGCGCACATGGGGAAAACAACAGACACATTGCCGGAGGGGAAAGAAATATTTATTGTCTAGGTAGGATATGCTTGCACCTAATGACTGAAAAGTTGTTTTTGGTGAGTAGCAGATAAAAATACATTTTATTAAAACAATCGTGACTTGTCTTAAGGTTTATAGTTTCATTACATTTACTTGAAATAAGTTAAGCTAATACCAAACTCAACACTTTGGTAGACTAATACACAAACAGCAGCAACAACAACAAAAAAAAGTAAGACATATCTAAATCTTCAAACATTGTCATACTTATAAATAACTTTAGCTAATCTATAAACGTGAGAGTTTCAGATTCATGCCACACCAATTAAACAAATTAAAGCTATACATGGAACTGTGGTCAATAACTGGTGGCAGACTTTCCAAAGTTCATTTTATGCCGAAAACGAAATTAGGAGCAGTCTTCGTTAGCCCGAAAAACGTGGCTAAAAAAATGTGTCTTGTTTTTCTTTTGTTTTTTAAATTTTATTTTATATGTCCAACTTTTTCTACTCAAGTTTTTTTTTCTATTTTGTTTACTTGCTGTTTTTTCTGGTTGCTTTTGTTTTTATTTTAATAAGGACAATAATTTGGGTCAATGTCAGGACATGGACAAATTTAGAAATCATGTAATAAATGACTTTATTTTAAAAAAAATATAGACATTAGACATCAAATTATATATATATATATATATATTTATATAGGCCTAAATATAATAATAAAAAAATAAATAATAATAATAATCATTATTAATATAATTATATATATATATTCCCAGGACTGATGATAGAACGGATAATAGATTTCAACAATGTCAAACATAAAATAGTGAATAAAGTAGCTTCTAGTTTATAGTCACAAATAAGCCTAAAATTAAATCTAAATAGCTTCGTGTGTGTGTTAGTGTATTTGTGTGCGTGTCTGTAAATGTATGGTTGTGTGTGTGTGTGTGTGTGTGTTCGTGTGTCTAACTTTCGGATCCTCAACTCGATCACTGTACTGTGTAAGGTCAAGCACTAGCTTGAGCCCGGCCGTTGTTTCAGCAAATCAAATGTCACTTGCTGGGTTTAGTGGATTTCACAAAATCTTACGCTAAGCTATTCGTTTAATTAAATGAAAATCATAAACGAAAATTGCGGTAATCATCACCATTGCGGGGGATGTGTTTCTATCCCAATGAGTATTTTGAAATAAGGATGACGTGGCAAAGAAGTTGGTGAGGCAGTCGAGGTCCATGTTTTAAACGACACCTGACATGGTTTATCTCGTTCCTTTTAATAAAAGCATTTATGACGTTCAACTACCGTGTGCACAGAAGGTCCTCTCTTAAAAAGTCGCGTATGGAGGAAATAAAAACGATCAATAAATTTCTTTGTAACAAAATGAACACTCAAATAATCAATACTTGTTCATTTTTTAAAGGAATTAACAAATTGCTGTTTAAAAAAAATTATAATTACTTTTTTAAAAACACTTTTATTTATATTCTCTTGGTGGGAGTAGGCGGGGGCCCGATATCATGATAAAAATTAATGATTCTTAAGTTATAATTAATCATGGTCCTAGAATTATCGCAGGAGAAATAACTTCACTTGGTGAAATAAATTGTTAAACAATTATTTATCTATAATAATTAATACGCCTGGTCGTTTGCAAGATTATAAAAAAAAAAAAAAAAAAAAAAAACCTCAGACATGATCACTTCGAGATAACAGACATACATCACACATGGAGGCTACGGAGGAATGTCGTTGACTCTAGGTAAACATGTTATGAAATTCCATATTTTATGGAAATAGTCCTAAGGCAGAATTCTCAGGTACAAAGCGCTGGATTGTTGCTGAATAGCAATCAATATAAACTTCATTTCTCGTGGACTGTGACGCCATTGTGCCGTCTCTGAATGTCACCTGGGTCGTTTCATTTAAGTCAGCCAGATACAATTTTTACCGCAATGACAACAGTCACGTTATGACACGTAGAAAAGTCGATGAATGTGTGTGTTTGTGTCTATTTGAGTGTGCTTAAACGTTGAAGGTGTGCTTAAAAACACCTTATTGGAATTTTAAAAAAAAACAAAAAAAAACAAAACAAAAAAAAACCAGTGTGTTCTTGAGTATGAAAGGCAAATCAAACCAAATTACAAGTTTTCGGGGTCACTGAAATACATTTCAAAAGTAATGTACTTAAAATGTTTACTTTTTAAAGCCGAAATCTCCGGCCTTATTTGGTTTATTCTTATCCCATAGTAATCAAAATGATTTAGATTCCCTGGTAGAAACATGAGGTTATACGAATATTTTTCCCCACAAAGGAAGATGTTGAAGGAGTAAAATTTTAGCACCCTTCAAGTCTGCCATTGAATGAAGGCGATCTTTGTTGTTTGACCAATCGATAGCTTCTTTGTTGTTCTCATCGAAACACTGCAGTTGTGGTGGTCGAGCACCGGGAGAGTTATCCAAAACATACAAGGCCTAAGCTAAACGGAGGGCTTACTTAAATTTTGATGGTTAAAAAACATGTTATCGTTGATTGAACATGTCTCAGATCTTTGAATTCCCAATTTTGTTTCAAAACTTAAGGGAGATTATATGGACGACTGTTCTCTACTTTTGATTCCGGACACCTTTTGATTAAAGGGAAATAACAAGGGTCCGTGAACGTGCATGTGAGTGTTGAATGAGCCAAGCATGTACTGCATCCAGGGCGAAGACTTAGTTGAAATGGCCATAGATATATTGTAAAGAATTGCATGCTATCAATTTAGTTTAATGTTTTACGCGTTTAACAATTTAGCGCCATTTTCATAATTACATATTGTGTATGTGAACTCTCAAATAATTATTAAAATAGTATGTTCATTGCATTTTGAAACACATTTAAGAAAAGAGTTTGTAGGTGACTCCTTGTTTCAGTGTGTGTCAGTGTATGTGTGTGCGCTTCTGTATGTATGTGTGCCAGTCAGTGTATGTGTGTGTCTAACTGTGTTTGTATCTCTGCGTGTGATTTTATTCGTGTCGATGTGTGTGTGCGCGTACCGTTGTGTTTCTGTGTTGACACACCAGGGCCATGAGTGCCTTAGTTCAGTCCAACTTTGAGAAAGTTCAAATTTTTTTGCTTGGCAGCGCGACTTGAAAGGAATTCCATGAAAGGGAATTGATCATTTAACGATCAGAGATCGATGGGCAAATTGTGAAGTCTGCACTTTATGCCTACAATTACCCGGATGTGGAGTTTTATTGTCGGTACAACTTTTGATTGAGAGTTTCTGTGAGGAGCTGCAAGAGTGATGGGGGATGAGAGGTTGGGACGTAGAAGGGTGGGGTTAGATGGAAGATTGGGGAGATAGAAGGTTGGGAGATAGAAGATTGGGGAGATAGAAGGTTGGGGAGTTGGAAGGTTGGGAAGATAGTAGGTTGGGTAAGATGGAAGGTTGGGGAGATAGAATGTTGGGGAGATAGAAGGTTTGGAAGATAGAAGGTTGGGGAGATAGAAGTTTGGGGAGATAGAAGGATGGGTAAGATGGAAGATTGGAGAGATAGAAGGATGGGTAAGATGGAAAGTTGGGAAGATAGAAGGTTAGGGAGATAGAAGATTGGGGAGATAAAAGGTTGGGGAGATAGAAGATTGGGATATAGAAGGTTGGGGAGATGGAAGGTTGGGGACATAGAAGGTTGGGGAGATGGAAGGTTGGGGAGATTAAAGGTTGGGGAGATAGAAGGTAGGGTAAGATGGAAGATTGGGGAGATAGAAGGATGGGTAAGATGGAAAGTTGAGGAGATAGAAGGATGGGTAAGATGGAAGATTGGGGAGATAGAAGGATGGGTAAGATGGAAGATTGGGGAGATAGAAGGATGGGTAAGATGGAAATTTGGGAATATAGAAGGATGGGTAAGATGGAAGGTTGGGGAGATTGAAGGTTGGGGAGATTGAGGGTTGGGGAGATAGAAGTTTGGGAAGATGGAAGGTTGGGGAGATTGAAGGTTGGGGAGATAGAATGTTGGGTAGATAGAAGGCTGGGGAGATAGAAGGTTGGGGAGATTGAAGTTTGGGGAGGTGGAAGGTTGGGGAGATTGAAGGTTGGGGAGATAGAAGGTTGGGTAAGATGGAAGATTGGGGAGATAGAAGGTTGGGGAGATAGAAGGTTGGGTAAGCTGGAAGGTTAGGGACATAGAAGGTAGGGTAATATGGAAGTTTGGGGATGTAGAGCGTTGTTCGGGGTTTGAGAGAACAAATATCGGCTAGGTGAAAGAAAATCTATGTGGAAAAATTTGGTAAGTGTGAAATTTTAAAGGTGGAGCATTGATAATGATTTTTCCATAAGCGACAAACAAGTTGGCGTAATTTTTAAAAATAATTTAACACTAATTTAAACAACACCAAACGTGATTAAGAACCTGGAAGATAAGATTGTGACTTTGACAGAAGATTATGTCTTGGCTGATAATATTGTGAAGATCCCTAGTTGTTCTATGTTTATCTATCCTTATCTACTCTCACTGTTATTCTGCTCTTCACACACTTGGTTAATTATTCTTAGAACACTGAACACCAAGGCAGAATGTACACTTCATTACTTTTAATCACTTAACTTCTGTACATTCATTATTCGTACATCTCTCTAACACATGCGTCTATCTGCCTCTGCCTCCTACTTCATAACTCCTCTCTCTCCCTGCGTGTCCCTCTATCTGTGTGTGCCTCAGTCAGTCCGAGCGTTCGTCCATTCCAGGCTCCGCCCCTTAGACTTCGCTGTCCGAAAGTCAACCGTCAATCAAATTGTACCTCCCCTTAGATAAGACGGGGGTAGGTGGGTGTACCCTGTCATGGTCAGTAATCCCCCCCCCCTTTCCTTGTCGGCTCCTGTCATCTACCTTACGGCCGAGTATTTCGGTCTGCCATACTTGACACCTGGGCTAGATTATTTGCCCGTGGTCAGCTCCCGTCTACAAAGCCTCGTTCGTCCTTTGATTCCCAAGTTCGCACCTCTGGCCACCTGGCCTCGCTCGGTAGTCCAGCGGCTCTGGCCACCTGGACTCGCCCGGTAGTCCCGCGGCTCC
>MUZC01000134.1:839145-850760 GCA_002072015.1 Radix auricularia
AAATTACATAAATTTCTCAAAACATTTCCAAGTCATCAACTACGTCAATTCCCGATAAAATTGACAGACATTGTTAAAGTCAGATAATTGCATCTGACGATAAAAATACACATAGACATTTAATAATCATGATCAATTAATAGCTTAAAAAAAACAAAGCAAAAATACTCATAATGGACCAAAAGCATAACCCAAACATAGTCATTTTATCAATATGTCACAAAATCATATCATGAGACAAACCAAGCACAACAATTCAATACATCAAACTTGTTCGTGTAACAGCATTACACAAACAAAACACAATGTCAAATCATCATCCAAAATCAAATAATAGCATAAGATAGCAAAACATATTTCAGAAATTCACCATTCCTAAAATTCAAGTGATAGCATTAAATGACTAACCAAAATAGTTAACTCAATATTTCAGATAGTCTAATTTCAATGTTCATTTGAATAATCTAAATTTTAGCACACTCTCCTCGTCTGTCGTCTATCACACGAATAGTTCATAATCTTCAACTTCGGCGGATAAGTGTCATCGTGTTTCATACTGGCATATCCATCAAGATGAATGATTTTCATTGTCTGCCCCTCTCGTCTTATTTCGAACAAGTTATCATTGAATTTCCTGGTGATAACGAACTGATTACGATGATTCCTGTTTCTGTTATCCCGACACGCTTGGTTGACGGAGTCTGACAATTGAATTTTGTCACCGACCTTTAACGAGCGAGTTGCTGCTCTTGTCGTGATGACACCTTCCTCCCGCTCCTGTCGAATTGTCGCCTTTGTCTCGACTCTAGCAAGAGGTTTGAATTGACCACACCTCTTGACGGGCGTATCATTCACATTCCTTAACCTGGATACCGGTAAGGGGCAGGGCGATGGAACAATAGGGCAACTCTGGCCGCGAGTAACCCTAGTCCCCTGAATTTGACTTGAACGCTGCCTATTATTCACCTTCACTGCATTCACTCCTAGGCGGGGAGACACTGGTAACGGAATATTTTTCACCCCATTAGAAACACTAGCATGGGAGTTCATCTTATACGGTTCACAACTTATTATTTTTCCTTTATGCACAATTTGAACCTTGTTGTTAACCAATGTCAGGCCCTTGCTGACTGAAAAGGCAAAGTTATATGTGCACAAAAAGTCAAAACCAATGTATCCGTCCTCGGCTATCTCAGCAACGTACTCACCCCATAAAGCTTGAGAGGTGCTCCATTTGCGGTCTGTAAGTTCACTGGGTCCAATTTGTGAATTTGAGGGCGCTGCTTACGTGGGATCTCGAAAAATCGTTTTCCCGATATAACAGTTACTGCAGCTCCTGTATACATCAGAAATTCCATTATATCACCACAAACTTTAACTGGAACATAAACTGCACGTGAATTAACATTATTTTCCATCCCTGAAATACGATTCAGCTGAAGTAGTCTAGGAGTTGTTCCTCCACGTTCCTCGGTAGCACAATTACGGGCGATGTGACCGATCCTATCACACCCGTAGCACCTCATTTCTGCTCTCCGTGGTTCCCGTGACGAAGGATGTGTTGACTGTCTCTGAGAGGCGACGAAAAATCTCAGATTCTCCCTCAGGCCACTGGTTTCTCTAGCCAGTTGGTCAGTGGCTACTGCAGCAACCTTTTGTCCTGGCTTACTTATATTGTCCCTTAGGTTTAAGAGTTGGTCAAGGGCTACTCGGGCCTTTTCCACCGTTTGAGGTTCAGGCATTAGGCCTATTTGTGATACCATCGCCTGATCGGGGAGTCCCCGGAGAAATTGTTTGAATCCGATGGCATCAAGAGTTGGTTGATCCGCCGTTGGAAAACTTTGTTTGACTAAGCTGGTGATGGCGGAAGCGTACTCCACCGTCGTTTCGGTGTCGAGTAGCATTCGGTTTTCCAATAAATTTCGGAAGAATGCCGGTGTCCTGTGGTCCTTAAATCTACGGAATAGGGCCTCTTTTAATTTCTCATAAGTGTTCTTCTCCTCTTCCTTTAGATTACAGTGGATGTAGTCCTGAACTGGCCCAGTTGCTGAAGTTTGTAGATACATGCATTTGTCCTCTTCGCTCCACTTGTGTATTTTTGCAACGATTTCAAATGTGAAAATAAACGAGTGCCAGTTAGAACTCCCGTTGTAGGTTGGTGGGTTAGGATGATATGGTGTCGCCATCGTTGTTCTGCTAGTTGATCTAGAGCCTGGCATGCCAGTAGAAGAAAGGCTACCAATTGCTTTGCAGATTTTCAAGGGTTACTTCTCCTGGGAGACGCTGCAAGGTTATATCCAAACCGCTGCCACCATTTTGTGAAGATCCCTAGGTTTTCTATGTTTATCTATCCTTATCTACTCTCACTGTTATTCTGCTCTCCTTATCTACTCTCACTGTTATTCTGCTCTTCACACACTTGGTTAATTATTCTTAGAACACTGAAAACCAAGGCAGAATATACACTGCATTACTTTTAATCACTTAACTTCTGTACATACATTATGCGTACATCTCTCTAACACATGCGTCTCTCTGCCTCTGCCTCCTACTTCATAACTCCTCTCTCTCCCTGCGTGTCCCTCTATCTGTGTGTGCCTCAGTCAGTCCGAGCGTTCGTCCATTCCAGGCTCCGCCCCTTAGACTTCGCTGTCCGAAAGTCAACCGTCAATCAAATTGTACCTCCCCTTAGATAAGACGGGGGTAGGTGGGTGTACCCTGTCATGGTCAGTAATCCCCCCCCCCTTTCCTTGTCGGCTCCTGTCATCTACCTTACGGCCGAGTATTTCGGTCTGCCATACTTGACACCTGGGCTAGATTATTTGCCCGTGGTCAGCTCCCGTCTACAAAGCCTCGTTCGTCCTTTGATTCCCAAGTTCGCACCTCTGGCCACCTGGCCTCGCTCGGTAGTCCAGCGGCTCTGGCCACCTGGACTCGCCCGGTAGTCCCGCGGCTCCCCAAAGACCAAACATATTGTGGCGCTCTAACCGCCCTAAATTCCCGACACAATTCAGGAACAATTTGAAGCAGTGGCGTCGATAGAGTAGTTAACCCCCTCACGACCTATCTCATAGACTTCCTCCGAGTCTTATAATGGGAACATACAGACCTTTACACTATTGTTTCCACCAGAGGCGTCACTAGGGACGGTGTCACCCAGGGCAGTAGCTCCTGGTGTCACACCTTCACGACTTAACCCATCGAACTTCTCCAGGTTTCCCAGTGACAAATAACGGAAACATACATAATTTTACATTTTGGTGTCACCCCCTTGATGGTGTCACCCAGGGCGGCCCTCCCGCACCTCAGCCCCTAGTGACGCCACAGGTACGAAGTATGTGATTTTAAAATGTAAAAGGAATCTTAGCTTAAAACTCTTGGTGCCTTTTCAATACAGAGCAATAACTTCAAATACAAACACAAACTGAGCCAACAAAAAGATATTTTCGAATAATTATTATAAGAATTTGGACATATAATAAATAACACTTAAATGTATTCATTAGAAAAAAAAAAATAATTAAAAAAAAATAATAAAAAAATCACAGCGCTGAAATGGGAATGTTGATGCCTCATTTATTTTAATTTCCTCAGTGGGGATCGACAGGTTTCCTAAATTTTGAAACGAAAATTCTACTTCCAAAATGGCTGTAATATTATAGCTCCGAATGTGAACAAGCATAAGATTATATTTATATATTTGTATGTTGACAATTACAAACATGCATGTTTATGAGTGTATAGAGATTTAAGGACAGCGTAAAAAATGCACTAGTTAATGAATTAGGGCAAAATCTATAAATTCGTATTGATCTAGAGCTGAACGCAGATTATATTCCAAGACATTGATAATATATTTTTTATTTCATTTTTGATTCATAAGAAAAGAAAACAACCAATACATTTATTTTGAGAATAAGTTTAGTTAACTAAACATATCAAGATCTGGGAGGTTTATCAATGCAAAATTTTCATATCATCATTTTGGAATCAATGTAAATTTAATCGGGCTGTTATCGATTATTTTAAATTTAATCGCTAACTTTTGAAAAATTACCGAATAATTAATCGATAAATTTGATTAAAGCTGAAAATAAGATGTATGACGTCATTAAACTGAAAATTTCATAAATTGCCCATTACTTAAGTTTTTAATATAAAAAAAATTTAGTATTTAAGGAGAAATATTGAAATATAATATAGTTCAATTTAATGTCAATGAATTAAAATTTTGTTATTGTTATTTAAGTGAATATAATTATATTTTTTTAATATCATTTTCCTTATAAAAACTGCTTGTTTTTAAGTTTATAGTTTATTTTTTTTTAAAAGAAGAAGTGTGTACGTAAATGAAACCATTATTTTTTATTAAATTTATTAATAAATGGAAATAATTGTTTAAAATATTTACTTTAATTTTAATTGCCATTTTATCGATTAAAATAATTTTAATCAATAAAAGTTTTTGCCGATTTATCGAATAATTAATCGTTAATTTCAGCAGCCCTAAAACTGAGGCAGGATAAAAAATATAATTCAACACATGACATAAAACAAGATTTGTCACGAACAGATTCACAGCTGGGTTGGGGGGGGGTGTGGGGTCTTCACTTCTCCAGCATTTTGACAGTACGAGATGTTTAAAGCAAGATATTTTCTCCTGACACCGCCGGCTTTTATAGGCTCATCACATAGGCATCGAACATGTCATTTCCGTTTGCGTTGATGACCCTTCAGGAAAGTGGCGTCCCTTTAAATGGCATCCCGTCGCCCGCCCCCCCCCCCTATCCCCACCCCCAGAATTCCCTCATACAGCGTCAAAGTTTTACGAGAATGGCTCGTGCTGTTCCACTTCCGTTCCATAAACTTGCCATAATAAAACATGGTTTCCGCTTCCAGCTATTTTACACTTGAGTGTCTGGTCAAACTGTTGTACTCCCGTGCTTGCCAGTTCCCTCCCTTGCCTTATCCACTCTCTCGGTGTACACGTCTCATAACTAACGTGACACTGCATTGCTATAGTAAGTTGTTGGTTGTAAACAAAATAGACATGCGAGTTGACACATCGGCATTTATGGGAAATTTCACGGATGTTAAAATTTATTGGTTACAGACTGACAGGAATATGACAGTGTGGTGTCACATGTCAGCCGATGAGGCATTGAGGCATAATTTGAGGACCACAAAACACAAGGGTCTATCTGACATAGACTTAGTGTAATTTATATATCCTCTCAATAACTTTATGTCAGGCAAAAAATAGACACTAGGAAAATGTATATAACGTTGAATGATATTTTCCGCCTGTTCCCTCTCACACACATACAAGTTAACATTAAGAAATTCCGGATGTTCTTCACAAGGAAAGCAACTGAGTTAGCGTGTCCAATATTTTGATAACCCGAATGAGCTCCCCTTTCTGGCAACATTACATCTCTATTGAAATTGTGTCGCAATTAAAATTAACAAGGCCAATCTCGTCTTGTCAAGATCACTATTATTATCTTTTTAACTAACGAACTTTAAAATTTTAACAGTAAAAAGTCGGCAAATTTATTTTTTAAAATCGATTTATTGATTCCAGCAAAGATGGCTAATTGTTTTTGGCCGACATTATACAGCTTCACGAGAAATCACCTCACGGTATAATATGAATGTGACTTAAATGATTTGGTAATATTCTTTTTTAAATTTGTTTTTGTTTTATTTTTTTTAGAATTTAAATATCAACACTTTTTCACTTTCTTTCTACAAAACTCGACACATTTCCGACATTGCGCCTTTCTGAGTTCACGCTTCCGGCACCACCTGGACATCTGACCGTTGTAGAACAGCAGCATGTAGTCAGTGAAGGAATGGACCATCAGCGAGAAGACCACGTTCAAGAACAGCAGAGCGATAACTAGGTACGGGAACTCCTTGGGCGTGACTTTGGGGTACAGAGCGAACGCTTGCCTACGGGGAAAACGATGAGACAAGTGTGGGAACCCTTGGGTTTAATTTTAATCAACAAACATTTTTTTTTAAAAAAAACGTTGTTTAAACAGTGGTCCATTTCTATAGTAGAGCATTTATTCAACTTTCACTACGAATGACTTTAGCACGCGTCATAATAACACATCTTTCAAGGGAAACTTTGTACGCAGAAACTTTCATAATTTTTCCCGTCGCTGTGCAAAATGTAAATCTGTCTAACCTCAAATCAATATATCATTAGCACTGACAAGTTTCACAACATGTTTTAAAAGTTGAACATTGTGCAAAGCTTGAGCTCTCGATTGTATTTCATTTTCTCTTTCTTTCTCTTTCTCTTTAACTACATGTTTGTTTGTTTTTTTTTGGTGTTTTTTTTTTAAGTAACTGTTGCTTTGTCTATTGATCTCTCTCTTTCACTCTCTTTGTTTCTTCCTCTCTTTCTGTTTCTCTCTTTTTTCTATGTCACTCGCAATGTATGTTCACTATTCAAATCGCGATTTTGAGCTTCAAAACTAACATGTAGATTTAGGTTTTAAAATGAAACTTTTCAAAAAGGATTGTACCGTTAAACCAAAATTATTACTTTATTTACCCGTTCCATTTATCTTATCTTATCTTAGATATACAGACGCTCCTTCTATGCAGAAGATAATTGCGTCCACAGACCAAGAGAGATGATCTGTTGGCAAGTGATGCAGCGGTCACAGGCCACGGCTATAGGGGTTCCACGCATTACCCCGCCGCCTAACTATTGTCTAGTTAGGTACCCATTCGGAGCTGGGTGACTCGGGGACTCCTCAGGCCCCGAGAACAAATCCTCACTTTCGTGTGGATTCGAACTCGTGACCATCGGTATGACAGTCGAGAGCGCTACCTCTTGACCACCACGTCCCATTTAAACGAAAAGACAGGACTAGTCTATTTGGTTAGCGCTAGTAAATTAAATTTTGAGAGGGTTACAAATATTGATACGTTTTTAAAAGGAACCGAAACTGTGTAAATACGGAAACATTTTTGTCCATCGCACTGACCAGTGAGTGAGACAAGGCAGCAGTATACCCAGCAGGATGACCAGTCGGATAGTTTGAAAGATGTAGGCCAACTGGCGTAGGAACACAGCACGGAACACGTGGCAGCCAATCACATGATAGAGGTATATCAATAATGCTGAAATAATGAACCGAGTACTCGTTTTAGCGTCAAACTAAAATTATTTAAAAGTCAGGGACGGGGGGAGGGGGGTTATCGAAGTAATTTGTGTTGCATTTTTCAGTTTAAAATTAAAAGAATAAATTAAGTTTCTTTGAAAACTCTGTCACCACTTCTAACAAGCGCATCGAGTAGGTGCGGTATTACTTCTTTCTAATCAGTGAGCCTGGCGTTGAATTACTTACAAAATGTGGTTGGGACTACATCAGGCTTATAGATAAGTAGATGAATAACATGTAAATAGGGTATTAGTGAACCGGACAGGACGTAACATGTAAATAGGGTATTAGTGAGCCGGACAGGACGTAACATGTAAATAGGGTATTAGTGAGCCGGACAGGACGTAACAAAACTGCGAAGTTGTGGCAAAAAGCCTTCATTACTGGAATTACTTATGATCGCGTGCAAACTTTTTAGTTTTTATTCCTTACAGTACGCATTTAATGGAACGTGCCTTGGTTCACTTCAGTGCGCACAATGTTGCTTTACTTCACTATATAAAGAGCGACTGGTGTGACGCGTAAATTAATATTCCTTGTTTCAAATGTGCACTATTTCGTGCCTAACCAGTTTAATTGAGTAAAACTGTTGTTCACACTGTGTATGTCCATCTATGAGATGGTTATTTACCAGAATATGTGGGAAATCTGTTAGACCAATCTATATATTCTTTCTGAAGCTACTAGTTAAATGAAGCAGAAGCCTGTCATTATTGGATTTCGAGCCTCGCTAGAAAATAACTGAAGTGTTAGTCGATAATTAGAACAGGTTAAAGATTTTTTTTCTTTGAGTGTTGTTTTTAAAATGACGGTGTTGCAATCACATTGCTTACGAGGTTCTTACACACAAAAAATGTAATATCAACTTATACATGTAATTATACGATGTCAATGTAGATATCAGTAAGCACATTAAAGATATAAATGGCCCGTCACACAACCTAATGCAGAATGTGACATACTACTTCTTAATTTGTAAATGAGGGTTATGTCGTTACAAATTAATGATATTTCTATGTTAATTGTGTGGTATGAACTGGCCAGATAATGTTAAATTTTTTTATATTAGCTATCTTCCTACCATATAATGTTATGATGTTTATGCTAATTTCTATCTTCATACCACATAATGTTATATGTTTTTATGCTAATTTCTATATTCTTACTACCAAATGTTATGATGTTTTTATGCTAATTTCTATCTTCTAACCACATAATGTAATAATGTTTATGTTAATTACTAACTTCCCACCACATAATGCTATGATATGTTTATGCTAATTTCTATCTTCCTACCACATAATGTTATGAGGTTTTTATGCTAATTTCTGTCTTACTACAGCATAATGTTATGATGTTTTTATGCGAATTGCTATCTTCCTACCACATAATGTAATGATGTTTGCGATTTCTCCTACAACGTCAAGGGGTTCCTCGGCGGCCATAGGTCATCTATCTGTAGGTCCGAATGGGTCATTTAAGGCAGAGAGTTGTGACTATTTTCTCCATTTGTGAGTCTGACCTGAAGTTTACAAGTGTATGGACCAAGAGTCAGTGAGTGTTATGAACAAATGTTAAGAAAATTAGATTTAGTAGAAGAAACGCACAGAATCAATCCAATGACTAAGTTTAATGTCTCCTACAAATGGAACATTTTTGCTTAGCAGTAGGTAATTTGGTTTTTTACGTCACAAAATTTGGGAGCCATGGAAATTATCGCGACTTAACCGATTTCGCGAAGTAATGAATCGCAACTTAATATATAAGCGTTAAAAATATATTTAATGGAAATTAATCGATTAACTTTCCCCCATTAATGAAACAAATTTTTAAAAATAAGTAACAGCCCCAATACACGCATGCTAACAACCTTATCTATAACGACAATAGCTGTGTGTGTTAGTAAAGAAGGGAAAACAATAGAATGGAACCCACAGGCAGGGTCGGTCTTAAGTTTCATAGTTCCCATTTATCTTAATTTTTACTTATTATCTTTATTAATTCCTTATTCCTACACAAACTGGGCCCCGCGCAATCCGTTTCGCATACTAAGTCGCATAGGGCCCTGCCCCTGCAATATGTTTAGACCGGCCCTGCTCACATGTCAAGGGGCGAGGGCGGGGAAGAGTCAAAGAGTCGCGAAGAAGTAACGCCTTGATTAAGGCAGAGAGAGTATATAAAATCTGGCAATAGTTGAAAGAGACATGCCCATGTCGAAGGCTTTGGCCTTAGGTTAGAACAAGAAAATTATAAGTATACAAAATATGAAGATTTGAATGTGTGTGTTTATGAGAGTTAACTGAATAAGCACACTTAGATTTAATTTAGACGCACCGAAAAAAAAAGAAGAAAAAAGGTTCTACATTGTAAAACTAAAATGACAAAAGTTGATATTTAAGATCGACGCTAGAGATACATTTTTTGTTATCTATTATTACGAAGAAAAGAAAAAAATTAATCGCGTTGTTACATAGATACATTATTTATATAAAAAATAATCCAAGTCGAAGTGTTTGATAAATAAATCGTTTTAAAATATTTCTGTCTGATTAAAGTAAAACACGTGAACGCGTTGACGAGGACTGGGTTAATATTTATTGAAATCTAATTTCTCACCTACAAAATTATCCAATTAACATAATTTAGAAGAAAATTCGTAAAATTCTTTTGATCACTAAGACATTTATGTGTTTCATTGTTGTTAGTCTAATTACTAATTACTTTTAATAAAAAAATATATAACAAGAACGATAGTTCAGGATGAGTGCGTTAGAGTGGTGTCAAAGAGCTTGGTGTGAAAGTCCAAACACACGCAAAATGCGTACGATTTGTACTCGAGAAAGTATCTCTACCATTTAAAAAAGTTAAGTAACTAACTACAGTTAAAATGTAGATTTTATAGAGTCTATTTATTTACAAATTTTCCAAAAAGCGCTATTTTTAGTGGGGCTTGTAGAAGAATAAACAAATAAGCAAACTTTATTCAGGGTAGGGGAACTAATCAGATATCATTTGAAATACTTTATAAATCTTGAGTTGTCTAGCTTTGTCTACAGGAAACGCAATTTAAAAAATAAGAAATGTTTTGTTTTTTTTAAACACAAAATATGTCTTTTTTTCCAGCAATCTTCATATGATAAACCAAATCAATATATGCAAGGTGTAAGTTTAATACTTAAATCAATCAAAGATAACCCACTATTGACGAATTTAACAGTTATCATCGGTAATTAATTGTGAACTACAGATGGTGATAGTAGTTTTAAACTGATATGAACATGTATTAAAACTCTACACGACTAGAGTAATATATTATCGGATTAATTTTTGGCTTATGTCACGTATTACGAATTGAATTATATCTATTCTAATTTGTATTGGCTTGTCTAGGGGAACGTGACAATAGAAAAAGCCGTTGTGTCACTATCTTAAGTCGGAATTTAACCACAGACTTACAATGAATAACACAAGAAATCGGAAAGTAAAATATTAACTGAATGTTTAATAAAATATAAATCAAATAGTACTTTTAAATGAATCACATTAAGTTACAAGCAAAAAAAAACACAAACATCTACTCAATACAGAATTGAGAAGTTGACCAAACCCTTTTACAAAAATGGCATGTAAAAATATTACACTTCAAGAGTTTTAAAAGATAACTACAATTACCAGCAAGGCCTTGAAAAGGAAAAATCTCAACTTACACTATCAATACCACGCAGGGGTCACGCAAAGTCTCCGCTATTCTGTCTCACGGCTGTCTCCGTATGTCTTGTCCGTCTCAACGTTATACGGGCGGTCTTTTTATAGTCCACCGCGCGTCGAGCTCAAGACAACTCTAGTAGTTTCTCGAATACTATTCGAGAACAGGACAAGTGAACAACAAGACAGAGCTAGAACCTTCTCTAAAGAGACGGAACAAGAAAACCTCATATTTTTGACCAGATGAAAACACACAGGTCAAGGACCGGTCACACGGTCTGTGTGGCTTGAACTCGCCGCCGCTCATAAACAAAACTCATTACACAAAAGGGGCAGACAACCTCGGGAATTTTCTACCCGTCTCTCGACCGCAACAGGTCAAGTGAAAACAACACAAAAATAGGTAACAATGCCTAGATACGTAACACTTAATAAATCAATAGAAGGTCACAGAATTGAATGCCCCCAAAAAACGAATGAAGTCATAAACAGGCATCTTCGTTTGGGAAAGTGTCATGAAATATACCCATACTGTGTGATCGAAACAATTATTGAAAGCTTTGCTAATAAATAATCGTACATCAACTATTTTTGTAAAGTAATTGTGCTAATATTTCTTCTTCTTCTTCTTTTTTTTTTTATTTTTTTGAGTTGTTTTTTTTAAATTTACCGCATATATCGTTTTTTATAAGCGTTCATAAGCGACACCCCCAGCCTACTTTTTAA
>MUZC01000134.1:850806-864315 GCA_002072015.1 Radix auricularia
TTTTTAAAAAAAAAAAAAAAAAAAAAAAAAAAAAAGAATTGTATATAGATCTAACCCGCTCGTAACGTGAATCCAAAAAATGATAGTGCACCGTACACAAAATTGTACACATTTAAGAAAACTGAAATCTAAATGGGTCAAAATTATTATTAAAATAATTATTAAAACATTGACACAAAAAATGAATAAAAGAGATAAGTTGAGATGGTTAAAAATATTTTATAGTTTCTGATAGAGCAGTGGAATCTTGTAGAATGTAGACTAAAACCTTTATGATCTATAATAGCAGCAGCGATATTCAATGTACATGCAGAAATGACCTATGACCCGCTCGTGAGCAGACCCTCCCCCCAACAATTTCCCCTAGATATTGTCCAAAAAGTGTCAGCTTTAGAATGAGTATATACGGTAATAATTATTTTTCCCAGGTAAGTTATGTGTTACATATTGTATTTTAGGGGCGCGGAGGTCGAGCGGTAGTGGGTACACGACATCCGTTGGGGGAGTAAAGGCGGCTGGGCAATGTGCTAGCCACACAATCCCCTCGTATGACGTGGCTATAAAAACTGTGAACATTGCTTCACTTGCCGCATTGGCCAGGATGGTCTGACATGGGATCTTTACTTTACTACCTTTATATAATGTCATTTAATATAATACTTGTGGTTGGGTATTTGTAATGATGAAGGCATTAGCAGAGAAGTCCATTTTACCATGTTTTTTTTTTTTAATAAAACTTGCTTTCACTCCTTTTTGTCTCTTTGTCTTTTTACATCGGAAAATCTGAAATTTAGCGGACAGACATTCCGCAAAATTTCAGATTTTCCAACGTAAAATTAAATCACTTCTGATGGTACTAGAGATTTCAAAAATTTACCACAGATAGATCTTGGATGACAATGCATGGTATCAAAATTTCAGATATGTCGAATGAACAATAATTAAATTAATGCATTTATTTAGTAAATATTTACATAGTACAAAGTCGAAGTTACTCCAGCAATATTTTACTTGGTGCTGTTGACATTCACGTGCCGAGTTCACCCCGAGACTAGATCCCCGTGGTATTAAAACGTTGGGCGGGTGTTTATGTGTTTGGTATAAAGCAATAAATAGAGGTAAAAACTGATTTTTTAAAAAACAAGTTTTTATAAATCGACTTAAAAGAAGAAAATAAATTAAAACTTTTAAGTTCAAGTACTTTAGTTTAATTTGACAAAAAACGTGGGGCAAATGCTTCAAAATCCCATTCTTTTGTAGAAATACAAATCAAAGACAGTTGTTTGGTATAAAAATTAAAGATTTATAATTTAGAAGGCAAAAGAGAGATCTATAAGTGAGAGAATGAGGAAATCGCATATGTAAAACCTCATAAGTACCGGCCCCACGTTTTTAGTCAAATTAAACCAAAGTACTTGTTTAAAAAAATTTCTTCTTTTCAGCCCACTTATAAAATCGTGGTTTTTCAAAATCCTTTTTTTTTAAAAAACCTTTATTTATGTGTATTAGTTTATTAATAACTAAGTAATTTATTGTTTTATCAAACAATTCGTTTGTGTACCTTAGAAACTTATTTGATATCTTTATCGCTGTCACATTCTGTAGTTTATAATGAAGTGCATGAAATACATCAAAGTACCCAACGTAAAAAGTTTGACAACTAAGAATTAAATGTTATTTTATGTCAGGTGCTAAATATGAAGATCTTATATCCCTACTATGAATGAATAAATTATCCCCCCCCCCCGTGTTTCCGCGTAGACCACAACCTCCGTCACAACGAACCAATCAACATTTCGCAGACGACCGGATGTTATTTCTCCTACAATACTCCCCTACTTCTTCTCGTCTGCTGCAATGCTTTGCCTGACGGGAGACCCTCGCTTCCTGCTACTTATAATGACCGTCATTAAATCCGAGGCGGATGGAGCTATCGCAAGAGTTATGTCAGAACTATAGACAACTACGTCGTAACGAAATATCACTATACATAATTTGTCATGCATGCCCGTTCGTAATGCTACTAATTTTAGAAAGCAGCGCAAAGCTAAAAATAAATTCCTTGAAAAACCAAATTACTGCGACAAAAATAAGTCTTTCGAACACCCGGAAAAAAAAATCATGTTAAGCCTGGTACCTATTGGAATTCAGGACGTGTTAGCGCATTTTCGTATTATGTATCAGTACTTATGTTAGATATCAGAATTATGTAGTTATCAGTAATTGTGTTTAGATTTTAGACATATTTTTATGAATTTTCTTGTGTAATGAATATACCTGACATTTTTTTAATTTAAAAGTCATTTCTTTACATTTAAAAAAAAAATTATTTTCTCTTTAATCCAACTACAAGTCACCACAAATGATGACGTAAAACTCTCTAAACTTTTACACATATTCTAATGACGTCAACTAAAAAAAAAAACTATTCTTTTGCACCCTTTCGCACCACTCTTCAATGCTTGAAGGATTATGCATTCGACTTCCGGCAATGGCGGCCGTTCCCTGCGCTAGTGTTACCTCTCGATTCGAAATATTTTTTGGTAGTTTTAACGGGGTTTTTTAACGGATCGAGTAAACGAGTGTTGATGCACAAATGGCAGGTCAGGGCATACAAAAAACATATATACATCATGGGTCTAGGACTTATGGATGCTGTGATCAAGGGTGATGACGGACGGACAAAACGGGTGCAATAGCGATTTCGACATCTCGAAAATGCGCTAAAAAGTTAAATACGGAAATGATAATTAATTTTTCTAACATTGTCTCTAAATTTTCTGATTATTTAATTAATTGATTTCAGCTGAAATACATTTATTTTGAAAACTTCCGTCATTTTTTGACAGATAATACACTAGTCACTCATATAGTTAAGTATTTTTCAAACACTTACTATCAGTAAATGTCTGTCAATTAATCTCCAAGTTTTTCTATCTTTCCGTCAAACGATCCTTATATTTTCAAAAATTATTCTAACATTTCATTTCCATTTAGTTAAAAAAATTTCGCCCTTATCATCCTTCTCACATTTTTCTTTAACTGTACATTATAATTTCATCTCAAACTTTCCCTTTAACGGATTCTTTCTATAACTTTATTATTATTTTTTTTTAACAAAGACTTTCCTCTCTATTCAGTATCTCACTCTTTTTCCTTTCTCTATCTCGGTAGTGACGTCGCTATCTTTATAGAAAAAGAATCGATGACGATAGCCGACTGTCATCGATTCCCTGTTGCTTTATTTACAGCCGTTTCGTGTATCTGTGCCATTCCCAAAATCTTTATCCGATTCCATAGTTGATAAGTAGCAAATGTCCGTCATGGCTGTGCCCGTGTGGGAAGGAAAAGGTTGAGGGAAGGCAGGGGGTCACTGATTTGTGTTTCTGTAGAGATGCAGGATACAATTGTTTACAATGTGGTGGGGGCGAGGGGTTGGGTAATTCTCTAAAACTCACAACCAAGAGGATTTAGAGTGCAAGGACAAGAGGTTTAAAGTGCAAAAACAAGAGGTTTAAAGTGCAAGGACGAGAGGTTTAGAGTGCAAGGACAAGAGGTTTAGAGTGCAAGGACAAGAAGTTTAGAGTGCAAGGACAAGATGTTTAGAGTGCAAGGACAAGAGGTTTAGAGTGCAAGGACAAGAGGTTTAGAGTGCAAGGACAAGAGGTTTAGAGTGCAAGGACAAGATGTTTAGAGTGCAAGGACAAGAGGTTTAAAGTGCAAGGACAAGAGGTTTAGAGTGCAAGGACAAGAGGTTTAGAATGCAAGGAGAAGAGGATTAGAGTGCAAGGATAAGATGTTTAGAGTCCACGGAGAAGAGGTTTAGAGTGCAAGGACGAGATGTTTAGAGGGCAAGGACAAGAGGTTTAGAGTTTAGAGTATGATGAAGAGAGATACTGAATTAATGCTATAAATAATTCAATGTTCAGCCCCCACCTCACACTCAAAAACAAACATGGTCGGAGACAGGAATTAGGACTAGGGGTGCACCGGATATGAATTTTTGAAATACGGGCGGAGCCGAAGCCGGAGACGGATTTGTAAAAAAAATGGCCGGATCCTCGATTTGCCGGAGCCGGAGCTATTATTTTTTTAATAAATATTTTATGGCTCTACCAGCTAATGAGTGCCCATGCTAAATAACATTTGATATGAGCGACTCAATAGTGTAAATGATTGTGCACACTTGTGACTGTCTGTCAGCATTATCTACACAAATGTACATCCATTGATTTAGTTTTATACTCAGGTATTTCTATTGCCCTTGATAAGCGCACGGCGAGTTAGTGTCACGTATCCTCTCTAAATCAGTGGTTCACAACCTTTTTTGGTGGCGACCCCAATTTATAAAGCCATGTGACCCGGACCGTCCCACCCTCCTCCCCTTGAAATTTAAATAATTCATTATCAATAAATGTTTTACAAAATAGAGAGTATTTGCATTGTAGTGAATATATTTTTATTCGACTATTGGCGACCCATAATTTGGGAACCGCTGCTTTAAATTATTTTAAAATATTGTTAACAACCACTACATTGCTTTAATAAAGACAAAAATGAAATGCATGCAATTTAATTTAAGCTTGAATTTCGTTCTCTTATAATTTTCTAGGCTACATAAACTCACCTGTTATTTAAAATATAATCTCTGAACACTAAATTATTAAACTACACTCTGTGTTGATTGTCTTATCAAGAGGGCATTAACAGGTGGTAATATATGCAAACGACATAATTTAAGTACATTAAGACCACTTATTAAATTCAGAGACTTGAAATTGATTCAATTGGTGGAAGTCTTTCCTAATGGTAAATTAAAGCAAACATTTATATTTACATGGCTGCCAATAAATCACTTGCGTAACATGTCATGTAAATAAATTTGTTGGCTTCGAACTTCCTGTTACTTCCTGACATTCTCAACTTCTAAACTCAGAAACCGTCAATTTGGTTTAGATAATATAGAAAAGATAATAGCTGTATAGGGATGTTCATAATATGGCGGAATTCTATTAATAGAAATATATCTAAATGTATCTTTTGTAAGGACAAATTCATTAAAAAATTGATAAAAGATACGAGTAAATACGTGAATGTAGGTATATTGAGAATGATTGATCTTATCAGCTAATTTTTAATTCTTCGTTAATTTAATACATCTTATTGGACTTGAAAAATGAAAAAAAAACAATTTCGTAATTTTACTAGGCTAACAATTTTTGAGAACATAGTGATTTGACTGCATTTATGCCTCAAAACTTTTTTCCGCTAAAAAAAGAACATTACAAAATTAGTTATGATGTTTTCCGGTTTTAGAAATGAAGAACCCTATAGTATTTGAAAAGAAAGGGTTGTTGACAGTGGAGAAGCCAGTAACGATGTTTACAGGAAACCCCTGAATATTTTTGGCATCAAGGTAACTTGCTGTAAAACACCAACGGACATCAATTAACTTTTAAAAAATAGACACCAAACAAAACAACAACAACAACAACACAAAAAAAAAAAAAAACAAGAAAAAAAAAACAAAAACAACACATACTGTTAATAATTGTGAGAAGACGACAAAGAGGAGGGAATACCTTAGCGCCAGCGAGCATCCCAACACAAGGGCAAACACGACCAGCAGTGCAACACAAGCCCCCGACAACACAAGCCCACGCACAGGTGACGAGTACACAACATCAAAGAGCCCGGGGCTCACCCACCGACATGTGGACGGACAAGCTCTCCGGGCGGGGGATCAGGACCTCCTCCACCTCCGTGCTGAAGCTGACGCTCTTGCTGGGGCTGGCCTGAGAGGACGGGCTCGGGATGGGGAGCGCCACCGTCTCGGCGCTGCGGCTGATCGGGCTCGGCGCCCGGACGAACCGCGGGTAGTGCGGTGTCAGGATGGGCGCCGACGCCCGTCGGTTCCTCGGGTCCCGGTTGCTGTGGTTGTAGTAGTGGTGCTGGTGGTAGCGTGTCCCGAAGCGGTAGGCGTTGCCGCCGGATTTCCGACGGGTCTTTCGCCCCAGGGCTGTGGTGCCCCTGGACATCATGGACATGCTGACGGAGGCCATCGTTCGTTGGCATGAGACTCCTTTCCCAAGAATTACTTTACGCAGTCAACATATTTCACTTGACTTAGTTATCAAACTCGCTCGTACTGTTAAATAATCACATTTTCCTCCTATAGATTGCCCTTCACATTTCTTAGCCTTCGACTAATTTTTGTAAATAAGAATACAGCCATTAAGAATGATACATGTTATTGTGTGTAAGAAGGGAGGTAATAGTCAACACATGAATGATACCCAGCCAATCATCTGTCATTTGTAAGCCCCACTCTATCCTGTTTTATAATCATGACTCTTATGAATATTGTATGAGGCTGCACATGTTAATACTATTAGATTTCACATGTTAATACTATTAGATTTCACATGTTAATACTATTAGATTTCACATGTTAATAATATTAGATTTCACATGTTAATACTATTATATTTCACATGTTAATACTATTATATTTCACATGTTAATACTATGAGATTTCACATGTTAATACTATGAGATTTCACATGTTAATACTATTATATTTCACATGTTAATACTATTAGATTTCACATGTTAATACTATTAGATTTCACATGTTGATACTATTATATTTCACATGTTAGTACTATTAGATTTCACATGTAAATACTATTAGATTTCACATGTTAATACTATTAGATTTCACATGTTAATACTATTATATTTCACATGTTAATACTATTAGATTTCACATGTTGATACTATTAGATTTCACATGTTAATACTATTAGATTTCACATGTTAATACTATTAGATTTCACATGTTAATACTATTAGATTTCACATGTTGATACTATTATATTTCACATGTTAATACTATTAGATTTCACATGTTGATACTATTATATTTCACATGTTAGTACTATTATATTTCACATGTTAATACTAAGAGACTTCACAAAGGATCTCAAGACGCTGCGCTCATAATTTTCCCGAGTATCCACGAAATACAACGAAGCACACCAAAGTATTGAATGAAGTAAAACTCTTGGCGTGGAAAGAAGCTACGACATACGAGCGTTCAGCTAGGTAACAAGACACACTTTGAGGCAATTAAAATCTATTCTATGTACACATTTTAGACATCGGTGCTCTGAACAAATAAAAGCCACGTGTTTATCGATCCATAACATCTAAAATGTTAAAGAAAAGACCGCATGTTTATCACATCTATAAAGCTACTAGAGTAGAATGACAACACCTTTCTGTGGTCTGAGTCTTACTGGGAGGTTACTGGAGATTAATTGAAGTAAATCTAGTTATTGGATCTGTGTTACTATTAGATACTAGGGGTTGTAGGGCGCCTTATTTTATGAAAAGCTCAAGAAACGTGTTAGATAAATACGAAATATTATACTTCCTAAAATGTAATCAAAGTATTTTACAATTATAAATCCTCAAATTCTCTATTTAAATCGTTTCCTTTTCCAAAAGAAAATTAAACATTGACGTCATATAATATTCTACGACGAGAAACAACGCATGCTCTGTTAATCTCGAAAAAAAAGAAAAATTTCTTATTTAACGGCTATGGACTGTTGTACTATGCCTATCAACGTTACGGAATGAGTGAATTGGTTTTATTGTTCGTTTGTTTTCCTTGAAAAGCAATATTATGTGGCACCCAGTTAAGTAAGGAATTTTCGGATCTTTTCATCCAGTAATACAGTGTTAGCAATGATTAATGATCACATACAAACATGAGCCTAAGATGGCTAGGACCTGTTAAAAGAATGAGACCTGGTCGCATCTCCAAGGGCCTCCTACTCCTATACGTAGATCTTGCATCAGGAAAGAGGGAAGACAGGTCACCCACGTCTGCGATTTAAAGATTTCAGCGATTTAAAGATGTCTCCCAGAGGGACATGAAAGCAGCCAGAATACGCATAGGTGACTGGGAGCGTAAGGCAGAAGACCGATCTACATGCACACAGTTGTAAAAGAGGACGTCATGGTAGCCGAGGAGCAAAGAATTGAGGAGACTACAGACAGAAGCGCTTGGAGGAATGGCCAAAACATTGGGAGGCACAGACTCGTGTGCAAAAGATGTGGTAAAGAACGTCATTCAAGGATCGGACTGCACAGCCACACGAGGAAATACAACCCATTTCGTCTTGCGAGACGAAAGGATGCCGACAAACAAACATGAACCAGAACGCTGTGAACATAAGCGATGACCAGACTCTCAAAAGTTTTAGAATCCAGTCATAACGCTGTCAGGGTATGAGAATCACTGTGAGTAGTTGTTGTGACATAATTGTGAGCTCTGGTCAAGTATAGTGGCTGGAGAAGAGTTCACTTAAACACAACAACGGAAGTGATAGTCACGCAAGATGTTATGAATGGAAGACAGTCGGGCTATATAAAGGTGGGGAGGGGAGAGACACACAGAATAGTACTGCCAAGGTAGGGCTGAGACCTAGGGACTACGGTGATTGTGTTAGTTGGAGTATCTAGTACACCATCGAGGTGTGCTCGAGTGTCTAGAGAGGAGTCGTGAGAATATGCACTTAAGTGTAAGTGGCATTGTCGAATTATACCCTTGGTGTACATGAAGCAGTGGCTGTTGTTGTATTGTTGACGTGGCTGTTGTTGTATTGCTGACGTGGCTGTTATTGTATTGCTGACATATTAAAAGCTTTAATTATTGACAAGAGTCCAGACTCCGTCTTCATTTTATCCGGAACCCAGTACGCAACAAACGCAATCCCAATTTTGAAAACGTGGAGATCAGTTAACAGAATCAGTCCTAACTGGCTAGTACTGGCTGCTTCTAACAAAGGATTCACATGCATCATGTTTAACAGTTGCGTTACTACTCCGAAATTCTCCCGTTGAAGATCCTGTTTCTTAAATCGTTTTAATAAGTGAGGGGGTGGGGTAGGGGGTAATAATTCTTTTTAATTGGTAAAGGTCCTAAAAAATTTCGGCAAAACCTGTGGATGAAGAAATGATGTACATTATATTCCTGTTTCTAACGTGTGGTTAATTATTTCTCAGGTTCTCTCCCGCTAAAGCCCCCAAGTTGTGTCCCTTGAACAAAACATTCTCTAGCCCCTCTACAATTAATCTCGTGTCGCAAAAACCCAATCAATTATTCATCTTTAATAGCCAGCGGCGCAACCATAATGATCTCTCGATTGTGAGCGCATGTGTGTTTGCGCGCGTGTGTGTGTTTTGAACTCAGATAACCGCCGTCAAGTCTCGGTAAAACCTGGCTCAATCGTGCTGATGTGGTTAAGTTAGGAAGTCTCCTCTACCTTATAGTATCTGGAAAGAGATGATGAGTTAAAGAGAGCTCGGTTTGTTTTAGTTTGGTCATCTGTGTGTTATTTAGATGCTTATGAAACTAGCTGCGTTTTCGTCGTCACCTGCTTCCAATGATTAAATAAAGTTCAGGTCGACCAATTTTAGTGTAATGGGTCCAGCGATGTATGTGGGTCAGAGAAATAAGGGATCCAAGGATCTATGTGCCTCAGTGATGTAAGGGGTCGAAGGGTGTATGTGGGTTGGTCAGAGAAATAAGGGATCCAAGGATGTATGTGCCTCAGTGATGTAAGGGGTCGAAGGGTGTATGTGGGTGGGTCAGAGAAATGAGGGATCCAAGGGTGTATGAGGGTCAGAGAAATAAGGGATCCAAGGATGTATGTGCCTCAGTGTAGTAAGGGGTCGAAGGGTGTATGTGGGTGGGTCAGAGAAATAAGGGATCCAAGGATGTATGTGCCTCAGTGTAGTAAGGGGTCGAAGGCTGTATGTGGGTGGGTCAGAGAAATAAGGGATCCAAGGATGTATGTGGGTCAGAGAAATAAGGGATCCAAGGATGTATGTGGGTCAGAGAAATAAGGGATCCAAGGATGTATGTTTCTCAGTGAAGTAAGGGGTCGAAGGGTGTATGTGGGTGGGTCAGAGAAATAAGGGATCCAAGGATGTATGTGGGTAAGAGAAATAAGGGATCCAAGGATGTATGTGGGTAAGAGAAATAACGGATCCAATGATTATGTGGGTCAGAGAAATAAGCGATCCAAGGATGTATGTGGGTCAGAGAAATAAGAGATCCAAGGATGTATGTGGGTCAGAGAAATAAGGGATCCAAGGATGTATGTGGGTAAGAGAAATAAGGGATCCAATGATTATGTGGGTCAGAGAAATAACGGATCCAAGGATGTATGTGCCTCAGTGAAGTAAGGGTTTGAAGGGTGTATGTGGGTCGGTCAGAAAAATAAGGGATCCAAGGATGTATGTGCCTCAGTGATGTAAGGGGTCGAAGGGTGTATGTGGGTGGGTCAGAGAAATAAGGGATCCAAGGATGTATGTGCCTCAGTGAAGTAAGGGTTTGAAGGGTGTATGTGGGTCGGTCAGAAAAATAAGGGATCCAAGGAGGTATGTGCCTCAGTGAAGTAAGGGGTCGAAGGGAGTATGTGGGTGGGTCAGAGAAATAAGGGATCCAAGGATGTATGTGGGTCAGAGAAATAAGGGATCCAAGGATGTATGTGGGTCAGAGAAGTAAGGGGTCGAAGGATGTATGTGGGTGGGTCAGAGAAATAAGGGATCCAAGGATTTATGTGGGTCTGAGACATAAGGGATCCAAGGATGTATATGGGTCAGAGAAATAAGGGATCCAAGGATGTATGTGGGTCAGAGAAGTAAGGGGTCGAAGGGTGTATGTTGGTGGGTTAGAGAAATAAGGGATCCAAGGATGTATGTGGGTTAGAGAAATAAGGGATCCAAGGATGTATGTGGGTTAGAGAAATAAGGGATCCAAGGATGTATGTTGGTCGGAGAAATATGGGAAAAAGGATGTATGTGGGTTAGAGAAGTAAAGAATTCAGTTTAAAAATACAATCACAGAATAAAGAAAAAAAAAGCAAGTCAGACTTGTATGTGATGGAAAAAAAAATAAAGAGATAAATTAAAAAAACAAAAAAACAAAAACAAAACACACTGTAGTTCCGACCCTGGAAAGATACATTGCAAACAAAACAAGAAATAATAAATAGCGTCCTCGGATTCATTCAGTTTACTCAAAATGGCTAATTCAGACAAGTCTTCCACTAATGGCTTATATAGCAATTAATTCTTCGTTCTCTTCCTTTGTTATTTAGGGTTAGTGTTAATTTAGGGTTGGGTTTAGCTTTAGTTATAGAATGTTTAATTGTGAATTTAGGGTTAGAGTTATGTTTAGAATTTTAATAGTTGAATGTTTCAATTTTCGTGCAACGCTGTATATAGCAACAAAAATGGTGGCCATGTAACGTGGGTCCGTCAAATCAGAATTCACCCACAAAATTTATGAATGAGAAATAAATAAATGGAAATTTATCGAGCAAAAAGAGAAATTCCATTAAGATTTACTTTTATGAAATTACTTTGTAAAGATTTAGGACAACTTTCATAGCCCCATTAAACTTAAATAGTTTTTTAATTACTTTCAAAAAAGTTAAAGAACAAATACTTACTCTTAACGCGTTAGTCAAACAAACGACTTAAAACTAAATGTGGGGTTCGAACGATAATTACTCCAGAGAAAAGAATGCTCTCTTTCTTTACGCTAAGACATGATTAACTGAACCGATGTAAAAATTCCGTCAGTAAATAAATAAATGAATATTTAAGCCTAAATCTAAAACGACGTGTTTTCGCGTACAACCGCCAAGATTATTTGAAAGTAATTGTTGATGTATAACATGACTATTTTTTCTCAGCGTGATGAGTTTCCACGTGTCAGACACACAACCTTATGCAGAAGAGACGTGAAATCAACCAAAACTGGTAAGATATAGCAAAGAATAGGTCCACTTGGCGGGCTATAGTGAAAGAAGGAGCACTAGGAGCTGAGGAACGAACAAGGACAGAAAAAGATGAAAATAGGATCGAGGAGGAATGCCAGGCAACACTGCCTCACCGAATTCGTGCGTGTGACATGTAGAAGAGACTGCCACTCAAGGATTGGTCTCATCAGACACAGCAAGAGTTGCAAACAAATAAAGATAAATCTATCATCTCTCGCAGAAGGAAATATTTCCAAACATTCTCAGCGTGAATCGGAGACTGAAATGTCAGATCGAAGCATGCGATACACGTAAACATCTTCAAAGTGGCCTCAAAGAACAAAGCAGCTGATCAGGTTTCAAAGTTTTCTGAAATTGTGAGCGGAAAAAAGTCATTAAAAAACCTTCAATGACAGAATAGAGTTGCGCTTGGACGATTGGCGAGGCTAAATTGTAGGATCGTGCTGACGTTTCTTAGAATGTGGCCGACTTTGTTATAATAAAGGGAAATAAACTTGAGTTTTAAAGAGAAGCTTAAGATAGACAAAATTTCAGCAGCGTTATAATTTAAAAATATCCTAATATTTCTAGATCTATTTGAAATAGATTTAATTAATTTTCCATAAACAATAAGTTTATTACTATGTAGATACTTAGATAATTTCAAAAGGTATATTTACTTTCTACAAGGCTTTAAGCAATATTATTATAAATAGAAAGCCATTAAAAAAACCGCAACCGTCTTTTGTGTTTTCTATTAAAACTCTCTAAAATGCCCTCCTAAAATTGGTCCAGTCTGTCAAATAAATCAGCGAAAATATTGCAGCATAGACAAAAAAATAAGCTACTTGTGTTTGTTTGCTCTCATTACCCGTTATTTCATACAACAAAAGAAAATAGCGATCTCCTGAAGTGCAGCCCGCCTCCATCAGTATATTGTAATACATCTTCCAATAGGAACGTGCCGGCCCCTCTCAGAAAGTGATGGCACTTTCTAAATTTGATTCCAACGTTAATGCAACAACCTTCATTGAAATATGACGTTCATCCAATAAAAGTTACTAAAAATGTTTAGAGGTATATATATATATATATACATAGATATATTAAGGCTCGTGCTGGTTAAAATAAAATTGTTAGATCAATTGGGACAATAATAAAATCGATGAATAAATTTATTTCGATTAATTATATTTTTATAACGCATATATAGGTCACGTTAAGTCACGTGGCGAAATTGATTAAGTCACGGTAACGCCATGGTTCCCAAATTTTGTGACGTAGCACAGCAAATTAATTCTGCTGTGCAAGAAATAAGGATAAAAAACCTTTTAGTTTACGTATGCACATCTAAATAATAATAATAATATAACTATAATATTAATTATAAAATAATAATATAACCGAAAGGCATGCAAGTAAAAAAATATTTTAAATACTTTCCAAAATTTTAATCGAATTTTTATTGTTCAAATCAAATGTATTCGATTAAATTTTAGCGATTAATAGATTAGTAAATCGTTAATTTTCACCGTCCTAAAAAGCTGTCTATATGTCCATCCATCCATCCATCCATCCATCCATCCATCCATCCATCCATCCATCCATCCATCCATCCATCCATCCATCCATCCATCCATCCATCCATCCATCCATCCATCCC
>MUZC01000134.1:864533-890877 GCA_002072015.1 Radix auricularia
CTTTTCCATGAATTGGGTATTTTGAATATATTTGTTTCTTTTTCTTTGTTACTCTTAGTCTATCTATCTATCTATCTATCTATCTATCTATCTATCTATCTATCTATCTATCTATATGTTTCTCTAGCTATATACATCATATATAATTATATATACATATTACTATACTTTAAATTTTTAGCGTTCTCCGTATAAAACCTGAGATCGTCCATACAAAAGCTGAGGTTGTCCATACAAAAGCTGAGTTTGTCCATACAAAAGCTGAGGTTGTCCATAAAAAGCTGAGTTTATCTTACAGTAGCTGAGTTTGTCCACAGAAATGTTGAGTTTGATCATTAAAATCTTAAGTCGTTCATACAAATGCTGGTATCGTTCATGCCGTCATTTGAAGATCTCCAAAGTCCAAAATCTATACAGTGGCTATTCCCTGCCGTTTCTTTTCCTTAAGTAACCGAAACATAATAATAATATTTATAAAAAAAAAAAACTTTTACTTTCGGCGTGTGTCACGTGACAGTCAAGCTTGTCTCTCCCACCCCCTCCACACAACTTCTCTGATCTGAGCAGACGACTGGCCAATTTGTGTTGTTTCTAAAGCCCAGGAGGCAACAGGAAGCTCCGAAAACACAAACCTTCACAGCCGTCTCTTGGTGAAGGTCATTAACTCCGGCATAAAAAATCTTATCGTTAAAAATGTTTTCTTAGCTATAGTCTTGTATTTTTCGTTAATGGAGAGTGCATTTGAAATCATAAGAATTCTAAATGTATGCACCGAAACAAAACATGAAGAATAAATAAAACTTTGAATAGATCAGACCTGATTATAGGTCCACGTCTTTATTATTCAACAACCCATTGAAAACTTATTATCGTATTGTTCCTTTTAATCTAATAAACTTTAAAAAAGATATAGGTGATCCTGAAATCAATTACAATTTGATCATGTCAAACTAAAAACCTGTGAACTTTAACCTGTGAACTTTAACCTCTGGTATGGTTCGTTTAATCAAGTGGTTCCCAAACTTTTTTTACCCGCGGACCCCTTTTATGGTCAAAACTTGCCTACGGACCCCCAAGTGAAAAAGCTACACAAATGTATAGTATACAAATTTACTTATTAAAAAAAACAATATTTTGTTGAAGAATCATTTATTTGAATTTAACTTTTGTTAAATTTCTTTTCTTAAATTAATGACTTGTATGAACTTATGATATTTTTATAATTTTATGAGTATATTTATGTCTGGCTCAAAGTTTGTTAGTAGCTAACGCAAATCCCCATGAGCACTAATATCAAGCCGGTTTCTTTTGTTTCCGATGAGGTTCAAAACTGCATTGAATCCACGTTATACCGAATAGGAAGACGGGTAAGCAGTCAACAACATTTGTACAATAACCAATAATGCAGGATATAAATTGGGATATTTTTATGTAACTAGAATTTGTGGTATCCTTGTTCAAACATTTGTTTAAGTTCCTCGTTTGTGGATAATTCAATACCAATACGTTGCACCTGCATTAGTATGGATTCACCTATGTCTGTTATCTTAGTTTGTCCCCGAGCAAAGGGGTTCAACACCCAGTCGGAAATATCCAAGTGAAGTATGTTTTCAAATCTTTGGTTCAGGGCTGCATGAAGAGCCGTTAAGTGTTGATAGTAGGCAAGGAAGTCTTCGTCTCTATTTTGCAATTTCGAGAGATTTTGAATCTGAGAATATTCTCCTCTCCCGAATTTTTCTTTAACAGAAAATGTTTGCAACAAACACATATAGATCTATTACGCTTTTAGTTTGGATTAAATTTAATTGGTCACCTTGTAGTTTCAAATTAGTTTCGTTAAATTTGGCAAACAAATCTGTCATAAAGGCTATGTCATTTTTTGAGTTAATTAAATTTTATCTTTCCCTTCCAGGAATTCCATCACTGAATCAAAGAGAGTATAAAATCAATTTAAACATGCACTTTTAGATAACCAACGTACTTCTGTGTGAAGTAGTAAACTGTAATAGTTCTTCATCATTTTCCATCAAAAATTAGCAAGCAATATGTCATTGAAGACATTCCTTTTGATTTTATTAACTGCTCTAATGACATAATATAGTGATCCATTCAAACGTTCACTAATATTTTTGCAACTAAATAATGTCGATGAATGACACACTGCGCTGAACATACATTGTGGTACAGCTGGTTTTAAGTAAATTTAAGTATACCAGAAAGCCTCGGTATCTTCCTACCATTGCCGGTGCTCCGTCAGTCACAACAGAAATGATAATAGTCAAGATTATAGCTTGTTCATCGTAAAATCTTTTTAATTCAGTAAATAACGTTTCACCTTTCGTATCTGTTTCCAAAGATTTAAGCAAAAACAGTTCTTGTCAAAATAGCTCTTCTTTTACTTTTACAAATCTTACATTAGCTAAAAGTAAAGCCTCGTTTCCTGGTAAAATGGACTCGTCAAACTCTAGTGAAAACTCAGATGTTTTTAAGTACTCACATAAAGAATTTTCAACACACTGATCTATTTCGTCAATCCTTCTTTGGACTGAATTATTGCTCAGTGGAATTCTTTATGTGATGTTGAACGTTGGTTTGTGCAACACAGTGCTTATCACCTCACTTACAGCTGGTAAAATAATTTCTTCAACAATCGTGTGAGGCTTTCGAGACTTAGCTATAAAAAAAGAAATATTAAAATAGACGCACGCAGTCCATCGTCATCTCGCTTTGATGTTGTCCCTAAGTGCTGTTGAATTGATGGTGTTTTCAAATATTTTTCCTAGCCTGCTTCAAAAACAAAAACAAAAGTGTTAAGTCTTTATTTTTTTTTTATCACTATGGATTTTCTTTAAATGTTCCTTAAGCTTGGAAGGTTTCATAGAATCATTCGACAAAGTTCTATTACACAGAAGTGGCAGAAGACACATTGGTCAAATACTATATTTCATGGTAACGAAATAAAGCCATACTTCAAAAATTCAACACTGTACTGTCTATATTTTTTCTTCTGCTCACTCATCTGTTAAAAAGGGCACGACAATATAAGAACAATTGTATATAAAATGTTTTATTTGAAATCGTCAACTATTAATTATTAAATGTTTCAATGGAATGCTGAATTAAAAACCCTTTAGAATTATTTTTAACGTTAGGATACAATTCTATTTAGCTTTTTTTTTCTTTTTTTAAAACAGCAACTTACGATCCCTTTGTGAGTTTTAATTTTTTCAAAATTAATCGTAAGGTATTACTATTTTGAAAATGTGAAACATATTGTTTTCAAAAGATATAAATTGTATTCAAATATTAGTACATATTTACACTTACGTTCATAAGTAATCTATCTGGATAGTCAATACAAAATTCAACTATATCAAACCTTCCAACGAACAATACTAAACTTCTTTTAGCCTTAGATTGGGAAAATTGTTTATACATTTCATATCGGTATTACTATTACATAACAATAAATTTTTGATTACATGTACGACTCGACTTTATATTGTAGGAAAGTTATGCAAGAAGCAGCATAATTGCGTTGCTGTATAAAACTATTTTCAGTAGTATGTCTCACACTGCACCAACTTAAACTTTGAAGAANATTCAATTATTTAGGATTGTCCAATCATAACAACTGTGTTATCAATGGAAAGCTGGATTCTTCCTGCATTAGATAAATACGAATTATCGACACATCAAAATTTACCCAACCCTGCAATCATCGTCATTTCCGTTAAAATATTGTATTTTTATGACCTACATATAGGGTCTCCGCCTTTCTCGCGCACCAAACTTGACAAGCCTTTCAATTAACCAAGCATTTTGATTGGTTACAGCCAATAATTTTGGTTACAGCACATAATTTTATTATTTTCATACTAACCCTCCGCGGACCCCCTGACATTGTTCAGGGACCCCCAAATCAATTTTAAGTTTCCACGGACCCCCTGGACGGTTCCGCGGACCCCTGGGGGTCCGTAGGGACCACTTTGGGAACCACTGAGTTTAATCGCTCTTTCATTAATATTCAAAAATTATTCAAAAATTTTAGTGTTCAAAAATATATTTATAGAAATCTTCATTTTAAATATTTTATTTGCTCTACAGCTTTCTTTTGAGCTGATATTCTCGAAATCCACAGTCGAATCTCTTATGTGGTAATCGATTTCTTTATGTGTTCTGTAATAACGGCGGCTAAACAAATTTTCTGCTAGTCTATGTAATGCGAAGCTCTCAGAAAGGCTAACCTATTTCTGGCCTGTTGTTATTCGTTTAAAATTCCCCCCACGCGGAATGCGATTAAGTTACTGTGAGAGGGCAGCGTCTATAAGCATATACTGTTGCTAAAAGAGGGATTATCATTGCTAGCATTCGACCCAGTGACAAGATCTGGTCGGACGTAACGTGTTATCATAGGCCGTGATCTTTTTGAAGGCAAACATGACACTTGATGGCAGTAGTATAGAGAATCTGGTTGAAGAGAATGGAACGCGCTGACAGAGGCGTCACTGGGGTTTGTGTCACCAGGGGCGGTAGCTCATTGTGTCAAACCCTCAAAACTGACCCCATAGAACTCCCACGAGTCTTCCAGTGCCACCCCTTGTGATGGTGTCGCCCGGGCCGACCCGCCCCCACCGCAGCCCCCCAGTGACGCCAATGCGCGTTGACTCGGTGCATAATCTAGTTACGAGGAAGACTGGTTAAGTGCCGGATCAAGGTGTGTAAAGGGAAAGGGATTTTGAGGATTTTGTTTTAGCAAGCTTAATACTCTAAAACATTCTTTTATTTACCATTGTTCTATATACATAAGACACAATGATGTCCAAATATCTGACAATGAATTAGGTGGAAATTAGTAGACATATCTTTAAGTGAAGTTTAATACAGAACTTATCAAGAGTACGCGTATGTTTCAATAAAGTGCATACATCAAAAAATAAATAAAAACCCATTTCACTTTTTACATGTACACACACACCCCTGCCACCCGCAAAAGTTTTGAGGGAAACCCCAAGGGGTAATAAGTAGTTTCCAAAGTATTCAAAATACATTTAATAATACACAGCGAGATACGACCCGGCAGTGTAGCAAACGCCGCAGACGCAATTATCATAGATAGTGCAAATAACTGGGGGGGGGGAGAGATAACAAACTGCAGTACAAAGAAATGAAAACAATGCGAGTGAACAATAAATGAGGTAGGATGGGTCCCGGACGCATTGTTAGTCTCGAGATTAGCTCACAGCGGTTGTTGTGATTTCCTGTCTACCGCCCCTACCCTTTACTGCAATCGCTTGACAACCATAAACTGGGATTGTTTGATGTCAACGAGGGTCAATCGTCATGCTTTTTTGCACACGATTTTTTCTTGTTCTGGTGAATTATAAACAAAGATTAATTATGCGACCTGATTAATTTACTGTATAGATATCTCAAAACATGGAAGGGTAGTAATTTGTCTTACAAAACAACGAGAGATTTGTTTAAATGTTTCCTTAGTACTTAAAAAAAAAAGCAAGGCATAATTTAAAAGTAATCTAATAAAAGCCTTTACATAATCATTGGCTCATTACAATAACAATATTTAATGAAAACTATTTCTTTGTACTCTTTGTTGAGTTCAAAATTAAAAAGTAAAAAATTAAAAATAAATTGTTATAGTTTTAAATATATATATAACATTTAAATAACTCATATTGGTGTTACCTGAATGAAACTTTAAAAAAAAATAATAATTTGAACCTTAATGACCCCTTCCCCCAAAGTTTACAACCCATTTTTCCCCATAGCTGTTCCAAACAAAATGGCATGGAGTCTGCATGGATGAACTGGCCAACGAGATGCATGCATGACTGTTGTAACTTAACGCCGCATCGACAATCTGGCTTTGTGACGTCATGAGCCCTGGTTTATGTTTTAAACACCAAGCCGCTCATTTGAACGCGTGGGCACAGATTGATGCTAATGCCATTAGAAATCTGTGCCAGATGCATCGTCCAGAGAAGATCGCACGAAAAAAATAATAATTATGAAACAGACAGCGGCGCGGCTATGAATTTGGGGCCCCTAGGGGCTTGGACTCTTTAGGGGGCCCTGCATACATTGCGAACGCGTAGTATTAAATGTAAAAAAAAAAATCTCGGGGTGGGGGGATTTCGAATTTCGACCCCCTCCCCCTCCCATAGATACGCCACTGGAGACAGAAACAAATAATATAGGACTGCGATATAGTAGTATTGTAGGAAAGACCTTTGCCCGCGTTATACTAAAACGTTTACAAAGCCTAGCATCCCGTGTCTATCCAGAATCTCAGTGTGGTTTCCGGTCCGGTCGGTCTACCTTAGACATGGTGTTCTCCATACGACAGCTCCAGGAAAAATGCAGACAGCAGCAGATGCCACTATACATTGCATTTGTGGACCTTACAAAAGCCTTCGACTTAGTCAGTCGCAACGGGCTATTCCAAATACTGGCAAAAATTGGATGTCCCCCTCACCTACTTGCCATCATCAGACAGTTCCATGAAAATATGCTTGGCACAGTACAGTTCGATGGAGCTAAGTCAGAGGCCTTCCCTGTCAGCAGCGGAGTTAAACAAGGTTGTGTACTAGCACCAACACTCTTCGCAATATTCTTCTCTGTACTTCTTCGATACGCATTCAAGGATAGCAGTGAGGGAATCTGGTTACATACCAGAGCTGATGGAGGACTTTTCAACACTGCCCGCCTCCGAGCCAAGACCAAAACGACGGATGCCCTAATTCGAGAGCTACTATTTGCGGATGATGCGGCACTAACAGCACATACAGAATCTGGTTTGCAACAACTCGTGTCAAGCTTCTCCAATGCCTGCAAAGAATTTGGTCTGCAAATCAGCTTGAAAAAGACAAACATCATGGCCCAAGACACTCGACCTCCTCCTACCATAAATATCGATAATGAAAACTTGGAGGTTGTGGACAGCTTCACCTACTTGGGATCCAAGGTCTCCAATACACTGTCCATTGAAGAAGAAATAAACAGCAGAATTGGCAAGGCAGCCGCAACAATGGCTAAACTAAATAAGCGGGTCTGGCAAAACACCAAGCTAACGGAGAAAACCAAACTGTGCGTCTATCGAGCCTGTGTCATCAGTACACTACTATATGGGAGCGAGACATGGACCACTTATACATCACAAGAGCGTAAGCTTAACAGCTTCCATTTGAGATGCTTGCGCCGCATCCTTGGTATTAAATGGCAAGAAAAAGTGCCTAATAGTGAGGTACTAACGCGTGCCAATACCCAAAGCATGTTCTCAATTCTTAGTGAAAGACGCCTGAGGTGGCTAGGACATGTCAAAAGAATGAGCCCCGGCCGCATCCCGAAGGACCTCCTATATGGTGAACTTGCTTCAGGAAAGAGGAAAACAGGTCGCCCACGCTTGCGATTTAAAGATGTCTGTCAAAGGGACATGAAAGCAGCCAAAATACATACAAGTGACTGGGAGTGTAAGGCAGAAGACCGATCTACGTGGCGCACAGTTGTCAAAGAGGGCGTCATAGTAGCCGAGGAGCGAAGAATGGAGGAGGCTGCAGACAGAAGAGCTAGGAGAAAGGCCAAAACATTTGGAAGCACAGAACTCGTGTGTAAAAACTGTGGCAAAGACTGTCACTCAAGGATAGGACTGCACAGTCACTCGAGGAAATGCAACCCAACCCAACGGTGATGCACCATCGTCTCGCGAGACGGAAGGATGCCGGAATGAGGACTGCGATAAACTATTAGCCGAAAGGTTTACTTTTGTATTAGTCAAATAATAACACTTAAATGTGTTTTTTTTTAAAATTACACAATATGTTTGTGTATTTTGTATTTTAATATAGTCTAGATCTAACAGAACTGTGATTGTCAACCCTTGCTTTAGCTAACTGTAAAGTAAAACACATTTAAAAAAAAAATCACAACCAGCCTTTGCAAAAAAAGAATAAAATTCAGAGTCTTTCACTTTGAATTTGTTAAGCTTAATTGTCATTTTTGTTTAGTCTGCACGGAAAGAATTAACAGAAGAATGAAAAAGCAGTGGGTGTTGAAGCAATAAGTACCTGCTTGAGAACCGTCGCCCGAGACTACGTCAGTACTCATCCGGTCTTAAACAGGCGGCTAATTCGATCAAGTCCGTGTGACCTATTTTTGGACCCCCATCTAGACACGTTCAACTCCGGGTAATACTTTGATTGAATCTGACTCACAGATTGATGTGGAGTTTAGATAGGGACGCATCGATTTCAAGAGCCCTGCCCACACGGACGAGTACAGCTATTGTTATAATACTACAGGTGGGCCATACGTGTACTCTTTATCTAATCCTACCGTGGCAGGCTCAGCTGTAGACGGTTTGACATAACGATAAAAACCTGACATTTGCAATCTGTTTACAGATTGTGAGTACAAAAAAAAATAATAATAATTGTAAAAAATAAATAAATAAATAAATAAAATAAGAGGAGCATTAACAAAAATATTAACGCCTGAGAAATGAAAGAAAGTGACTTCCTGAAATATGTACCAAACAGAAAATTATGACTTTATTCTAAACGTATGACTTTACTCTAAATGTATGACTTTACTCTAAAAGTATTACTTTACTCTTACAGTATGACTCTATTCTAAATTATGACTTTACTCTAAAATTATGACTTTACTCGAAAAGTATGACTTTACTATAAAAGTATGACTTTACTTTAAAAGTATGACTTTACTCTAAACGTATGACTTTATTCTAAAAGTATAACTTTACTCTAAAAGTATGACTTTGATCTAAATGTATGACTTTACTCTCAAATTAAGACTTTACTCTAAAAGTATAACTTTACTCAAAAAGTATGACTTTACTCTAAAAATATGACTTTACTCTACAAGTATGACTTTACTTTAAAAGTATGACTTTACTCTAAAAGTATGACTTTACGCTAAAAGTATGACTTTAAAAGTATGACTTTACTCTAAAAGTATGACTTAACTCTAAAAGTATGACTTTACTCTAAATGTATGAATTTACTTTAAAAGTATGACTGAGCCTCAAGAGGCCGTCCATTAATGAAGTCAGGCGGTTTTTGGGGAGGTTCTTCAGCCCCCTCCCTTCCCAATCGTCACTCCTCGTCACAAAAACTTAGACCCCATCCCCTCCAATATGACGTCACAAAGCTTACCCCACCCCCAAAACGTTTTTAACGACAAGTGTTAAATCCTGGCAAAATCTGAACAAGCCCATTCTGAATTATTTTCGATTGAAAGTAACTTTTTATAAATAAATGAACACGACGTTCTCCATCGCAAAAAGTTATTATAATGTTTTGCATAACCAACGTCCACTCATTTCGTCTCTAAGATAGTAAGAGTAGAGAGGTCTAAGGACAAGCTCTTGTGCGACCAGCGGAGGCCGAGCCAATATGACTTTTATGGCATTCTGGTTCAGTCCACGCTTGATTAAAAGCAATGTTAAGTAATATTTAAGAAAAATATTCCTAGAAGTCTTAAAAACTTGCTCAAATGCATGAAGTTTCAAATCTAGACCAGTATAGCACATCTGCTTCATCGGGACATTTTAGCTGCTGGGGATATCTTCATTTAATACTGACTTTAATCTGATGTGTCATTCACTCAGTTATTCAAGCAAAAGTGGCAACAGTGAATAGCTGGGAGCGCCGAAATGTGTATTTTTTAAATACAAAATAACCTTAATAATAAAGCAAGCAAAAAAAAAATATTAAAAAAATCCCCAATTTCGAAAAGATTGCATTTGAGACTGTTTTAAATGTCAATCGAAATCCCTCACTGTTTTCGTATTGATTGAAATGTGAGATCGGACGGATGGCGCATCAACCAAGAAACGACAGTGGGGCCCACTAATAACAGAATCAGCCATTAAAACCGTGTATAGGTCAGAGGTTATTGACCGATAGAACATAGCACCATGTGATGTTGGTAGTCATGGGAAATCGAAAGATATTGATAAGTTGATCTATGTAAGATGGTTGAGTACAAAACAAATAGGGACGCGAGTGGTGGAACTAGTGAAAGAACAGTAAAACATATATGTCTGAAAGGAGAGTAGCAAGATAAGTAGACAGACTGACATGAAGGTAGACAGGTGAATAGATGGAAAGATAAACAGACAGACAGACATGCGGGGATTAAATTGACAGATGAATATACTGTCCGTTCGATTGGTAGGTAAAATAGGGAAAAATATAAAGATTAGATCTATATATAGATGTTGGGTGAATGTATGTATGAATGGATTGAAGAGTGGATGGAGCGATGAATGGGGGAATTAATATATACTATAAACATAACTAGCTTTCAGTAGAGATGTATTGATGAAACAGAACTAAAGTCGTCGGTCCAGTGAGTCCTTTGAAAGATGGAAGACTTAACAACTGCATTAGTCTTCAATCAAGAGTACTTAACAACTACATTAGTCTTCAATCAAGAGTACTAAACAACTACATTAGTCTTCAATCAAGAGTACTAAACAACTACATTAGTCTTCAATCAAGAAGACTAAACAACTACATTAGTCTTCAATCAAGAAGATTAAACAACTACATTAGTCTTCAATCAAGAAGACTAAACAACTACATTAGTCTTCAATCAAGAAGACTAAACAACTACATTAGTCTTTTCAATCAAGAAGACTAAACAACTACATTAGTCTTCAATCAAGAAGACTAAACAACTACATTAGTCTTCTATTCGTCTTCAATCAAGAACACTAAACAGCAATATTAGTCTTCTATCGAGAGAAACTACTCATACATTTTAAAGACAAGACCTACTATACTATAAACCTACTTGAGAGATGGGTGTCAGAACTGCTGTTAAGACTCAAAGAAAAGAGTAGGCACGAAAAGGAAACTTCATTTGGAGTGTAGAATATACTGAGAATATACGTATACCAGTATTTGTGTAATGAAAAGTTCATTTATATTCCACATTTTGTGCACACTAGAAAAGTAATGTTTAACACAAACACACGAGGAGAGTAATGTAAATACAAAATTATAATACAATGTTTCTTTAACACCCTTGAATAGCTTATTTTCCCCACTCTCGGTAAAAATCCAAGTAACGTTTTCAATGTAAATGGTCCACTCACGACTTACCGCCCACTAACACCCTCACCAGTGGTTGTCTCCCTTAACGAAGACGGACTCATTTCTTCCCTTTCCCCAACCTCCTCGAGAGGCCTCTACTGTATAGAGGAGTAACCAGTTTAAAGCAGATCCATGCAAAACAAACCTCAAGTTGGTTTTTTACCGCGGCAAAAAAAATACTTTAACCGCTTTACCAAATTAAGACAATCTCTTATCTCTGCGGCGTCTTTTCATGGATATACTATGATAATTACCTGTGATCGATGGTTATATTCTCACATTGATCATCAGGTGCCGGAGGAGAACGTTGAACAGGTAAGGTTATGAAATGATTAGGACGAACACGAAAGAGACTTGTCGTCTGCACGATCAGACAATGTCTCCCACACTGGGGTTATCGATTTGACGTAACGTTTGTCTCAGAAAGGGTGCATTAGTCGGCCTGACATTAGAGTGCTGGCAAAGTGGGGATGGGCTAAATGAGGGTGGGATGATTGGGGATGGGCTGAATGAGGATGGGATGAATGAGGATGGGGGAGGGCGAGTGGTCGCAAAGTTTTGCGGGATTCTTGTGGATGGTCGGGATGTTTTAAATGGGGAGTGGGTAGTTTGCATGCTGGGTAAGGCAGGAAAGTTTCCTCGGAGGGATTTATCGAACGGGGGGGGGGATGGGGAGGTGGGTGTAGGTTATTAGGTAGTTAAGGTTGAGTCCACATGAACTAAAAAGTTGAGTTCTTTGAAAGCCAAAAGTCTATTGGGTAGGTGAGTTTTTAAACAGGTATTTTGGGTCTCGTAACTAGTCTTGCCTTGGAAATATTAAATATGTACATAGAAAATAAATTACACCGCGACGCCTAGCCAGAATCTTTAGATTCTCTTCCCTATTAAAGCCAGAAAAGCAATTCCCCATCACCACTTTCATGCAATAAACGTATTTGACGCGACGGCCCCACACGAAAGAACAACTTACAGAGATTCCGAAAGGTCAAGATCGTGCTAAAGCATCTTTATGACTCAGGGGAGTTTTCAAAAAATGTATTTCCAGATCAAAATTGTTTCACAAAGTATCTGGAGGCAAACGATTGGCTAGGAATGCCTAGGAACTGTAACTCTGACCGGTTGTAGTTATCCTATCATATATTATCTATGAAAGACGCTCCTATTTAACAGAATACTACCGCGTCGTTATTCAAACTCGTTGACGTGAGCAACCACTGATACGACTTGGATTTCTGTCTTCAACGGTATCTTACTTGGAAATCGTCATCCTTTGTTTGGTGCCACCGATAATTTCCACCCCAGGTAGATAAACCTTACAGAAGAGGTATTTGATCAAAATGAAGTCATGCACCACAAACAGATTTTTCAGGTAACTGTCACACATGAGATAACATCCCATCACCCACTTCGTCGTCGGCGGGGCGGGACTAATAACGTTCGTCACAATTCGACAGCGTCCGAGATTTTTATAATCTTCAGTCTCTTAAATAATTATAGCGCCGGCTGAAATTTTGTAAAATCATCTTAGTTTTATATCATGCCGACAAGGCAACATTTAGAGTTCAACATGACAAGGCAACATTTAGAGTTCAACATTACAAGGGAACATTTAGAGTTCAACATGACAAGGCAACATTTAGAGTTCAACATGACAAGGCAACATTTAGAGTTCAACATTACAAGGGAACATTTAGAGTTCAACATTACAAGGGAACATTTAGAGTTCAACATGACAAGGCAACATTTAGAGTTCAACATTACAAGGGAAAATTTAGAGTTCAACATTACAAGGGAAAATTTAGAGTTCAACATGACAAGGCAACATTTAGAGTTCAACATGACAAGGCAACATTTAGAGTTCAACATTACAAGGGAACATTTAGAGTTTAACATGACAAGGCAACATTTAGAGTTCAACATGACAAGGCAACATTTAGAGTTCAACATTACAAGGGAACATTTAGAGTTCAACATTACAAGGGAACATTTAGAGTTCAACATGACAAGGGGACATTTAGAGTTCAACATGACAAGGGGACATTTAGAGTTCAACATGACAAGTGAAAATTTAGAGTTCAACATGACAAGGGGACATTTAGAGTTCAACATGACAAGGGAACATTTAGAGTTCAACATGACAAGGGGACATTTAGAGTTCAACATGACAAGGGAACATTTAGAGTTCAACATGACAAGGTCACATTTAGAGTTCAACATGACAAGGGAACATTTAGAGTTCAACATGACAAGGGGACATTTAGAGTTCAACATGACAAGGGAACATTTAGAGTTCAACGTGATAAAGCAACATTTAGAGTTCAACATGACAAGGGAACATTAAGAGTTCAACGTGACAAGGCAACATTTAGAGTTCAACATGACAAGGGAACATTTAGAGTTTAACATAACAAGCCCCGTGAACCAATCGACGCAATCATCTTTAACGAGATAATCGCAATAATATTCATCCTTTAGATATGAAAAAAGCATCTCTACAACTCGGTGTTGTACTTTTAAACAAAACACAATACCCAGAATTTAGCATTGATCGTGATTCATATGAATTAATGTTTGTGGATGAATGATTTGTCAGGTCACCAAAGTATCATGAAGCTCACACATTCACGCTGACAAAGTTTTTGGAGACAAAAATACAAAAACTTTCTTTTGTTTTCGTACCTTACTTTAATTGCATCACAATTACACTGCAATACTTTTGTAACGTTTTGTATTTCCCTTGATTGTAAGTAAAGTGCATCGCCACATTATCTCAACGTTGAGTTTTTGCTCTGTTTTTTTTAAAAAAGAACGCCCTATGTTAGCCTTGTGGCGTTTGTTGGTGGAAATTGCCGGGGAAATTGTTTAATTAGGACGCGCTAAGTGATTGGTTTATATCTTTAAAATACAATATATAAGTGAGTGAGCATTGCCCCTCCCCCCTCCCCCAGGGTATTGTGATTGGAGAGTTATCATTACAGAGTATTATGTCCTGAAGACAGAAGTTCTTGTCAGAATGTTGAACAGTCGACATTTTGTACAAATGAATTGATTGCTGCCTTACAGTGCAGCTGTCCCTTTAAGATGTTTTGAAACACTAAACTACTAAACATGTGCATGAAGCCTTCTATTACATATACATAAAACACTCTTGTGCGTGTACATAAAGCAATGTTGTGAATGTACATAAAGAACACTGGTACATGTACATAAAGCACTCTTGTACATGTACATAAAGAACACAAGTACATATTTATAAAGCCCTCGTGTGCATGTACATAAAGAACACAAGTACATATTTATAAAGCCCTCGTGTGCATGTACATAAAGAACACAAGTACATGTACACAGAGAACTCTTGTACATGTTCATAAAGACCACTAGTATATGTTTATAAAGCACTCTTGTACATGTACATAAAGACCACTAGTATATGTTTATAACGCACTCTTGTACATGTTCATAAAGACCACTAGTATATGTTTATAAAGCACTCTTGTACAGGTACAAAAAGAACACAAGTACATATACTTTAAGCACCCTAGTACATGCAGATAAAATACTCAAGCACATGTACATAAATCACCCTAGTACGTGTTTATAGAGAACTCTAACACATGTACATGAAACACACTATTTTCCGCAAGTTCCAAGCGTGGATGTATTTATTCTAGCTATAATGTGATTTTCTTTGACAATGAAGAGCTTACGAACTTTCTATCATCATAAATCATGTTGTTGACACAAGAAATCGTTCATATTTGTTTTTTTTAAAAATCCAATACGAGTTATCCAAACTCAAATACAAAGTGGAACAAATCAACGTCGTCGCTTACATGTAAGTTCTTGTATGTGACGCTTACATGTAAGCTCTTGTATGTGACGCTTACATGTAAGTTCTTGTATATGCCGCTAACATGTAAGTTCTTGTATATGCCGCTGACATGTAAGTTCTTGTATGTGCCGCTGACATGTAAGTTCTTGTATGTGACGCTTACATGTAAGTTCTTGTATGTGACGCTTACATGTAAGTTCTTGTATATGCCGCTTACATGTAAGTTTTTGTATATGCCGCTGACATGTAAGTTCTTGTATATGCCGCTAACTTGTAAGTTCTTGTATGTAACGCTTACATGTAAGTTCTTGTATATGCCGCTGACATGTAAGTTCTTGTATATGCCGCTGACATGTAAGTTTTTGTATATGCCGCTAACATGTAAGTTCTTGTATGTAACGCTTACATGTAAGTTCTTGTATGTGACGCTTACATGTAAGTTTTTGTATATGCCGCTAACATGTAAGTTCTTGTATGTGACGCTTACATGTAAGTTCTTGTATGTGACGCTTACATGTAAGTTCTTGTATATGCCGCTTACATGTAAGTTTTTGTATATGCCGCTGACATGTAATTTCTTGTATATGCCGCTGACATGTAAGTTCTTGTATATGCCGCTTACATGTAAGTTCTCGTATATTTAACGAGATGGCTCGTTACCATCAGCCGCCCACTTACTTTGTTACAATTTTAAATACCACCCACCACAAGGATGCTGACGTAACGTCTAGCGTTAACAGTTATATCAGCAACATCTATGCTAAGGATTATTTGATAGAGATCTGCCAAAGAAATGTTGAGTTAACCATAATGGGAAAAAAATGTCAATCTTTTTTGTTATCAATTTTTTTTAAAGTCCCCATTGCAAAATTTGCAAGGATATTTGTTGTTAAAAAAGGACATGACAACGATAAGTTATACTCTTGGAGACACATGTACGTGAAAAGAGGTCCGACATCCATCTAGTTGGACGGGCTTTTCGAGATGTCTGACATCTGTCTAGTGGGACGGGCTTTTCGAGATGTCTGACATCTGTCTAGTGGGACGGACTTTTCGAGATGTCTGACAGCTGTCTAGTGGGACGGGCTTTTCGAGATGTCTGACATCTGTCTAGTGGGACCAGCTCTTCGAGATTCTAACATCTGTCTAGTGGGACGGGCTTTTCGAGATTCTAACATCTGTCTATCGGTGAGGGCATTCCGAGTTTTCTGATGTCTGTCGAGTGGTGCGGGCTTTTCGAGATGCCTGATGTTTGTCTAGTGGTGCAGGCTTTTTGAGATTTCTGTCTGTCTAGTGGTGCGAGCTAATCGAGAAGGTTCTAGAGTCCAGACTACTTTTTTTAAATAGCGGGTTGGGGCGGCCCGGGGGTGTTAGTAGATAAGATCGTAAATGAAGGCACTAATGTTTCTTGTAGAGTGGGGATGTGAAGGTTTTAATGAGTCGATTCTGGTAGAGTGGTGATGTGAAGGTTTTAATGAGTCGATTCTTGTAGAGTGGTGATGTGAAGGTTTTAAGGAGTAAATTATGAAGGAATGGAGTTGTAAAGAGATTAACTAGGGGCTTGTAATAATGAGTTGATGTGAATGGAGTATTTTAGTTACTAGTTAAAAATCACTGAAGAAAGTGGAGAAAAAGAGTATACATTAAAAAACATACTTTAACAAATAATTTAAAAAAACACTATCCATGAAATTATTCATCTTTAGAAAGATCAAATAACTTATAAAGGATTGTACAAGCTGAATGAAATAAATAAGAGGAACTCTGTTTAGAAATATGCAGTGATCTCAGAGAAGATACTAATTAAACAAAGCGCGCGAGACGAGACTCAGTAAAGATGAAACATTTCAACGAAACCTCCCAGTGTCATTGTAAGAATGGTTTGTTGGGGGTTTCCCATGGTTTGTTGGGGGTTTCCCAATCAGCCATCCAACAGTGTAGTAAATCTTGATGCACAAGGTGACGTTATGATCAAAGGCACTCCCGAACAAATACACCCCTCCCCCCTCTTAAAAAAGTTGCAACCTTTATCATTAGACCGGTACCCAAAAAATCATGTTTGGGGGGGGGGGCTTGCTATAGATGGTACCGCCTTCTGTAGGGATATAATTTTTTTCGAAACAATGTCACTAGCAAAAAAATGCTGCGTCCCCATATCAACAAAATACCTCGTCACTACATCATCCTACACTACAAAGGTTATAAACTTTTAATCGCAAAACGGTTGAATTCGAATGAATTAGAAAGAAAAAACCCATAAAAACAAAATCCAAATAGTCATATAAAAGTAATTAATCACCATGTGGTCCCTCTCGCCGTTTTGAATTCTTCCAACATGTGCAAAGCATACATTCCATTTTAAGAATTACTTTCCTAAACCACAAAAGCGAAGAAGTAAGAGCACCACCTGGATCTTACGTGCACTATACGTTTATCATACGTTTATCATACGTGCCTCACGTGCTAGCTCCGTTTGTTTCGTGGTTCCATTAACACGTGCGTATATCCAGTGATATTAATATCAACAAACAAACAAGAAGAAACAAGTCTGTTGTTTTTTTTCTCTGTCTCCAAGTGAACAAATCACGTTACGCACGGTTCCTCCACACTGAGATATCATCGGCAGAATCCGCTTCTTGTCGGAGATGTTGAGGAATTCCGTTGACGGATTTGGGATGACGTGCACGAGTGAGTAGTGCCTGTGTCACATGACAAACAGTTTTGATGGCCGACTGGAGTCTGTTATCATCGAGGCGAAGTCTTTGTGGAACACGGGGAAATTGATTTCTTCAGAGTTGGGGGGAGGGGTGGTGAGGGCGGGGAGTGGTGGAGACAGCAGGTGGGGGCGCCGGGTGAGGGAGGGAGAGACAGGTGGGGGGCGGGGTTACTAAGATTAAGCCTCGAGTCGTTTCAGCAGCTGTAGGGGTGGGGGCGGTAAGGGGGTCAGCTGTGTCTTAAGATGTCTTCGTCTAGTGACAGTAGGATGAGCGGTGGACAGACGGTTTGAATGAATTGAGGAGGCGAGACACGCACGGAGTTCTAACTGGTGGGAGGGAGTGGTGAGTGTGTGTGTGTGTGTGTGTGTGTTGTGTGTGTGTGTGTATGTGTGTGTGTGGGGGGTCGAAGACTTACGGGCAGTCGGTGTCAAGGGGTGAGGGAAGGATAAATACACGAGTTTGTTGTCCCTTGGATTTCACTAGCACCCAGACCGTATGTACATGTGCTGTCCCATCCGTGCACTTTACATCTACGCCAATATACTTATTAATAAATCTTTCATTATCTTTACCACAAACTCTCGCGTTATGATTTCTATACCTCCAACGTCAACACGTCGTTTTTCTCAGTTTGACCCGAACTTTCTCTCTCCTTTTCTCGTTCACATTTGCAGCTCTGTTTATACACATTTTAACCCATTTCATTTTTCCAGCTTTTATAGAACTTCATACACACCAGAAGAGAAGACAGAAAAAAAACAAAACAAAAAAAACAACATTAACATGAAGCCTTCATTAATTCTGTAGAATTAGAACCAACTCATTAATAAATATGATTTTAAAATAATAAAGTTGATTAAAAAAAGAAGAAAAATTAAATGACCAATCGATATTCAATTACGTGTAATCTAATTCGTTTAAAAATAGAAATGTTGAAGAATGATGAGAATTATTTCCAATGACGTTATCAAATGAACTGCTCTTATATGCACGCTTGGCTAACTGGAGCCGCGTGACGTCATCGGGTGAGAGTTTAAGAAAGAAAACCACAAAAAGTCATGCGTGTATGCCGCATTGAGTTTACTTTAATGAGAGGCCAAACTAGACGTGTGTATGAGCCGAGGAACTACGGTACATCAATGTGCGATTATTATGAGTTCAAGAGATTTCCTAGGAAAGAAATTTAAAAAAAAAAAAAATAGACACCAGGAATTAAAAGAAAAAAAGAGAGTATGTTTTGAAAACACAAACTTTTTATAAAGCTATGAATAATCACATCAATTTTTCAGTCCCATTTGCAAAGATGAGAATAGCTATAAAATAATGAGAAAGACCCAGCTTATGCTATTGAGCCATTTTATGAATAGTCATAAAAAATATAGTTTTAATGTCATGTTTTTGATAAATTTTGTCGTTTCTTTTTTCAGTTTTATCACTTTTGATGTTTTCGAGACTTAAACCCTTATAACTTTTACAACTATCGAGCAAATTACTCCATATTTTTTTTTGTGTGTAATCTTTAGAACACATATAAAGATGCGAATAACCTAATTTTTTTATAGCTGACTTACCAAGTAAAAATACAGATAAAAAAGTAATTTCGACCGCCCCCCCCCAAAAAAAAATAAATAAAAAATAAATAAATAAATAAATAAATAATAAAAAATTTTAAAAAAAAAAATGGAAACACTTTTTGTGAATTTTAATTTTTTTTAAACTAGTGATCCATATAATAGTGCTGTTATTCAACTTTTTAATACATAATAAATTATGAATATTTTAAATGTAAAATCCTTAAAAAGTCATTTTAAAAAATCTTACCGTTTTAAAATTGGAATTTTTATTTGAGTTTCTAAAGATATTTTTAAATTTTTGTTAATGCAATTTACATTTATAAGAATGAAGAACATTTTATTTAAAATCATTCAGGATGCTAGATACAAATTTTAAAGGTTTCACCCACACCTCCCCATAATGATTCGTTATCAGTTATAGCGTATAATGTTAAACTTGAAATAGATATCATTGATCATTCACAAGAACGCATTTACCTATAATTATCTATACTAATAAAAGCAAAAGCCATGACTAGTAACGTGGTTGTTTTGACCGTTTTCTCTTCCAGGCGTTATTTAATAACAGTATCTTACTCACAATAATAAGATTGAAATCCTCAGTAAACACAAAATAAGTTTAATGCTGCAACTTAAGTACAATTTTACAAGGTGAAAATAATAATTGTCAGAGAACTCAACACAATCATCAGTCTCTCTCATGCCTACTACAATTCTGATCTCCCAATGCATTCTAGTTTATCCTCTTTATTTTTATGTCTATAAGCAAGGCCCTGGGCATTTTAGATTTCCATCACGTGACATCCTCTCATACACACATTTCGCACGTGACATGACTCACTGACTGACTCACTGACTCATCCCTTATTCTCAAACTTCCCGTGTAGTTAATAGCATGAAACTTTGGGAAAATGTTGGGTCACCTCTAACAATGAAAACTGGCAAATAAGAATTTTAAAATTCCCGCTCATGTGGGGCCGGGGGCCCAAAAATATTTTTCACATACAAGGACTATATAAAAATTGAAATTCACTAATTCTCCTATTTCCCGTGTAGTTAGAAGCATGAAACTTTTGGGAGTTGAGGAGTAGATTCTACACATCCGCCATGGTATTAACATGCATAAAGATTGTTCTAAATATCACTTACTGGGGGGCGGTGGCCCATTTTTTTGGGTCTAATTTTAAAAACTGGCTCAGTCCTAATTCTCAAATTTTCCTTGTAGGTAAAAGCATGATACTTTGGGAAGTTGTTGAGCCAATTCTCAAGACGAAAATAGGCGAAAAAGAATTTTAGAAATCCAACTAATGTGGGACCGGGGCCAAAAAACGTTTTTTTCCTTAGATGAGATATACAAAATTTCCCGAGTAGGTAGAAGGTTGAAACTTTAGGAAGTTCTTGAGTGTACTTCCACGATGGTAACAATGAAAAAATATTTAAATTATCACTTATTAGTGGCGGGGTCCCAAATGTAGTTTTCCCCAATATGAAATATATGAAAATTGAAAATCATTGATTCTCCTATTACCCGTGTAGGAAGAAGCATGAAACATTGGGAAGTTGTTGAGTACACTTCAGCGATGGTAACAGATAAAAAAATATAATATTTTAATTATCATTCCCATTGGGGCCGGAGCACAAAAGTAGTTTTTTTTTCTAAAATAAAAAAAAAACTACGAAAGACATACAGAAAAGACGGTTATGGTACCGTTGAGAATCTCAATTAATGCTCATAACAGTATTAAAATTTGGGTATGATGTATGCGTTATTTATAGCCGCGTTATGAGGATTTAAAACATTAATGTTGAAATGACATTTTTTTGAATTGTCTGTATTTAATGTACAAGTTAAACTTTGCGTGTAAATTGTAAATGAGGAGAGTTGCCAATTTTAATCAGTTTACACACGAGAAGAATTAAGCTTTCTGACAAATGCTTGAAAGATACAAGAATGTAAGGATGTTCTCTGCTACATTTCACCTTGTGCCCTACTTCAGAATGTCCGCTCGTGGCCTACTTCAGAATGTCCGCTCGTGACCTATTGGGGAAGTCCTCCTTACCAGCTATTTACCCCGCCCGCTGGCTGCGCCCCCAAGATGTCGACCACAAATTATGTCTCGCCAGTTCTCGCTGTCCTGCGGATGTTCGCGAGATTTCATAATGGCAGATAGCCGGTAATTTGCGCTGATTTAAGATCCAGTTTCTTTCTCTCTTTCGCAACGTGAGTCCGTAGACGTCATCAAATATGAGGATTACGGAAACACAAAAGTGCTTCCTGGTGCTGTCTTGAGTTATGTACTGCGTATAGGACGGGTGGAATGTGGGGTTATAAGCAACGTAATAATATTTGATATACCTTGTGCTAAACGTTAGTTTCACAATCAATCTCCTTTCAGCGTTTGTTCTTACATAAAAATGCGACGCACATCATAAAAGTAACTAACTACCTTATTTCGAGTTTGTCTAAAACATTTGATAGTAAAGCCAGTGAATTGGTTTCTTTTTAAATATTTCTTTGTTATGTCTAAATATAAAAAAGAATCATGTTAAGCCTGGTCCCTTTTGGAACTCAGGACGTGTTAGCGCATTTTCGTATTATGTATCAGTACTTATGTTAGATATCAGCATTATGTAGTTATCAGTAATTGTGTTTAGATTTTAGACATATTTTTATGAATTTTCTTGTGTAATGAATATACCTGAAAATTTTTTATTTAAAAGTCATTTCTTGACATTTTAAATTTTTTTATTTTCTCTTTAATCTAACTACAAGTGGTTTGTGGTCACTGAAATAGGACTCATAAATGAAACATTCTAAATTGTAATCAGCTAATCGCCCAAATACTCCGTCAATTGTTGTTTGATAGATCGTGGTTGCCAATCTTGNAGTCACCACAAATGATGACGTAAAACTCTCTAAACTTTTACACATATTCTAATGACGTCAACAAAAAAAAAAAAAACTAATACTTTTGATAATACTAAGACTTCCGGCAATGGCGGCCGTTTTGCCTGCGCCAGTGTTATCTCTCGATTCGCAATGTTTTTTGGTAGTTTTAACGGGTTTTTTTTAACGGATCGAGTAACTGAGTGTTGATGCACAAATGGCAGGTCAGGACATACAAAAAACATATATACATCATGTGTCTAGGACTTATGGATGCTGAGATCTAGGGTGATGACAGACGGACGGACGGACGGACAAAACGGGTGCAATAGCGCATTCGACTTCTCGAAAATGCGCTAAAAATCTGGTAGAGCCTAATTCTTCATAACACCTCGGTCTAGTTTATCAATTAAATTACAAGCCAAATTATGTCCAATTTACTTCTTAAAATTTAAAAGATTTTTTAAAAATCCTATTTTTATACCCCCTCCCTCACCTGTTACGACATCGCGATCACACTATCTTCACGCACGTGAACTTATGTGTTAATGACATAATATTGTGTCCAAAATATTCGACAGAAATATTTCGAGGTTATTTTTTGTAGGTTATTTCGAGTAAATTTATATATTTTTTAAATGACGAACGTAACCCCGTAATTTCAATGATTTCAATGACATAGTATCGGCATACAAATATTTTTAAAAATACTTTGAAAATTCAGGGTTAATTGGTTATTGTGTTAGTTCTAAGTAACATTTTTTTTTTCAAGCAAGCAATGAATATTCTTCTATATAATGTGTATGTTTGTTTGTTAGTTTTTTTTTTTTTTTTTTTTTCTTTTAAAGCACTAATTAATGGACACCCCCTTTCACTAAGGAAGACAACTCTTCTTGTTGTTACAGAGAACTACAATAACCTCGTTGGCATTCCGATATCCCGGGACAAAGATGAAGTGATTTCGAAGGCCTGGATAATTTCTCAGCATGAACATTTCGGATTTTAATTACAAGAATAGCAAAGTCGGGTGTAGCTAAATTTAGATTCCAAGCCATAAATAATCTGCTAGGTCGGCTTATTTTATTCTCGCCCAATTATTGCTCTTCCGCACGTGCGGATTTGCGTCACAGCTGAAATGAACTCGGGATTTATTTTTGTATGTGTTTTACTCGACCAAAGAACTAGTCAATTATATAAGTAATTATATAAAAGAGGTGAATTTTTTTTATTGACCAGTAATAATTCTTGTGCGTGTGTCTAGGTGGTATAGGGAAAACACCAAAATTTCTCAATTAATTTGAGATGAGATTGTCTTAATGCTCCTCTGTCATAAGATTGTTTTAATGTTTATCTGTCATAAGATTGTTTTAATGTTTATCTGTCATGAAATTGTTTTAATATTTATATGTCATGAGATTGTTGTAATGTTTATCTGTCATGAGTCATGAGATTGTTTTAATGTTTATCTGTCATGAGATTGTTTTAATGTTTATCTGTCATGAGATTGTTTTAATTTTTATCTTTCATGAGATTGTTTTAATGTTTATGTGTCATGAGATTGTTTTAATGCTTGTCTGTCATGAGATTGTTTTAAAGTTTATCTGTCATGATATTGTTTTAATGTTTATGTGTCATGAGATTGTTTTAATGCTTATCTGTCATGAGATTGTTTTAATTTTTATCTTTCATGAGATTGTTTTAATGCTCCGCTGTCATGAGATTGTTTTAATGTTTATCTTTCATGAGATTGTTTTAATGTTTATCTGTCATGAGATTATTTTAATGCTTATCTGTCATGAGATTGTTTTAATGTTTATCTGTCATGAGATTGTTTTAATGTTTATCTGTCATGAGATTGTTTTAATGCTTGTCTGTCATGAGATTGTTTTAAAGTTTATCTGTCATGAGATTGTTTTAATGTTTATGTGTCATGAGATTGTTTTAATGCTTATCTGTCATGAGATTGTTTTAATGGTTATCTGTCATGAGATTGTTGTAATGCTTATCTGTCATGAGATTGTTTTAAAGTTTATCTGTCATGAGATTGTGTTAATGTTTATCTGTCATGAGATTGTTTTAATGTTTATCTGTCATGAGATTGTTTTAATGCTTATCTGTCATGAGATTGTTGTAATGCTCCTCTGTCATGAGGTTGTTGATAAATGAGATTCCGGATAAAAAATTTAAGAGCCAAAGTCGTGGATAGGTCAAATATTGAGATATAAAACAAGTCATTGGCAGCCAGTATTAGAGTCGATCATTGTGACTGGACATTGAATTTGTATATTACGTCATTTGTGTATCATATTCAAAGGTGAAGGTCGGATACTACATTTAGCCATTGGAGTTTAAAATTAAAGAACAACATTGGATTTAGGTATGAGAGTCGGACATTAGGGTGTGGCATGGAGCGTCTGAATTAGGATCGAAGGTTCGGACAATATAGACAAGAGCGGAAATGAAATTCAGAGTTGAATATACGAGACCTGAAATTTGTAAGAATCTGAAAGCTAGAGTCGGGAAAAAATTCGATAGTTTGCTTGAAGTTAAGGAAAGAATTAAGAATCAAGAATTAAAAACACTAATTAAATCTGCCTACAGACCAAAAATACCATCGAGCAAGAAAGCACAAAGAAAGTTTTTAGTTTTGGAAATTTTCCAACAAGTATTAATTAAAGTCATAATAATATTCACGCCAGACAACTCTGATTGCATAAAATGTACCTATGTACTTTTGGACGGATTAAAAAAAAATTCATTGGCAAATATTGTTGACGGTTAGATCAAGCTTATTAGTCTTCATCATGGGTTTATTTTTATAATGATATCTCCCTACGCAAGCGTTTGACCAAATCAACAACAAGCTATTTTTGTATATGATCAAAACTCGCTTGATTCGCTACAATAACAAGGTATGATTTCTGCTACAAGAGTCACACACAATTGACAGACAAACGCTTGAAAATATTATCTTAAAACTTCAGCATAGATCCTATTACTGTAAATATCTACCAATCTTAAAACTTCAGCATAGATCCTATTACTGTAAATATATACCAATCTTAAAACTTCAGCATAGATCCTATTACTGTAAATATTATACCAATCATAACATCTCAGTGCCAGACTTTTTAAAAAAATCACCAAAAAAAAGCGAAATTATTATTTAAGCAATTAATGTTACAAATACATGTATACGTTAAAACTCAAGCGATTGAATTTTAGTGCAGCAGAATGTTGTTAATGTTATTTTCAGCAAGTTTTTTTCCATCTTTAACTTAATAACATCAACAAAAATACTCCTTTAAAAATTATCTGCGTTAACTCAGCAAGCTTGACAAAATGGCTGCGAGCGGCGCTATGACATTTAAATATCAGGAAAATAAAATGACACATTTGAATTAGATTGATTATAATTTATACAGATTACAATCAGAAAGTAAATAAACTTATCCTATTTAAGTCTCACAATATTTCTTGAATAGGAACGGCTCCGTAAGGTAATTTACGACTGAGGTTTCAGGAATTTACCATGGGGATGTTGGATTTAATATATAATTCAGGACGGTTAAATTGATAAGGGTGTGAAAGAAATGTGAAAATTGTTCCTATTGGTGTTGTAGCTCAGTACACATAAAATAAGCTTCACTTCTTGGGATTTTGGCCCGAAATGTATTAATTTTGTCAATACATAATCGAAATTTTAAAAAATTTAATATTTTAATCTTTAAATATAAGTTAAAGTATTGTTTACTATTACAATGAAAAATGTACTTTTTGAAGTTTCAGAGCATGAAGTGATGTGTGGGAGAGAAAATATTGAGGATGAAAAATTTCGGTCTTATTTTTGTAAAAGCCCTGATAAACTTCTGCACTAAATTTTAGTGTTTTTTTTTTGTTTTTTTTTTAAAATCCAAATATAGGGGGAGCTACTCATTTATGGATTAGAGTAAATTTTAGTGTAACTTTAATTCTGTCCCTTAAAACTTGTTTCCTTCCTATCGGTACCATTCTTTTAGAAATGGGAAGATATTAAAATTGTTATGTAAATTGAACACTTGAGGTGATGTAATTTTAACGGAGAATATTGTTAACTTTAATGGGGCCGTCCATAAATGACGTCACGCACCTAGGGGGGAGGGGGGTCTCACTTTTGTGACGATGCGTGACGTGGGGGAGGGAGGGGGGTTGAAGAA
>MUZC01000134.1:891038-929195 GCA_002072015.1 Radix auricularia
CCCCCCGAAACTGCAACTGGTGAGTTTTACAAACAGGACAAGTGTCTAAAAACGATCTGAATAGGATGATATGTAGATATTTTAAGTCAAAACGACACGGAATATCCATTTGGGGATGGGTGGGCGAGGGGAATCTATTTGATACAATTATAAACGTTTTAAGTTTGATATAATTTTTCGATTGGTTTTGGTAAAACGCCTCTGGCCATTCTAAACATAATGATAAATGTGTCGAATTTAAAATTAGTCAAAAGTATTCATTAACTTTATTGAATACATCAAATTCTCGACATCGCAATTCGAGAGGAGCACAAAACAACTTTCTTCTGACCCCAGTTTTTAAGGCATTAATTTTAAATTTGACAGAAGTGATACTTGATACAGTCAAGTCATGTTGATTAAGATTATTGTCACTTGTGTCAATATAAATGAAAGTAGGCTGGATTTAGGTGTCTTCGTATAGTACGTAAATAAGAAATCTACATAGATGATAAATTTAACAAATGCATTTTCTGTAAGGAACCGGTTCAATAGTGGGCATATGTTCCAAGCGTACACGTACACATGACGTATTTGAATATATCTAGTGGTGTGTAGTGGATGTTATACGTCCCAAATGAGTCTGCATTACCCCCAAAAATTCCCTTTTGACCCCAGCTGAGGTAATTTACCCCTGTTCGCCGAGCTCTTTCGCCCGTCAGTCAATTGAAGTTTTTTTTTAAAAAAATACATTTATTCAAAATTATTTTAAAATATTTTTTTATAAACAAAGAAGTAAACAGTAATGATTTATAGTATTTATTTGTATGCATTAAAATAAAATATAATCTAAGAATGTTAACATATTTCATTTTTTGAAGGCCGGTTATACGGTTTGAAAAAAACGGACCGGTTCAATATTATTCCTAGATATTAAAATTATAAAAGTTTATGTTAACATTACTGTTAACCCAAAAGTAGCGGATTCTGGCAAATTTTCTATGCCCACAATGATTCAGCATTACCCCCAAGAGTTCCCTTTTTACCCCAAATGAGATAATGTATCGCTGTTAACCGACCCCTTGGATAAACAGACCGATAGCGGTAGCCATGTATTTTTCATTAGTTTATAAATTCCCTAAGAGAATGTAACAATTTAAACACGCCTCGTTCATTGGTGACATTATATTTACAACTCGTGTGAGACGTACGTGAAATCCTGAAGAAAAAAGAATTTAAAAAAAAATCATGTTAAGCCTGGTCCCTATTGGAATTCAGGACGTGTTAGCGCATTTTCGTATTATGTATCAGTACTTATGTTAGATATCAGAATTATGTAGTTATCAGTAATTGTGTTTAGATTTTAGACATATTTTTATGAATTTTCTTGTGTAATGAATATACCTGACATTTTTTTAAATTTAAAAGTCATTTCTTTACATTTTAAAAAAAAATTATTTTCTCTTTAATCTAACTACAAGTCACCACAAATGATGACGTAAAACTCTCTAAACTTTTACACATATTCTAATGACGTCAACTAAAAAAAAACAACTAATTCTTTTGCACCCTTTCGCACCACTCTTCAATGCNAAAAAACAAACAAACTTGTGAGCTTGGGAGTAAAAAGTTTTGATAATATTGGATATTTTAATAGTGTCATAGTATTTTTTCAGTCTTAACTTGCAGGAAATACTGTATTTTGCGCACAAGATGACACCCTACTTTCCAGCACAAATGTGGGTTTCGTACAGTATTTGCCATTTTCCTCTTCCAGCGCATACCTAATAATTTTTAGAAAACATGAGATATGATATCCAGGCTTAACAATGGGACATATTTTTGTGTCCCATCCCATCCAATCCCATGGCAATTTATGCCTGTCCCATCAACTTCCATCCCACCCCATCCCATGGGACGTTTCCCATGGGAATTACATGGGAAAACCATTCCCATGGACAAGCCTGATGATATCAATGTGATAATTTTAGATCAAACGCCTTTGATGCGCATATACTTAGCAGAAAACTGTCAGTAGAAGATCGAAATCAATTCGAGGAATTGTCATGTATCTATATATTCTAGGTCTATCAACAATGCAACGATACTTGTAATATCAATAGTCACATTCGCGAGCTTAATCGAAGGTTAATCACATCAAATGGTTTTTGACATTACCGCTGCATTGTTCGTTAGCTGTCTATGCCTTGGCAACTAAATATTTTCTTTTTAAAATGTAATAGTAATATATAAAACAAGCCGAATTCATACTTAATCTTATATGGCTTTAAGCTGTGTAGGGGCTCATTTTGCTATCAAATTAGTAAAGAGAAAATCATGTCAAAACGGGAAAAGAATGCAATGGTACCTGGTAAAATAGCTTGTCGGTCGTCTGATACGAAAAAGTTTGAGAATCACTGGCTTACAATTTATTTAATGCCTTTTACATAGCTTCAAGCGTGTTACAATATTACAATGTAGAACTACACTTAGTAAATATTAAAATGTCAAAAAAATGATTTGAATCATACTTATTTTCAAATAAAAAATAAAGTGCGTTTTGTGAATGTGTGTTTTTGTTGTTGTTGTTGTTGTTTTTTTTGGAAAAAAAAAGGGGGGGGGTCAAGTTTTGTGACGTACTTTTGGAGGAGGGGTCTACGATTTTGTGACGACGCGTGACGTAGGGGGGGGGGGTAAAAAATCGGCCAAAATCGCGTGACGTCATTTATGGAAGGCCCCAATGGTAGATTAATTGGCTTACGAATGTTAAAAGCTTAGACTTAGTTTATGTTATAAAATTATTTTAGCTTTTTAACAAAGTTTATTCGGCTTTAACTGTACACATGCTATTCAAATAGAAGCTACTTATTGTAAATGTTATTTAAAAAGAAAATCCCACATGTATCCCACATCGGTCACCTCAGTTTTTATGTTTGCGATAAAACCACGAAAATAAGTGTAACAGCAGAAAGCCACCAACATCATACGCTATGAATATTTGCTCACATTTTCCACAAAGGGCATGACAGCACATACCAACTTTGGCTGCCGCGTGCTGAGAGATGCCTGCAACAATACTCACACATTAGTACACAGCAAATTTCACGTCCTGTGGATTTTTCAAATCACATTTTTTATATAATCCAATTTAAACAAACATATTCCGAATCTTGAAAGTATCACGAACAAACTTGTTTCAAAAGAAGTAGACGTTTCCTGATAGTCTTGTACTTTCCCAGTGATGTCTGTGATACCCAACGATGACACTATAGTCAACTGGAAAAAAAAAGTAAAACGCCACAAAACGCTAAGGACGGAATAACACAGACGTCCAAATAAAACGGAATGGAGACATAATCTCCAGACATTAAATTGGTCACAGCTCTGTTGTTGTTGTTTGACTGAACAGTTGGCGGAAAAACTTCGTGATGCCTCGGCTGCGTGGAGTTATCCCCCACTCCTCTTTTTTTTGTTTTTGTTTTTTTTTGTTCTCTGCCTTCCATTTCTTTTGTTCTCTCCCCTTCCACTTCTATTTTGTCTTCTTGGAATCACGGGTAAACAGGGTTTTCCCGATAATGATTTTAGCCAGTTGAGTAACCGTACCGGGGAGGGAGGGAGGGAGGGGGTGGGTTTACTCTGGTGGCACATGCTGCTACGTAATTAGAGTCTTCGGGGCGGCAAGAGGTCGGCAGGGCGCTCGTTAGCGGGCGGTGACGGGGTCGGGGGCGAAAGTGGTTCGGGTTGAGGGAGAACATATGGTTATGATAACAGAAAGAGACAATGAGGATACATGAAAGTTATAAGGGTACAGATAAAATATAATTACTTTTGGAGAATGTTTATTCGAACGTTCTCCCCATCGTTGTTGTTGTTTATTATTTTTTCTGATAGTTTGTTCTCTTATTAATAAAGTGTCGCATAATACGCTTAAGTGTTGAAGACTAAAAATTTTTTTGCTTTGTTTCCCAATGGCTTTTATATTATTTTATGATTAGTTTCCGTTACAGAACATAGTTTGGATCTTATTAGTATTAATTTTTGACGTGATGACTATTTGAGTATGACACACTAAGCTATCAATGAGTTGTATAGCTTCTTAAAGCGATAAAAATTGCAAAATCAATTTAAAAAAAAATAATTTTCAAAAATTCTTAAACTGCATATTTTGTTACAAAAACTTTAGATCCCTATGCAGTCCAGAATTGAATTAAATATTGGCAAAATTTTAATATGATTATTTTATTAATATTTTAAAAACCGTATCTGCATAGAAAATCTTTGCTCAAATGACGTGAAAAAAGGGCTGTTATAGATTAATTTAAATTTAATCGTTATTAACTTTTGAAAGATTACCGAATAATTAATCGATAATTTTGATTAAGCTAGAAATAAGATGTAAGACGACATTAAACTGAACATTTCAAGGGAAGTAATAAAAAGAAGCAATTATAATTTTTTATTTAAATATAAATATTATAAGTAGTTCAATATAATTTTAATTGAATTTAAATGTTGTTATTGCTATTGTTATTAGGTAAAAATCAATATTTTCCTTATAAAACGAGCTTATTTTAAAGTTACACTTTAAAAATCTTTTTTTTTTAATGGAGAAGTTTGTACGTAAAAAAAGCAAACTATTATTAATTAATAATAATTAGTCATTTATTAATAAATCGAAAAAAATGACGAAAAACGTTATTGCCATGTGCATTGCTATTTTATAGGTTAAAAATAATTTTAATCGGTATTTTTTACCGATTAATCGAGAAATAAATTGTTAATTTCCGCAGCCCTAATTTTAATTTATTTTCTATTACCGTTTCATGTATTTTTAAAAAACTTAATAAAAAATAATATTCGAATAGGCATTTAGGAGATTATTTTTTCCGTTCATTTAAATTCTCAAACATAACAGAACTATTTAATTGAGAGAAATCTGAGTCAGTATAGTGCTTTCTATTTTTGGCACTTGTGTTTACAATTATTATAAAATAGCAAGAGTTGTTTCCAGGTTTGTCCATTGGAAATATTTTTCTATCCCATCCCATGGCAATTTATGCCTGTCCCATCCCATCCCATCCCATGGGACGTTTCCCATGGGAATCCCATTGGAAAAACATTCCTATGGACAAGCCTGGTTGTTTCCTATGTAGGGTACGGCAAATTTTCTACTCTAACACAAAGTAGCAATGTTTAGAGAGAGCCGACATGTTATGTCCCGTGAAATCCCGTTACTCTGCCCGTGAGCCAAGTAAAGAGCCCCTGTATTCCTGGGGCGGTAAGTCAGTTATGAAAATTGGTCGGAGAAACGACAGGAAGTATATGGCCATGAAAATCAAATCATCAACCACATTATATGGTGGAGTGGGGGGGGGTGGGTGGAAGTGGTGAAACAAAATAAGTGACATACTTCACACATTTAAAAAAATATTTTGTTTTCCATCTTTCTTTTATACGAAAGCTCCCAAACATCTAAACTAATCACATATCCTGGAGGTTTGTGATTAATCTCTTAAGGGCTTGTCTAATACTTGGGCAACCTGCTCCATCTGCTGAGCAGTGCCATACAACATTGTCTTCACGTGGGACTCTTTTGCCTCCCGTATCTCCCCAGCTATGTCTAGCGAGGGACACAAACATCCAAACTACGCCAAAAATGTCTATCACCAAGCGGCATCGGTCTTTAAAAGTTATTTCAAAATTGTTATTGAAATAGTGCATTTAAACAAAAATAAAATGATCTAAGAGAGCTGTACAGAAATATTGTCGAAGAATGCGACCATCAGTGCCTTGTATGAGTATTAGTGCTTCCCTTTAGTTGATTGATTATGGGTATAACGAAACGATGAGGAATTTCCAGCACCAATGGAGAAAGAACCTAAAATCCCTGTCAGGGGCCAAGTAGAAAGAAATGGGAATGGGGCAAGAAGGAGAAAAAACGAAAAGGAAATGTTAAATGGACAATTGAAGCGGATTCATTGTTTTGGGGTGGGGGGAATCTTTCGTTCTCTCTTTGTCACAGATAACAACCAAGCGTTAGCAGCTCCCGTAGAGTTTTTGCTGGATCAGGAAACACCAAACAGTCAGATGTATCTAACAACACTCGATCGCTTCAGTTCAAACGTTTCATTATATGATCAGGCTATGATCGTGATACTAAATGCGTAGAGTAGTAATACAAAAAAGAAAAAAAAAGACCCCAGCTCACCATTGACTCCAAATGGACGCATCTGAGAGATACAATCTATACATCCGCAATACAATCCTTTGTCACAAAATCTCACAAAAACACTTACTGCTTTGATGAACATTGGGACGAGATGAAACCTGTCACTGAAGCCAAAAGGAAAGCTCTTATGGCTTACAAGGAAAAGCCTACACCCGACAGCTTGCATGCCTTAAAAGCAGCCAAGTCACTTGCCCAAAAGGTTGCACGTAAATGTGTCAATACCTACTGGCTTTAGCTCTGTTCCAGTATACAATCAGCTGCAGACATGTGCAATGCAAAAGACATGAATGAAAACATCAAAAAGGCAACTGGCTCCTTGACGTCAAAAATTGCTCCCCTAAAGTCCAAAAGTGGAGATAATATTCAAGACCAGGCAGCACAGCTAAAATGGTGGGTTGAGCATTATCTGGAATGATGGAATACCACCAGAGGTTCTAAAGAGTGGCAAGACAGCTTTACTCCAACCATTGCACGAGATTCTGTCCCTCTGCTGGGAACAGGGCTACATCCCCCAAGACCTAAAGGATGCAAATATAGTGACACTATATAAAAAAAGGTGATAGGAGTGATTGCAATAATTATCGCGGCAATTTACTCCTTAGTATTGTAAGAAAGGCCTTTGCCCGTGTTAAACTACCACGTTTACATAGCCTAGCATCCCGTGTCTATCCAGAATCTCAGTGCGGTTTCCGGCCTGGTCGGTCTACCATAGACATGGTATTCTCTATACGACAGCTCCAGGAAAAATGCAAAGAGCAGCAGATGCCACTATACATTGCCTTTGTGGACCTTACAAAAGCCTTCGACTTCGTCAGTCGCAACGGGCTATTCCAAATACTGACGAAAATCGGCTGTCCTTCACCTACTTGCCATCATCAGACAGTTCCATGAAAATATGCTTGGCACAGTGCAGTTCGATGGAGCTAAGTCAGAGGCCTTTCCAGTCAGCAGCGGAGTTAAACAAGGTTGTGTACTCGCACCAACACTCTTCGCAATATTCTTCTCTGTACTTCTTCGATACGCATTCAAGGATAGTAATGAGGGAATCTGGTTACACACCAGAGCTGATGGAGGACTTTTCAACACTGCCCGCCTCCGAGCCAAGACCAAAACGACGGATGTCCTCATTTGAGAGCTACTATTTGCGGATGATGCGGCACTAACAGCACACACAGAATCTGGTTTGCAACAACTCGTGTCAAGCTTCTCCAATGCCTGCAAAGAATTTGGTCTGCAAATCAGCTTGAAAAAGACAAACATCATGGCCCAAGACACCCGACCTCCTCCTACCATAAATATCGATAATGAAAACTTGGAGGTTCTGGACAGCTTTACCTACTTGGGGTCCAATGTCTCCAATACACTGTCCATTGAAGAAGAAATAAACAGCAGAATTGGCAAGGCAGCTGCAACAATGGCTAAACTAAATAAGCGGGTCTGTCAAAACACCAAGCTAACGGAGAAAACCAAACTGTGCGTCTATCGAGCCTGTGTCATCAGTACACTACTATATGGGAGCGAGACATGGACCACTTATACATCACAAGAGCGCAAGCTTAATAGCTTCCATTTGAGATGCCTGCGCCGCATCCTTGGTATTAAATGGCAAGACAAAGTGCCTAATAGTGAGGTCCTAACGCGTGCCAATACCCAAAGCATGGTCTCAATTCTTAGTGAAAGACACCTGAGGTGGCTAGGACATGTCAAAAGAATGAGCCCCGGCCGCATCCCGACGGACCTCCTATATGGTGAACTTGCTTCAGGAAAGAGGAAAACAGGTCGCCCACGCTTGCGATTTAAAGATGTTTTTCAAAGGGACATGCAAGCAGCCAAAATACATACAAGTGGCTGGAAGTGTAAGGCAGAAGACCGATCTACATGGCGCACAGTTGTCAAAGAGGGCGTCATAGTAGCCGAGGAAAGAAGAATAGAGGAGGCTGCAGACAGAAGAGCCAGGAGAAAGGTCAAAACATTTTGAAGCACAGAACTCACAGAACTCGTGTGTAAAAACTGTGATAAAGACTGTCACTCAAGGATAGGACTGCACAGCCACTCGAGAAAATGCAACCCAACCCAACGGTGATGCACCATCGTCTCGCGAGACGGAAGGATGCCGAGAGTAGTAATAACAAAGTTCTGTAATTGGCAACTTCAAAGCTACTATTTCACAATCCGTCCTAAGTCCCTCTCTCTCCCTTATATTTTCATATAATTAGATCATCTTCGTTACTTTAAATATTTCAGTATTTAAAAAATAGCATAAAATGAAATTAATTTATTCTTGATATTGAAGTTGTTGTATTTCAGTATTTTAATTTGTCTAACTAGTAAATACCTACACTCTTTTTAATAATTAAATATGGAGGTGAATAATTTTATGACTTATTAGCCCGATCACGAACAGATGAGAAAGAGGACGGTAATGATATTACAAAAAACTGTCACCAAGACCAAATCGAATATTATACAGACACAAATATAAAAATTCCCTCACAAAGAAACCTCTAATGAAAGGAAATAAGAAGAGCTGAAGATTCGCGAACAACTTTTGTTGAGCCAGGAGTTAAAATAACAAAGGTTTATTTTCAGATCTCTCTGACCCACTGACACCAACAGTAGGTGTATGGCAACAAAGGAGTCTGGGTTTTAATACGGCGTGGTTAATGCCGGCGCCCGTCAAAGCTCGTGCATAAAACAACAACAGGTTGGGGAAATGTGAAAATTAATCAATAAGGCTGATCTAAATTAATGTCACCATTATGTTTCCTTTTGTGTCCGTTTCCTCTCTGAGAAAGCCGTAGGAGTCCGTGTGGCCGAGGGGGCAGACAGAGCGGAGACGGGGCTCTCAGACACGGAGACGGCCGCGGGCCTGGATCAGGAGGCATATTTGTTGATGAAAGCTCCGGAGCTTTGCGCTATCAGGCTCCCGCGTTGTTGGGGAGGATTGAGTCGGACAGTCAAGCTCGCGACACGGTGTTCTGAAAGGGAAAGTTGAAACGCGGTGCGCCTCGCCTGGTTTAATTGAGATTAAGATATTTGCAAGGGTTGGAGACGTAGAAGAGCGGCATTCTCTGATAAAAATAATTTCATCTCGATGGAGAGGTTCTTAACAAATCCTTGGAACGTGTTAGTTTTTTTTTTAAAATGCATAATACCGATTAAAAATTCACCAATTTAAAATTTCAAATATTAAATCAATTTTGTATTCGAGTGGCACGGAACATTTTGTTGGATCTGCAATTATTTGTAATACTATATTTTATCGAAAGTGTTTAATAAAAATCAAAAGGTTCTACACTGTCCCTGATACTTCTTGACATTACTTGATTTTCTAATTTCACCCAATTCTAACATTTCTAAATTTCCTATTCTATTCCCTTAGCAGATATTTTTTTATGAGGTATGCAGCTCCATAAATCTATGTATTCTTTTTCGTTGTTGTTTTTATTTTATTTTACTTTGTGATACATTCGAGATAAAATTAACATTAAGATAACATGAACGTTCTGTTTAAAGATCTGTATTTTAATCCGTCAAGATACGGTATACATTAAAAAAACAACAAAAACAAACATACAAAGAAAAAAGACAAAAAATAAAAAAGAAGTGGGGGGGGAGGCGGGTGGGGGGCTAAGTTGATTGCACTTTTGTTCTAAATTGTAGAACCAGCAATGACTTTAGTTAGTCCCTTTGAGCCAAGCGTTCTCACTGCATATCTAGGAGATTGAAAGACGGAGCTGTGTTCTTATACGAACGTCTCTTTCAACCAAGAAGTCATTCAAATAAAATCTATATATTCAAATAACCACAAAGAGCGTGCAAAATCTGGCATGGAAAAAAATGGGCGTGGCATGGCGCTGAAATCAACGTTGTCAATTCATGAACAGGAAATTTGCGTTTGACGCGGATTTCGTTATTTAATAATTAAGCCCCAAGCGGGTGCCACGACTTAATTAGACGCCTCGCTTTAATGAAAGAACCCAGGCAGTAGGCTGATTTGAGTGACCTGGAGCCAAAGATTCGATGTAAACATTAAGCATTAAGCATTTAGCACGGAGCAATTCAAATTTGCATTTAATATTTTATATTTTCTTAAAAAAATTGCAATACTGTTTGAGAATATCTTTACTTTATGTGTGTCTTATATTCTGGCATGAAATGTGGTATAATTCAGAGAGATGTGTACTCCCTTAGTCTTCAAATTTCTAATGTTTTTTTCCCCGTGATTTTCCATTATTATAAAATAATTAAATTGTAAAAAAAATTTTGAAAAATAAAAAATGTAGATAAAAGTTTCAGATTTTGTTATATTTCATGATTTTTCAAATCACGATGCTTCTTTTTTATGTTCAATTATTCTTCTAGGACAAATGATTTATTCTTATCGCATGATTTTTTAGAATCGTTTTATTATTCAGCTCTTATTATCCTATTATAAACCATTTTTTTTTTCATTTTTAATTTTTAAAAAATATAATTAAAATTTAACTGCATTTCGCTATGTTTTTTACATCACTCTTTTAAAAAAAATTCGTCTAAACCAGATATCTTGTAAGGAAAATAAAAGAAATCAGCCCCTTTACACTCAACCCTCTCAATGCCCTTGTCTAACGAAGGAAAGGTTCCACTTGGTCATTGGGTGGTGTTGACTAGGGCACAAGACAATACACCGGGGTATTACGGCTAGATTAGTGCAGCGCATTCTACATAACAGAGTCACTGTTCAGGGCAGCGCATTCTACATAACAGAGTCACTGTTCAGGGCAGCGCATTCTATATAACAGAGTCACTGTACAGGGCAGCGTATTCTACATAACAGAGTCACTGTACAGGGCAGCGCATTCTACATAACAGAGTCACTGTTCAGGGCAGCGCATTCTACATAACAGAGTCACTGTACAGGGCAGCGTATTCTACATAACAGAGTCACTGTACAGGGCAGCGCATTCTACATAACAGAGTCACTGTACAGGGCAGCGCATTCTACATAACAGAGTCACTGTACAGGGCAGCGTATTCTACATAACAGAGTCACTGTTCAGGGCAGCGCATTCTACATAACAGAGTCACTGTTCAGGGCAGCGCATTCTACATAACAGAGTCACTGTTCAGGGAAGCGCATTCTACATAACAGAGTCACTGTACAGGGCAGCGTATTCTACATAACAGAGTCACTGTTCAGGGCAGCGCATTCTACATGACAGAGTCACTGTACAGGGCAGCGTATTCTACATAACAGAGTCACTGTTCAGGGGAGCGCATTCTACATAACAGAGTCACTTTTCAGGTAGCGTATTCTACATACAGAGTCACTGTTTAGTGCAGCACATTCACAGAGTCTAAATTACTTCACCTAAATAACGGCGTCCACTCAAGGCATCGCACAAAAGAAATTTTCCAAACTATTACCTCTTTATCTAATAAGAATTCAACACTTCAAATTACACATCCCAGATTATACACGTCGGGTTACTCAGCACACTGTGCTCTATAATCTTTACAATGATCTAATTACATAATAAGTAGCTCAGATAAAGTGTATTATCAAAGTTGCATTGATTACAATATAAAATGTAATAGGAACCTTCGTACACAAAAATATTCACATTTCAACACATTGTAGAGGTGGCATATGTTAAGTAATCCTTTAACTTGGCCAACATGACACTGAAGAAGTTACGTATACGCATACAAAAACATTATAACATGAATTAGACTTGTAAAATCCTTTGAAGACTTGGAAAAATTACATAGCACTTACCAATAAACATTTGGTATAGGGCTTATATATATTAATAGATTTCTCTTTAGGGATGCCATCTGGTGTTTTTAAGGTAGATAAATTAAATAACATTTCATAAAAGACGCGAGTCGATATGTAAATGTAGGTATATTGAGTAGGATGTATCTTATCCGCTGTATTTTCTTTCTTCGATAATTTAAGAATGGTTATTGGATTATTCTGTATTTATGATTAATTATAAACATTATTTCGCTAAAGAGTTGTCTAAAAAAAAAAAAAACATTTAGCAATGAGTTATGAATTTTTTCCTGTCTTAGAAATGACAACCCTATTATATGTATTTGAGTTTTAAATATTTCTTTTTAGATTTTGCGAAAAGAGAAAATCCTTCCGACATGACGTAATATCCTCCTTTTAACGCCTAAAATTAAATATAACTTTAAAAGTTAAAAATAAAAACGTAATAAATACACAATTTCTTTACTTTAAATCTTTTATATACGAGACATAACTAAAAGGATGTTCATTATAATATGCAGCGCTAGACAATCCAAAAATACAAAATTTTAGTTATGTCTCGTTAGACATGTTTAATTAGTATAATGCGCACCAATTGGGAATATATTTTTAAAAAGTAATGTCAATATAATACGCATCTTCTTGCGCGACCGCAAAGGTTGTTCAATATAATACGCACCACGCCACTCTATCTCAAAAATACATATATATTAATAAAATAACATAAAAATTCAATTATTTAATTACAGTACATTCTATCGATCGGAAATTTTGATACACCGTTTTTATCATCGGCACGAGTCTGCCTGCAAAATTTCAGCTCGCTAACATACGAGGAAACGGGTAAAAACTCGATTTATAATTTTTTCGGCAATCAAACAAACAATCAATGGCTAAAGCAGGCACCACGAGTTAATATAAATGATTTAAAAATCTAAGACAACTTTTTAAAGAAAGCTTTAAAGAGCACAACCTTGTTTGGGTTATTCATGTGAGAGGTGGGGGTGCGCTTGAAAGTTTATTTGCATGGTGTTAAACAAAATATTATAAACAGAAGTCCAAAAACAAAATTTAAAAAAAAACACCACCGAAAAAACAAAAAAAAAAAACTTTATTACTGTCATTAACTTAACACGCTTTTCATGTGGTTTGATAAGTAGGCGAAGTGTTAGAACCAAGGTAGGCAAACCTTATCAACATTTTGAACATTACCGTCAGTCAATAGTTTAAAACCAAAATCTTCGTGTAATCGTATGGAAATTTTTTATTATTTATAGGCCACTACTTCTTCTTCTTTTTTTTTTTTACTTTTGCCTTCAAATAATTTGTAAGTGATAGATTGATTAATCGTAAAAAAAAATTAATCGTTAAAAATGTCTAAGATTAATCGAAAAATTAATCGTTAATTTCCGCAGCCCTACTTTTTATAGATCTTTTAAAGTATGCACAATAAAATCTTTTATTTAAAAATAAAAATAAAAGAATGATGGGAAAGCAAACGCATATACAGTTGCTGTAAGTGCTGGAGTACATTTTGATGTTTTTAAAAAATGTTTTATTTTTTTAGCTGTTTTTGTTTCGTTTATAAATTTTTTCATCGTCTTGAAGAATATAACGCCCAGGGCTATTTTAAAAGATGTTACTTAACGACCCAATGGTCCCTATTTGTACTTTATAAAACTTATCAGATTCTAGAACTAAAAATGAATTGAAAAATCAAGTAACACAAATAAATATCGGATTTTGTTCCGCTTTCCTTGACACTATTTTGATGACGAGATTATAAGGATTTTGTTCCAATTCTTCCTCTGATTTCATTTTGCCGTACACCGCGAGGGGTGAATCTAAAAATAACGTTTAAGTGCAACTCTCAACAATAGCGGGAATAGCAACGAGGCTCGTGTGTCCTTGCAGAAATCCGAACCATAGACGACCCCTGGGAGAAAGGATTTGGGGGGGGGGGGTCCATTTAGAAGATACTATCTTTAGTTAGTATTTTTCCATTTACAGCACAACAGTTTTTCAGTTGTCATATGCAACGCATAAAGTCGGGAAGAATGCGGAGGACGTTTTGGAGATGTATAACTCAGACATACGACACTCTTAGAGTAATTTTAGGAAATATACTTGGTACAGTGAGTCGGTGATGTTAACTAAGGGAGAAGTTCGAGTTAACAGAAACGTTTGTAAACTATTTCAAGCTTATCGAAATGACCAGTATCTGGCGCATGGGTCATCCTAAAGATAGGACAATATTTGAAATACGTGGTGAACTTAAAAATATGATTAATTTGTTATTGGAATTAATTATCAGTTAAAATTGTAAATTATTACTTTTTTATGTATATAGGTAACAACCTTTGAATTTATAAATGCTTTTTAAATAGAGCTTCGCTCAAAGTGTTAAAGAAACAACACAACCACCAAAATAAAGAAAATGCATAGACATAACAATTACATTTTTAAAAAAATCAAAGTTAATGCAATGATCCTGCTTTGCATCTTTAATGAGATTCTAGCTACAACCTGATCAATCTTAAAGTCTTCGTTCTCTAGATTCATATCAAGCTATATGCCAAGACCCTAAGGCAGAAAGTAAACCATGGACTAAAAAAGCACCGAGGGAAGCCCAGTCAGATACATTCTCACGTCCTCGTTGATGAAACGTGATATTTCGCCATGGTTCTGGTTGTTAAGTTCTTCATGCTCGGGGACAAGACCATGTTTCGGGATGAGGAGGCAACGAGGGTTATGTGACTTTTAAAAAGCCAGGGAAAGTACACCTCCCTAGAGGGTTGATTTTGTGTGTGTGTGTGGGGGGGGGGTTCTTTCTCCAAATCCCTGATGTACTTTAATTACAATAACTCTGTCATTTTGCAAATCGGGCTTTAAATATTTGTCTTTGACAAGACAGTCAGAACAAACTAGCATTTAAAGCGTTTTTTTTTATAACTGCTGTATGTTTTAACGCATCACGTGATTAGACGATGTGTAACGTAACAGGGAACTGTAACAAAGCAATTTGTATCTAAGGAGCTACCAAAAAGACAGTCTCATTGGCTTTTTTTAACAAGACATCATCTAACAAGACATAATCTAACAAGACATAATCTAACAAGACATCATCTAACAAGACATCATCTAACAAGACATCATATAACAAGACGTCCTCTAACAAGACGTCCTCTAACAAGACATCATCTAACAAGACGTCCTCTAACAAGACTTCCTCTAACAAGACATCATCTAACAAGACGTCCTCTAACAAGACGTCCTCTAACAAGACATCATCTAACAAGACGTCCTCTAACAAGACGTCCTCTAACAAGACGTCCTCTAACAAGACATCATCTAACAAGACATCATCTAACAAGACGTCCTCTAACAAGACGTCCTCTAACAAGACATCATCTAACAAGACGTCCTCTAACAAGACGTCCTCTAACAAGACATCATCTAACAAGATATCATCTAACAAGACGTCCTCTAACAAGACATCATCTAACGAGACGTCCTCTAACAAGACGTCCTCTAACAAGACATCCTCTAACAAGACATCTTCTAACAAGACATTATCTAACAACACATCTTCTAACAAGACATCTTCTAACAAGACATCCTCTTATAAGAAATCATCTAAAAAGACATCCTCTAACAAGACATCCTCTAACAAGACATCCTCTAACAAGACATTATCTAACAAGACATCTTCTAACAAGACATCCTCTAACAAGACATCCTCTAACAAGACATCCTCTAACAAGACATCCTCTAACAAGACATCCTCTAACAAGACATCGTCTAAAAAGACATCCTCTAACAAAACATTCTCTATCAAGACAACCTCAAGCGGAAGCAATTTGTAACATTATATCTTTCAAATCATCTTTACATATATTTATGCAAATTGCAATCTAATTTTCCTTGAAATGCATGCTATTAGACAAAGACAATCTCGTTTGGGAAGAGACTAAAGATATAGCAACACTTAATCATAACTTATTTTAAGTACTTTATTTCAAAATATTGTTTAGAAAAAATCTAATAAACTCTGGTTAACATAAACCCTTTAGCACTGTAAATAACAACCCGCCTCGGTTCTTCACTTTACTCTGAGGACCGTACACTAAACAATGGAGAACTCTATGCCACACAACCGCTGCCCGAAGAACGCGCGAGTACTCGCTCTCCTTTTCACCACCTCTTTGTTTATGGTCGTCACATTAAGACTGGGACCCGCTTGGTCCTACAGTGGCACGGTGACGTGCACGAGAGTTGGAACTGAGGGGAGAGAAATCGGACGGAAACAGTCAAGGCTCTAATTTTTTTTTATTCCGATAATTCAGATGCTATTTTCTGCTCAACAGCAGTTCGAATTTTCAAAGGTCAGTCCGTGGTGGGGTGGGCACTGGGATACTGTGGACTGTGGCCATGCTCAACGTTGGGTCCTTTGGGTCAGTGTTAATATTAATTAGACCCCTCATTAAATGTGTTTTTTTTAAAAATGTGTTCATTAACCTTCAATGTTATTTCTTTATTTATATATCAATGATGCCGACCCTAAGGCAAGCGTGCCACGGTCGGCACGCAGAGCCTCATTAGGCGGCACGTGATTAAAATTTTACAGCCTTAATCAAACCAGCTAAGCTAAACCCCCATTTACGGGTTTCATTGGAGTGTTGACACTGCTATAAATTGCGGGTTTTTGGTTGAACTTTTAGCATGCGGCCCCCTAAAATTTCGTACCAATGATATATATATATATATATANATATTTCGTTGGTAAAGTAAAACCGCAAATTCTTACTGTTATGTAACAAATGAGGGAGAAAACCCTTTATGGTTACGTTTGAACGTCTAGATATAATAGTAATACTAGGAGGGAATAGTATGAAAGTAAAAATAATATAATAAATTAAGAATTTTTTTTTAAATTATAGAAATATTTTCTTAATTTTTAATTGATCAAATTAATTTTAAATCGAAAAAAAATTCACGATTGATCGATTACTAAATCGTTAGTTTCCGCATCCCATATTTATATTACATACGCATACATATATTATAACGCAGGCAATTTACAATTTGTCTTCATAATTATTTCCGTTAATATTATATCTATTTTATACTATTTGGCAATGATACAACAAGCTCGTTTTTCTAGAAACAATATTTTTTGAGCAAAGAGAGACAACCACGGTAAATATGAAAAAAAAAAATTAAAATAAGTTCGTAACAGACAAAGTTGTACTTGTTTCACATAACATCGATGTGAGTAAAATTATAATATAATAATAATAAATCTAGAAAAATGTTTTAACAAGCTGAATTTTAACGACAAGACCGATAGACAACGCATTTGCTATTATACATCGTGTATTACTTGGTCTTTTCCGAAAAAAAATATTCAGATAGCTAGTTTTGATATACAGTTGACATCCGCATGGAATCTTAGCTACGTTATGTCTGACGACATGTTTACTTATAACTTCGCCAATCACATCTGTCGCTCTGCTTACCCCATACACCGCCACTCGTTAGACCAGATCAAATCATCACTAAAATAAAGTGCAACGAAAACTCTAGTCTTCGATCTTGTTTTCTCTCGTCTTCGTTATTGAAATTCTCTTCTTTTAAGTTCGAAAAAGCAATACATTGAAAAATTACAGAAAGTTCAAAATTGAAAATCACGACCGTTTTGCTCCTCTTTTTTAAAAATGCAATTCTTTGGTTCCCTATACAAGCACGAACTGATTACAAAATCTCTGTTCTCTGTCACAATTTCTTTTCTCGTGCCTTAACAACCATACAGCAATTGTGTCTGTCTACTCACCGACACGTCAGCTACGCTCCTTTGCAGACACACGTGATATCTCTGTTTCTAAAAAACAAACTTAAACATTTGGAGAAAGGTCATTCTCTTTTTGTGCCCCCAAATAATGGAATTATCTACCATTACTTTCAAAATCGTTATAATGCATAAATAGTTAAAAATAAATCATGATTTTACAAGTAAAATAGTGAGTGACGCAATTTTCCATGGTTATTTAACTAGTTTTCATAAAATGTGTACAGAAATTATGAGGTATGGACCGACCTTTACTGATTTGTATGTAAAGCGCTGTAAGCGCAGTTGCTTGCTGATTATGGTGTTCTACACTATACAAACTGTGAAAAACTATTTTTATTTTTATTACAAATCTGGACGCAAGAAAATGGGGTAAGAAAATGTCTAAACTTCATCTTCTTAATCCAAACTGAGTTAAAAAAAAATTTAAAAATTATTTTTTAAAATATTTTAATTATTTTGATCATGTAAATATTTAACTCCGAGATTTAAAGGAAGGAAATAGTCACTCAACATTTATAACCTCCAACATTCACCTGTCAATATTCACCTGTCAATATTCACCTGTCAATATTCACCTGTCAATATTCTCCTGTCAATATTCACCTGTCAATATTCTCCTGTCAATATTCACCTGTCAATATTCTCCTGTCAATATTCTCCATCAATATGCAGTTAAAAATTCTGCACTTATAATTATGAACTATTCTATATTTGCAGCATCTCCGCCAACACTCCGTCGTTATCGCCTCCTCGGGTACATCATGCCGCCATGACACGTGACAGATTTGACGTTCTCATCTCTAGACTGTCACAACGATCAAATTTCCCTAAACCAAACCTCGGACGTCTTGGAATGACACGCCTGCTTGGCTGGCAGATCTCTGGCTTGGTTCTGTGTCAATCTAAGATTTATTTGAACCATTTTAACCGTTGCTTGCTTTCTTGTGAATGTGGGGGGGGGGGGGTTCATTTCAGAATATTTCTCAAACTAGAGACAAGGCAACCAAATTAAGTAAACGAATGACAAATTTAAATAAATCTGAAATTTACACTTCGTCGCGTTATGAAGATGGTTGATTCCAGCAGTAAACAAGTGAAGGAACCTAGAAAAAACTATAAGAATAAAGCGGGATTTAAAGATAGACCTCGTCAATGGATATTGGATTATTTGAACCAAACATCTCATGTATTAAGTGTTTTACTTGGCATGCCTCGTACTACCCGACACGTGTTTACCATATTCAAAAAGTGAGGTACAGGAAAACATGCTTTTTCTATTAGGGGCAGTACATAAACTACGTCACTCTAGTTTTGACCACTTTTAACTCCCCCTCCCCTTGTCACAAACTGTCACAAATCTCGTATCCCCCCCCCCCCAAAGTACGTCACACTTTCGTACAAAAAAACATTTTTATGAACAAAATAATTAAAATTTAATATAAAACACCGTGACATCACACATGGCCGGACACCACCCCTCCCCCTGTCACAAACAGTCACACTTTTTTTACACCCCGTCCCCCCTCTGGAGCGTGACGTACTTTATGGACGGCCCCTTACTGATTAGTTAATCCAGAAATGCTGCATTAAATCTTAACTAGACTCCAGTATCCGTGGCAAAGGGAAAACTGTTCAACGTTGAGTTTAGATAGGTTTAGTATATAAGTTCATCATCACCAGGCTTCCTTGTGGAAAATCACGCTTCATGCAGTCAAAACCCTTCACTTTCCACTGTCTCTGGACAGTATTGAAAACTCTTTCTACGCTTTCCTATTATCTCTGCCTCAGCCAACACACTACATCTTTGTGTCTTTTTGACGATTGGTGAGGTCCATTGTTAACCATAACTTGTAGCACTAACCAAAGAGTTGAGTTAGACAAGCAATTGGTGAGGTCCATTGTTAACCATAACTTGTAGCACTAACCAAAGAGTTTTGTTAGACAAGCAATTGGTGAGGTCCATTGTTAACCATAACTTGTAGCACTAACCAAAGAGTTGAGTAAGACAAGCAATTGGTGAGGTCCATTGTTAACCATAACTTGTAGCACTAACCAAAGAGTTTAGTTAGACAAGCTATTGATGTGGTTTTGTGTTAACCATAAGTTGTAGCAATAACCAAAAAGTTGAGTTAGACAAGCTATTGATGAGGTTCTGTGTTAACCATAACTTGTAGCACTAACCAAAGAGTTGAGTTAGACAAGCTATTGGTGGGGTCCATTGTTAACCATAACTTGTAGCACTAACCAAAGAGTTGAGTTAGACAAGCTATTGGTGAGGTCCATTGTTAACCATAACTTGTAGCACTAACCAAAGAGTTGAGTTAGACAAGCTATTGATGTGGTTCTGTGTTAACCATAAGTTGTAGCACTAACCAAAGAGTTTAGTTAGACAAGCTATTGGTGAGGTCCATTGTTAACCATAACTTGTAGCACTAAGCAAAGAGTTGAGTTAGACAAACTATTGGTGAGGTCCATTGTTAACCATAACTTGTAGCACTAACCAAAGAGTTGAGTTAGACAAGCTATTGATGCGGTTCTGTGTTAACCATAAGCTGTAGCACTGAACATTAAGTTTAGTTAGACAAGCTATTGATAAGGTCCACGGTTTAAAGCTCGTCAAACGGCTCGTTACTGCCTGAAACTTGAATCAATGAGGGTCTTGTGTCAGGCCGGGTGTTTGTGACGCGGTGGGGAGGGGGATGGGGGAGGAGGAAGCCAACGACCTGGTGACTTGCCCATCAGTAAGTGTCACTGGTAATCTAACCCACCGGGTCAATAGGGCTCGAAGTCTCAATCAGTGCTGGGGCGTGGGTGTGGTATTGAAGGACGGGGCACAATACTTGACTTCCGTCATTAATTAGAATAAGTATGTCAGATAATAATAGCTCATGCTTTCATTTAAGTCCCACTAAATAAATTGTTATAAACTTTGTCTTTTAAAACACAGTACAAGAAATACAACATTACATTGTTAAATTAAATATCCTTCTGGGATCAATAATAAAATCCATTCAATTTATTTATCAAATAATCCTATCTGAAATAGATATGAACTAAGAACAACATTCAAAAAAACCACCTTATATATAAAAAGGTTTAGGGCGTTGTTAAAAACACTTCTGATAGATGCTATATAATGGAAATATTTTGTCGTGGAAATGAAGCCGGTAGCCTATTGATCTGGTTAACTTATTTATGGAGTTTAAGGAAATTTTTTAAAAGGGGGTGGGGTGAGACGTTTTGGAATAAATATGTGTTTGCTTTTAAAAAATTCGCTTTTATCTTCAACCTTGGCTTCACAATTATTACTTAATAGGGGAAAATGATACTTGATATTTATTGGGTCTCTGCTCGATTTGTAATTCGTGTAATTTGTAATTTGTAACTCGATTGTATTTGTGCTTGTAATCTACGCTTTAGGCAAGGGTTGAATTTCCTGGTTGCCTGTGCAAACAGCAGCACATGTTCTCTATTTCAAAAGTAAAATACTATTAGTTCTGGCGAGAAATTCCTGTATCTTAACGATTCTTGAATGGCATTTGTGGTAATAACAGACGATGCATAAGATGATGTAAGCATATACAATGGTGAAGAAATAACCATAAGCACACAGTAGATTACAACAAAAGTTGTGTGTGAAGGGTAAAAAAATAATTTATAATTTTATCTTCTTTTTTTTCGATTTGTTTGTCAAAAAAAAAAATTCATTTGCTTTTCAATAATTTTTTTTTTTTTTGTTCCTTACCTTTCGCCGGGACATGCTCTGATAATTATATCCAAGACCTTCCCCCGTGGTCAGGTTGGTCGTTGATCCGTCTGAGTGCAAAGAGTTCTTGGGGCTGGAGTTCAAGGCCGAGTGGTCCGTGACGTGTCCGTCAAACACGTCGTTGAGGCTGGTGTGGGACGTGCTGTCCAGGACGTAGGAGCAGCTGACCACCGTCGGAGCAAACGAAACGTCCTTGCCACTCCCAGATTTCGCCCCGGCGTTCTGGCCCGGGTGCGAAGGCGTCAACAGAATGGGGCTCCGCGGAGTCGGGGACTTTGGCAAGGTGGGAGTCGCGCCTCCTCCGGAGATTCCGCCGACGCCTCTGGAAATCTGCACCCCGGAGACAGCGACTCCTCCTCCGCCTGCGAGTCCTCCCACGACCCCCGTGCCACCTCGTCCCCGCCCCCTTCTCATGCTTGCCCTGTTCTTCCGTGATATCGTTCCCTTTCGTGACAACATTCTTAAGGCCTGACTGAGGTCCAACGAATGTCATCAGAAAAAAAAAGGACTAACAAAAGAAAGCTTGTCCGTCTTCTGCCACAATGGAGCTCACCCCAGATATAGATCGTCCTGGCTAACCCTTAAACTATCGGTTGCCAAACTTGAAGGAAGTCCTCTTGACCGGGTGATTCCTTTTTTTTTCTTCCAATTGTGCTGACCGAGAGAACAAGGGACCAGTCTGCCCCAGCTTCCTGTCTGTCAATGTTAGACTGAAACATCGGCTCGGCTCGGTCATCCATGCTGTGTTAAAACATTTATTTCGTATTGATCACGTGACTTTGTTAGCTAATGTCCACACAAGTTAACGTGATCTCTCTGGATATATTCTAAGAAAAAAAGTGCGTCATTTTACTCGCTAACTGTAGCATCATGTTATCTGCGTCAGACTAAGTCGTGGGCTGTGAAACACGGTTAAAAATATAACGCCTCAGTTAAAATAAACTCACCGCAGTACCTCAAAAAGCTTAATGAATGTTTTTTAAACGCCTGAATCTATTACTACCCAGAAACGCGTTTTGTCTTTGAAAAATCAATATCGCAAGAATTGAATGAAAAACTCGTTTAAAATATCCACTAAATCACTCCGCGATTGACAATGCCACATGAACCGTAAAGTCCTTAACACTTTCTGATTTGAGAGCATTTCTGTAAAGTTTCAGCGGCATTTACTTGGAATAAAAGGCATGCATTAGTTGAGCATGTGTCGACAGACAGACAGTTAATGCAGCGAAGCCGGGAACAGTTTAATAAGCTTACCTACCCCGCGGCACTGATGAATTCTTAGGGGCTTAAGGAAAACGTTAAAATAAATCGAGCTGAACATTACATGTTTTGATGGTAATTATAATAAAGTAAGAGAAATTTGTTAGTGGGCGCGATATTATGTATGGTTGTTTAAGGTCATGTGAGTTGTGACTTATTTCGAAGAAAATCATTTATTATTATTCCGAAGTCGCTTTGAAGGAATCATTTGAGTAAGCATCAGAAAGAATTTTAACATAATTTACACATCATGAGTTCTATAAGAAAATAGCTGTTATTGTAGTGTATGTGTGTGTGTGTGTGTGTGTTTGTGTATACATATAACTAACTAAATAAATAAATATATATATATATATAAGACGCATTTGTTGTGTGTGTGTGTGTGTCTGTCTGTCTGTCTGTCTGTCTGTCTGTCTGTCTGTCTGTCTGTCTGTCTGTCTGTCTGTCTGTCTNAAGTGAAATTTAGTAAACGTACACACAATTATATGGGGAAGGTTCTTAAATAGGTTTCGTTCCATAAATTCACACTCAGGGGCGCCGGGGGGCCCAACAACTTTTTTTCCTTATTTGAGCTATATAAAAAATGAAAATCAACAATTTTTCTATTTCTCGAGGAGGCAGAGGCATGAAATTTTAGGAAATTGTTTAGTACACTTCTGCAATGGTAACAGGCAAAAATATATTTAAATTACCTCTTTCTGGGGGCTGGGGGCCCAAATTTAGTTTTTTCCCTTATATGAACTATATATAAAAACTGAAAATCACTAATTACCCTATTTTACGGATAGGTAGAAGCATGAAACTTTGGCAAGTTGTTAAGTCAGCTAACCCGACGATATTTTGAAATAAACAATTTTAAACTCCCCACTCATGGGGAGCCAGGGGCCCAAATGTAGTGTTGTTTTTTTTACTTATATACACTATATAAATACTGAAAATCACCCATTCTACTATTTCCCGTGTAGGTAGAAGAATGAAACTTTGGGAAGTTGTTAAGTACACTCTCCTAACGCTAATTTGCGAAAAAGAATTTCAAACTTCCCACTCATTGGGGGCCGGGGGCCCAAATGCTGTTTTTTCTTATATTAGAAACAAACTCATCACTAACTCTCCAATGTACCGTGTCGTAAAAACATGAAACTTTTGGAAATTACTCTCCTGGCAATAATGGCAAAAAAAAAAAATAATAATAATTCACACTTATGTGGTGCCGGGGGCCAAAATGTAATTTTTCTTAAGTGGGCTATATTAACAAAATGTAGACAACGAAATACAATCACGTGTCAAGAAAGATCAGGTTTCTGATTATGTGGAAGCATGTGCTACACTCGAAATTGATGAGTACAATCCCGCAGTGGTAACAGGTGTCAAAAAATATTTAAATTATCACTTACTGGAAGCCGGGGGCCCAAATGCAGTTCTTTTTTAAAAAAAAAAACAACAACTAATATATGCTATATAAATACTGAAAATCCCCCATTCGACTATTTCCCGTGTAGGTAGAAGAATGAAACTTTGGGAAGTTGTTAAGTACACTCTCCTAACGCTAATTTGCAAAATAGAATTTTAAACTTCCCACTCATTGGGGGCCGGGGGCCCAAAGGTAGTTTTTTCTAATAATAAAAACTCACTCATCATTAATTCTCAAATTTACCGTGTAAGTGAAATCATGAAACTTTTGGAAATTCTTGAGCATACTCTCCCGACAATAATGGCAATCGTTCCATAAATTCCAAATCTAGGGGCCAGGGGCCCAAAAACGTTTTTCCTCCGTTATTTGAGGTATATAAAATAAATTGAAAATAACTAATTATCCTATTTCCCGAGTAGGCAGAAGCATGAAATTTTAGGATATTGTTTAGTACATTACCCAAATTATAACAGGCGAAAATATATTTTTATTATTACTTTCTGGGGTCCAGGGGCCCAAATGTTTTTTTCCCTATATGAGCTATATAAAAATTGAAAATTACCAATTCTCCTATTTCCCGTGTAGGTAGAAGCATGAAAGTTTTGCAAGTTGTTAAGCACACTCAAACGACGCTAATTTGCAAAAAAGAATTTAAAAAATCCCACTCTTGGGGGCTAGGGGCCAAAATGTAGTTTTTTCTTATATTAAAAGCCGTCTTATCTCTAATTCTCAAATATACTGTATACGTAAAAAATGAAACTTTTTGAAGTTATTGAGCACACACCCTCCCAACAAAAATGGATACAAAAATCTTTTAAAATTCTCATTCAGGGTGGGGCTAGTGTTCCAACATGTATTTTTTTCCTTAAATGAGCTGTGTTTCACATCTCCAATGGTAACAGGTGAAAACATATTAAAATTATCTCTCTAAGGGGGCCGGGGCCAAATGTAGTTTTCTTCGTTATATGAGCGATACAAAAAGTGAAAATAACTAATTCTCCTATTTCCCGTTTAGGTAGAAGCATGATACTTTGGGAAGTTGAGAAATACAAAACTGCCATGGTAATATAGTGTTGTTTTTTTACTCATATAAGCTATATAAAAATTGAAAATCTTTAATTCTACTATTTGGAATAATGGGAATTCGGAAANTAAGGGCTGGTACTGATTGCAAAAATTAAAAAATGTTTTTGTTTAATTTCGATTAATTAATTTTTGATAAAGCATATACAGAACCCGTGTAGTCACGATTCATTATTTCCAGAAATTGGTTAAGTCCCGGTAATTCCTTTGCTCACAAATTGTGTGCCCTAACACAGAAAATTATTTTTTCTTTGCAAGAAATAAGGAAGAAAAACATCTTTGTTTACGTATGTCAACGTATGCATGTCTAAATAATAATAATACGAGGTAAAACTATGTTTGTAACAAAATAAAAAAAAATCAATTGTCATCAAATAAGAGACAAAAACAAAAAAAAGAGGGGCCCCATAGCATGAGAGCACAGGAACAGAATTCCATTCGTCCCTTGCCTCCCCACTGGCAGCGGACATAATATCAATTGACTTAAAACCAAACAATTAGATCAATAGATCTATTCCGATCAAAATGGAAGTCTTACTTTCAAAACTTGTATCGTAATAAACGACACTTCAGGTGGACTTTTCAAATTTTGACCCTTCATTTATATCCCAATCAAAATCTTTTTTTATATATAAAAATGTCTTTTATAATAACTTCATTTGAACAAGACTGCATTTGTTTTATTAATGGATAAAGGTTCAGACAAGATGAACATTCAAATAAACCCAGGGGCGGATCAAGATTGCACTAAACCCCTGGCTTCCATTCCACCTGGGGCCCGATCCAGCCACCTTTATTATAATATAATAAATTTGGGGCCCTTAATACATCGGGGGCCCCTGGCTTTAGCCCCGTCAGCATCCCCCTTAATCCGCCATAGATTAAACCTAGTGAGGAACTCTCGTATGCTATAAGTTTATAAGTACTCATCACTTGGACCCTCACTATTGGTATAGTCCATCGCTGCCTACAAGTGCATAGCTTTAACACTGTGAAAGATATAAGTGCAGGGTTCCATTGCCGGTTCATTGTTCGGAAAATTCCGAACAGAAAAAAAAGAAAGAAAAAAAAAACACACACAGCCAAGACAAGCGATCGATGATGTGATTGGCTAGCACATAATGGGAGTCGGTTAATCGATAATTTGATAACCCGTCTCAGACTAAAATATCGGCTTCTATTCTGCCTTCCCTCGATAAACTTTTCATTCCAATTTCTTTTTCTTTGCCCGCATTGCATCACTTCTATTTTACTTATTTCTAGCTTTCAAGATTACTTAGTTTTGTATATTGCCCCCATTTTCTTTTGTGTTTGTCTTTCTCTCTCTTTCTCCAAGACTCTGCTATACTCTTTCTCTCCCTCTCTCTCTATCTCTCTCTGACTCTCTCCTTTGATCTCTCCCCGTCTCTTTCTTTCTCTCTCTCTCTCTCTCTCTCTCTCTCTCTCTCTCTCTATTCACCTCCCAGATTCTCTTATCATATTAACATTTTTCCCGTCATGGTTGGACCATTGTCAACGAGTGCAGTCACCTATCTGAACTTGATTGATTAGCTAAACGGATTAGCTTAACGGATTAGCAGCCCAAATTAATACCTGCCACGATCAAAAAGAAGTTGATCTCTATTTGTTTCGTTATTCTGTAACTGCCTTCCAATGGCTTCTAAATGAGCAGTAATTTATAAAAAGATCCATAAATAATATTTAGCACTGATATATTAACTAAGATCTAAAGCTACTACTTTGTACATTTTTTGTCTAAAGGTCTAGAAAAGGTACATGGCGCTATATGTTAACTGAGAACTAGACCTGGTACATGACACTATATTAACTGAGAACTAGACCTGGTACATGCCACTACATTAACTGAGAACTAGACCTGTTACATGACACTACATTAACTGAGAACTACACCTGGTTTGTGGCACTACATTAACTGAGAACTAGACCTGGTACATGGCACTATATTAACTGAGAACTAGACCTGGTACATGGCACTATATTAACTGAGAACTAGACCTGGTAGATGGAGCTATATTAACTGAGAACTAGACCTGGTACATGGCACTATATTAACTGATAACAAGACCTGCCACATGGCACTATATTAACTGAGAACTAGACCTGGTACATGGCACTATATTACTGAGAACTAGACCTGGTACATGACACTATATTAACTGAGAACTAGACCTGGTACATGCCACTACATTAACTGAGAACTACACCTGGTTTGTGGCACTACATTAACTGAGAACTAGACCTGGTACATGGCACTATATTAACTGAGAACTAGACCAGGTACATGGCACTATATTAACTGAGAACTAGACCTGGTAGATGGCGCTATATTAACTGAGAACTAGACCTGGTACATGGCACTATATTAACTGAGAACAAGACCTGCTACATGGCACTATATTAACTGAGAACTAGACCTGGTACATGGCACTATATTACTGAGAACTAGACTTGGTACATGACACTATATTAGGTGAGAACTAGACCTGCTACATGGCACTATATGAACTGAGAACAAGACCTGCTACATGGCACTATATGAACTGAGAACTAGACCTGGTACATGGCACTTTATGAACTGAGAACTAGACCTGGTACATGGCACTATATTAGCTGAGAACTAGACATTGTACAGGTGTTATGTAAACTAAGTCTGGATGCCCGTTTGAAAAATCGACTCCTCGTTACAACACGATAGACAACTCCAACTTGTCTTAAAATCTAACGCCACTGTCAAGAAAACCATTCATGAGTTGATCACTGAATGCGCCCTCCCCAAATCAGCATCTAGAATGCACATCTTTGACAGTGACTTGGGAAAGCCTTCTTTCTATCTGCTTCCCAAAATTCACAAGGATGGCAACCCTGGTAGACCAATTGTCTCAGCTTGTTCGTGTCCAACTGAACACATTTCTGAATTCCTTGATGGTATCTTCCAACCCTTAGTGACATCACTCCCTACATACATTAAAGATACCAATCATGCCTTAATGACATTTGAGTCACTCACGATCAATCCAGACACAAAACATTATCTATTCCTCCTGGATGTATCTTCCCTTTATACATCTATTCCACACAATGATGGCCTTCTAGCTGTGCAATACTTTTTGGACAGGCAACCCCACCCCAGTATACCCACACACGCCTTACTACGGCTGGCTGAATTAGTTCTAACCCTCAACTCGTTTGAGTTCGATGGCCAGTTCTTTGACCAAATCAGTGGGGTCGCTATGGGGACTAAAATGGGACCAAGCTATGCTTGTTTGTTTATGGGCCACTTTGAACACAGAGTGGAACAGGAATACACTGGTCGCCTCCCTGAATTCTACAAGAGGTACATAGATGACGGTATCGGGGTGACTAATATGGAGAGAAGTGAACTGGACACTTTTATCAACTTTGTTGACTCCTTCCACCCATCCATTAGGTTCACCTACAAAATTTCTGAACTCTCTGTCAATTTTCTTGATATCACTGTTACTCTCCAGAAAAACTGCCTCCTCACTTCAGCCTATTTTAAACCCACAGACAGCCACTGTTATCTTCTGTACCCTTCTTCTCATCCCAAAACTTGTAAGGACTCCATCACAAACACACCCACGAGAGTCCAGATTGAAAACAGATTAATAGACAGTCACGGTACAATTGCACCACATGGGATGAATATGGTCTTTTCTTTGTCCACCTAGGCGCTTGCCCCGCCCCCTCTCTGCTTTCCTATATATAATCGCTCTGTCATCTCTCAGTTTCACTTTTTCTTTGGATACTTCGGATTCCACCGCAGCTAAGTTCCTTCATTTTTATTTTCGTTTTTTCTGTGTCTTGTATGTTCGTTGATAAAGGCTCTTTGCCGAAACGTTCGCTGTTTTGATACGTCCGGTCAGGCTAACCCATACCTTGTTTACGTCTTTCCCATTATTAAGGTAATAAAAGAACATTACGTGTTTACGCCCAATGATAAACGCCCACAACCGCTGACAAGACACAACAACAACAACGCTATAAAGATCAAATGATACGCTTGTCAGAGCTCTAAATAGAAATTAAATGTACATTTAATGTACAGTGTGGAAAACGCAATATATAATGAGAACTAATCGATTCTGAATCAATCAGTGTAATATAACTAGAAGCTTCTCATTAAAATTGAAATAATTCTATTTTTTTAAAAAATATTATAATGATGAATGCAATTAATTCTTCTAAATTTTATAGGTTTTTTTAATGGCTAAAAAAGTCATTAGATTTTGCTTTAAGCAAGCACCATAGCTTCAGTAAAGTCTTGTGAAAAAACATGGAATAACTGAGTAATTAATTGGTGTATATATTTATCGCTCACAGGTTGGACCTAATGACATGCCATCTTGAGTCAAGAAATATACAGTTCATTCATATTTATATTACAGTATTCACTATATATTTACCTTATATCTTTCATTAAGTTAAGATACATCCACCATTGTGCTACAATATTTGTACCATTTTACTACAAATCATCCACCATTCAGATAATATATATATTTCATTTTTTTTCTCATATATCCTCCATTATATAACAATGTACCTGTCATTAGATTACTATATATGTCTTTCATGAAGATCTAAAGCGGCACTAATATATCACTATATACCCACCATTAAGTTCATATATATATATANATATATTTCATTAAGTTGTAATATATTGCCCATTTATGTCGAATTAAACCCTCTTAGATTCAAAAGCCCATTTCTTATATTGCATTAATAATGACAGCATTGCATGCGCCAACAGGTGTCAATTGACTCACTGAAAAGTCGATGTGCAAAAATTATAAGGTCTTAAGACATCAACCTGTGTTGCATATGACCTTTGAAACTTATAAATTCCCACGTATTAATATTTCAATAAATAAACAGACAATAGAGACGCAACATCACTAGCTCAATAAGGGGCTTGAATGGAAGTTTGTACAAGTGGAAATAAAAGCCAACTCGGAAATTACTTTATCGGGTTTATGTTGTTGTTTTTTTGTGGGTTTTTTTTTGTTTTTTGTTTTGTTTTTTTATTATTTGATTTGTCTTTTTTTTTTAAAAATGTTGTTCTGTGTTAAACTTCTGACAAGCGACTTACCGTATTTACCCGCATATAAGCCTAGACCAGCGTTTGTCAACCGCTGTTCCGCGGCCGCGACATGTTTCCTGGTGTGGCGCGGGATTCAAGAGAATTAGTTTATATATATATAGTCAATATAGGCACAGAGGTAAATTTTTTAAACATTTTCTAATGGTGGTGTGCCTCGGAATTTTTTTCATGAAAAAAGTGTGCCACGGCACAAAAAAGGTTGAAAAACACTGGCCTCGACCACATATAAGCCGACCTCCCCAAAACTTCTTTAAAATGGCCAGTTTTTGCAAAGACCCGCATAGAAGCCGACCATAAAATTATGTAATGTTACTCCACATGTTTGGTTCATAGAAAATTGTTACTGTAAAGATGTAAAATGCTTACTTTTATTTTCTTTATTTACCTATGGTAATACATAAAAGACGTGTTCTTCTATTTCCACAATGTTAACTATAATAATATCTGAACCTCCGCTCATAAGTTGTTCACAACTGATAAATTACGAATTATATATTTAGATATCGATAAAAATGAGTGCCTAGAAAACTGGAATTTGTGGCCGTCTTTGTGTCCATTGTGTTTACACGAATACAAGCCGACACCCGGTTTTCTGTATTGTAGATTATAGTTTTTAAATCAGCTTTATGCGAGTATATACCGTATATTTTTGGGCTTTTGAGGAATCAAAAAGCTTATTTGAAGCTGATGTTAGTGTCATCCACATCGGGGAATTGTTTTGCCAACTGCCATCCATGATATTAAGAATTAATTAAACAATGTTACATGCGCTGAAGTTTTTGTGTAATATATATTTTTATTAAATCCACCCCTCCCGAGGGTGCCCTAACTCTCTGATTATCCACCATTCTCGTCCCTGACCCAAGGTCAGTCTGGCGATGATTGTAGCGTCAATTGACTCGCCATCTGACTTTTTCTATATTTAGATTTCCTTTTATTTAATCGAGTCCTCTTCCGGCCTCTTATAATCGAAGGATCTCGAATGTTATCGATTCCAGGCTTACAGACATAAAGACAGATATCGATAGAGTTTTTCTCTTGATTATCCCCCCTCCCCAACCCTGTATTCTTAAGAGTCACACTAGTAGAGCGTATCTTTCATGTGAAAATTGTCGTAAAATCTCAATAAAAAGGTTTTCTTTTCATTTTAAAAAGCATATTTGAGGATAATTATATATGGAATGTGAATATTGCCTAGGGCATTATAACTACTCGGATGATTGTTTGGAATTGTCATTATAACACATTTAGGTATGTGGACAGTCAATAATTTGTTTCATTTAGAAAAGTACATTTCAGAGTTTAGATGTGATGTTGAAGAGAGAGAAATTAGACTCGTTAAATCCTTTACATTAACTTCACTACAGTCTCTCTCTTGGTCCGTCCCCGTTCGTACGGCGGAAAAGCAAAAGTAAAAAAATGACCTACTTCCCGTGATACTTACGAGCTGAAATTTTGCACATGGATTTGTGTCATTAAACAATGCATTGTTTTGCAATATCAGATCGATCTAATGTACAGTAATTAAATTAATGCACTTTTAGTTTGATTCTACATAAATGTATACTGGCCGTCTGTTGTTGTTTACATCACGAGTTTGCTGAGTTCACTCCAACCATCGGTGACCACACCGCCAACCCCACCCCTTCCCATTTTAGAGTTTTTGGGAGTTAAGTTTCTTTCAGTCCGTAAAAGTTTGTTTGTTTTTTGTTTTTTTTTAAATAACGTAATCAATAATTTAAGTTCTGTCTCATATAAAAGGATTTATAGTCAAAAACTTTGTTTTTACGGTTTGTTTTTATCTTGTTTTAGATTGAGGCAGTCATTGTAATAGTTGAATAATTTTTTTGTTTGTTTGAAAAGTCCGTTTGAATAGTTATGAATATTTACATTAAATTGCTTGTAATAGTCAGAAAAAATAGTTTGGTATCTTTGTATGGAATCGTTTGGAATAGTCACAGGCATTGTTAGGGATACTGAGAGGTATTGTCTGGGATAGTCAAAGGCATTTTTGGGATATATGGAAGGAAATATTTAGAATTGTCAGGGGGACTATTTTGGAATAGTCATATTAAATAAGTGTGTAATTGCTTGAAATAGTTAGATGACTTAATTTGGAATTGGAATCGTTTGATGGAATGGTTATGGATAGTCGGATGTATTGCATTTATTGAATGCTTGAAATATTTAACAGTCTGTAGTGTTTAAAAAAAAAATTTAATAAAACTTTAGCTGGAGTTCAAAACATGTTATTTTTAAGTGGTAAACTTAAAAAGAAATACATTATTTTCAAAGACTACAAATAATTTCACACTGAAACAATTTAAAATGTCAACTTAAGTTGTATACTCGAGAGACCAAAACATGACAGACTGCTTGAGAACCGCCTTTTTGCCATAATCGAATTAATCCGTTCCCAGAACCACCCTGCAGCTCCAAAATTTACTATTAATTGCATTATTTGAAATGATTGAGTCAAAAACAATACTATTGGTTTGGCGTAAGATTCAATCATCTTGTTCAGTTAATGAACCGTGGAATTGATGTGTGCAATTTTTTTTGTGGTGTTTTTTTTTTAAACTGAGGTAACAAGATTTTCTCACAGCACGAATCTCACGCACGTCTACTCAGGACAAATTTTCAGCCTTTAAAAAAAATAGATAATGAAAATTTTTAATTCATCCAGTGGAAAGTTTTTGCAGCGTCCAGAAAAGCGAGTTGACCGGATGATTGCTAAAATCTGTTTGTGTGATGTAGCAACGCACGCTCCCGGCAATTAGTTTTAATGCACCCCAGTTCAAAAGAATCCTACTCAGGAAGGGAAACACGAAAGTTCACCATTTGAGAGATTGCCCTGGATGTAAATGTCCCAGCTTCTCGTTTACATTCGCTTTCATAACACGAAGTTTGATCAATACGTCAGTGGAGTTTAAACTAGTTCTTTTTTTGTGTGGGGAAATATAAGTTTAATTCCCTCCCACCCCACAATTATAATGAAATGTATTTGTCGGGCTCTTAGATGCAAGCTCATTAGCGTGATCTTTCACTTCGATGGTGCTGGGAAACGTGGACTTATGGATGGGAAATAGAGGAAGAAGAAGAAAATGCTGGAGGAATTAGATTTAAGATTTTAAAATTTCATTGACTAAACTTGGACACTTTTTTTGTTGTTATTGTTGAAAAGGGTTTAGTATAAAAGGAGGTCTTTGAAATAAAAATATTTTCATATCGGATAGTATTTATAGATTAATTTAATTGTAATTTTTAAACTTCGAAAATACTAATGGACTACAAAATTATGACTGTAGGTCGTAGGCCAAAGTGATGCAATACAAAAAGTTCAAATAAACGATTCAGATTATGTTGATCTGAATTGAAATGCCAAATTAAAAATTACTATTACAAAAATTACATTTTTAGCCAAAGATATTGTGTTATGGATGTCAACAAAATCTAAAAATGCCAGAGATTATTGACGTCAAATTTAAATGTTAAATTTGTTTTAACTCTCTAACAAAACTCTAATAAACCTCTTCACCTAGCGGGAATACTTGTAAGGTAAACTGATAGTCAATAAAAGCTACAGTTACATATTTTGATAACTCAATAGATAGTTAAACAAAGTTTGTTAAAATGATTAACGTTAAAAGAAAAATACATTAATATACTCACGGGTAGACAGTTAAATAGATTGATCGAGATGGGTCGACATATTAGCAGAACGTTAATTACAAGTGGTCTTTTGTTAAATGTTTTAAATGTAAGCAGGAATTGTACACGCATGGCCCGTAATATAAACAAACAAATAAATAAATAACCTTAGAATAGAATTGGTTGAAAATTAAACAAACTCATTAAAACTTACAATTAAATATAACACTGTGACGATGATTCTGTACATTAATTTATAAATTGGTCTATAGTTAAAGGACTGATTACTTAATATAAAAAAAACGAAGAAACAGATAATAACTATTAGACCTGAGCAGGTTTTTTGTGCAATCGTTGCGGGTCGACGTTAGTTGCTCTTTCAACAACCATAACCTACAACAAATAATTAAAAAAAAAAAAAACAAACTCGAATGAGTATTTAAACCAATTTCCAACGAAGAATTCCTACCTTTTTTTTTAGGGAAATCATTCTAGATTACATTAAAAGTAATTTCAAATCAATAATTCTAAAACTAAGCAAAACAATTGCTATCTACAAATACCTGCTAAAATTACGGGAGTCGAACAAAAATAGATTTTTCATAACTTCCTACTCCAACATTGTTTTAAATATTACTACCTATTGTTTGGCGTTTGTTTCAACGCGATGGCTGATATTTTTGTCGCCCCCCCCCCAGGAAATCCAGTAAATTGTTTCGGTATTTTTTATATATTTTTTTTTTGGCCCGTGCACATACTTATCGTATTTGCAAAAGACCTGAACCCTCTATCTGGTATGGCTCAGGAGGAGTTGCTGTTCGAATCTCGAACAGACAGGACGGACATTTCAAATATATAAACCTAATTTTTCACATAAGGAAATTTCGTTAAAAATATAAGAGTTAGTTTAGAGGACACAGAAACACATAGATAGATTAAAGTTAAATATACGACCTACGACTGAAGGCTGGGGAGCAACAACAAAGTTTTCCTTCAGTTCAGAGAGGTAAGAGCTAATAAGAGCTAATAAGTTCCGGTATTTTTTACACAAGACTTTCATCCCAGCCCTGTCATTAAACGGGGACCAGCCGGTATCACTTTTCTAACCAGTTTACTCAAGTTAATGAGACGAGACGGGGCTATGGTGTGTATGAAAGGGGTGTTAACTTGTTGCCAATGTATTCAAGTGTATAATAAGTATTGGAATATTGACCTTTATTTTATATTTTAAAATTTAGGAACGCCATTATAAACACATGCTGGTATACATTACAGTATTACTGACGTAGGAAAGTTATTACAAACTCCTGATGGTACACATTACAGTATTACTGACGTAGGAAAGTCATTACAATCGTCTGCTGGTACACATTGCAGTATTACTGACGTAGGAAAGTTATTACAATCGTCTGCTGGTACACATTACAGTATTACTGATGTAGGAAAGTTATTACAATCGTCTGCTGGTACACATTACAGTATTACTGATGTAGGAAAGTCATTACAAACTCCTGATGGTACACATTACAGTATTACTGATGTAGGAAAGCCATTACAAACTCAAGCGCATTTCAGCCTCATTAATGTTGTAGTCATATTATTATAAACTCAAGCTAGAACTTATTCAATTTTATACATATTGTAGGCACGTCATTATTAACTGATGGAACCTATTAAGTGTTCTTTAAATAACGCAAAAGACGGTTTTTCTCTTTTTAAGAAAAAAAACAAAGTATTGTATTTCTGTATCTTTTCTTATCGAGTTTCATTATTTTATTTCTGAAATATTTAGACGCTATTATACCTGTTATATATGTTGAAGTGTTTATATCTGAATCAATTACAACTTAATCTCGACAAAAGGTAGACGTTATTATAAAAACCATATGTCAAATATATTTTATTGATGTATTTGTTAAAGTAAGGTGTAAGACTGTGATATTAGGCAAAATGATGAGGGCATACATTTTAATTTCATCAAAGTCAATTAAAATTTATTGGAACTAAAAGTTTCACTAGAGGTTATGTGAAGATAAAAATTTAAAATCAAAGAACAGAAAAAAATAATATGATTTTAATCACGTATTTGTTTACCACTGAAACCAATGTTCAATGATTTAGTTTTTAATGTAAATATTTTAAAGAGATATTTCGAGTTTGCAGATGATAGTTTCAGACATAATTAAGCTGTGATTCGAAGTATTTCATCTCAGTTACAAAAGTCTCTTAGAAGTTCTATTCTAAATCATACCAGCAGAGCCAGCAAGTAAAAAAAAAAAGAAGTAATTGTTACTTTATCAATCTAGGAATGTAATTTAAAAAAACAACAAAAAAAAAACACACACACACACGCACGCACGCACACACGCACGCACGCGCACACACACACACACATACACACACACACACACATACACATACACACACACACATACACACAAAAATAGTCACACTGCTTGGCTTAGCGGGAAAAACGGAAACTTCTTTCATCTTTGACTTCCGGGTTGCGGAGAATGCAACAAACCACGTCACTCGTTGACACCAAGAACCGAGCTGTGTGTCGAGGAGTATATGCATGACGTATGATTCAGAACTTAAAACTGTACCATTTTTGCTAATCGCTCGTCTCCGACAATGCAGACTAGTTAACGAAGTCTTGGAATTGGGATGATTGTCTCTGTTTTTGTTTTTATTTTAAATGTTCTTAATTTTATTTTTTGTGCGGTGGAGGGGACGGCCGTAGACTGTCTCAAGAGGTCCAAACTTGTTATTGAACGAACCAATCTCAGCTCAGCGTCGCGGTTGCGTTGGAAAAGTGGGGGGAGGGGGCACTAGTCTGGAAATTGTCCCTCTGTGAAATTTGCATAACTTGGATAAAAACCCATCTATGTGACTGATGAGTTCATTAGTTTATTTGTAGACGGATCGGTTTGGAGACAGTAATTTCGTTAAACGAGAGTTTAGAGAAATGAAAGTGTCAATGAATTAAAAATGAGTTAGGAATATTTTATGTATTCTTTAATTATACATAGAGCTACTATTTAACCATCTCAAAATATTATTTAGTTTTATTTTATAAATTTGAAAAAAAAATCTTTAAAAAATAAAAAAAAGAAAGAAAAGAAAAAAATCCCTGCTACCAGACAGCAATAACATAATTTTTTCCCCTTCGTTTTCATACTCACACAAAGAAAATCCCTGTACACATAGATTTAATTCCCTGATCTCGGAGAGATTACTCGTTTCAAGCAGATTATCGTGGGATTGGAGATTTATCTCGCGCTAAATGTCCAAACACGACCAGCTGTAACGTCAAATATCAAAAAGCATTAAGCATAAGAGGTGAAAGAACGACCCGGGTGGTTTTTTCGGGTGGTGCGTATAATTTTGAACATACTTTTAAAGATATTTTCCTGTCTCACGGTGCGGTGCGTTTTATATTGTCCTTACTTTTTAGATATTTTACCCGATCTGTAAATGATTATGCTAGTCTTTCGAGCGATTCGTACTATATTGAACATAATCAATTCTTTTACGGGTTGTTAAATTACAAAATGATTTGCTGCCAGTTGAATTCAGCGTTTAATGCTGTGTAAAATGTCTTTAACAAACTTTGTCATCGTGTTACATACTTATGTAAAAATTGAAGCTATATGAACAGCAGGAGATTCCCAAAGAGACGGACGGAATAATTTGATAAACAGTTCAAACATGCCGCAGACTTGCCCATACATAATGCAAAGAATGGTAGGATAAAACGTCGGGGGAGGGAGAACCGCCAATGCTTTGTTGGCCTTGAGACACGTGCACAGCGTTTGTTGCTAACTGCCCCCTCCAAAATCCACCATCACTTGTTATCCATTAACATTGTGATTGGTCGACTCTTGCGAGTCGATAGTAATTCGTTATGGTTATATTCAAACGTCTTGTGCTTGACCTAATTTCAGGTGAATTATGCATATATTTATATTTAAATAACTATAATATATAGACATGTACATATATATATATATATAT